>VZTE01000951.1:120690-196566 GCA_013397775.1 Eulacestoma nigropectus | reverse complement strand
AAGGCTCTCACTCTAAAAGAGAGCACCTCAAGCCATTTGACTCAAAAGGAGGTTAAAGTGGCTTAGTCTGCTTTGTTGGTATAAGAATTTTGTAGAAAGGAAATTCCATCAGCTGTGCAACTTCCCTTAATTTCTTTTCCCACCCAAATCATTTACAAAAGTAATATCTACTTATATCTAACCTGGATAACCAAAGCTAATCATCACTTGACAGAAAAGATACAGATAATCTCTTAAAGATACAGATTCAGTTAAACAAAGGCAAAATACTTTACCACATAAAGAAAAACAAACCACTAAGAAAACGCTTAAGTTACGTTCGCACTATTCTACACATTACTATCTTTCCACTTCACAACGTTTCATGAAGAAATTCTACACTGCCTACAGTCTTTTTCCACTTTCATGTATGAGATTTAGAAAGTTGTTTAGATCTTTATTTTTAGAACTATTTCTTTGCGGCTTTAAAAAAATAGTGTACCATCAAACCCTAACTTTCCCTACTTGCAAGACCAGTAGGATTGTAGCAGACATAAAATTAATTAGCTGTTATGTTGAGAGAATGTTCACACAAGTACCACCAGTACAGGCATGAAATTCTGCAATGTTTAAGAAAGAACAGCTGCCGCCTCTGGTTGTTGATGTAGTAGTCTGGACCAAAAGCATACCCTATTATTTTAGGTGGACAGGGAGGTTGCTGTATACAGGCTCTTAAGAAGCACTGCTCTAAACTTGAAAGAGTACCCTCTATGTAATTAAATCTCATAATAACTGTCAGCTTTCCCAAAATGAAAAGAAACATGCTAGTGTACCTGAAAGGCTCCACACTCTACACACCTTTCTCTTTCTTTTCCCTTCTCCAAAGCAGAATTAAGCTTTGCAGCATGCTCTGAACAAATGAAATTATCTGAGTTATTTCAGATTAAAAAAAGAATGAACTTCAAAGTCTTTAACCTCTCAAAAACCATCAATGAAACAATAAAAACAGGAAAAAAAATAACTCCACCACCTTGTCAGCAGCTATCACCCTGGTTAGACCAGAATCCCTATTAACACAGAAATTCTAATAGTGTTTGAAATCTACATACTCGTCCACATAGTTCAGCTATAGGAAAAGGTAATCTGTATGGGGGATGTCCCTTGTTTCAGGGCAGCTAAGTTTCATAAGTTTTAAAGATAGTTAGGAAAATAAATAAATGAAAAATAATATACCTAAAAATAAATTTTCCTATGTGAAAAAATCCTCTTTTAATATCAGTATTATCTCCTGTTTTTTGGCCAATTGCTTCTGTTTGTTGGATGTTTTTTTTTTTTCTAGTTGCTTTTGTGTTCCAGCACTCAGAAAACACCTCTTCCCCTTTTAACAGTCCAGAAATTGAAGTTTAGTGGGAAAGAATATTCTGTTGTCACCTGATTAGACTGTCAATCCACATTCTCAAGTTTCCACATAATAAAGTCTTTTATTTATATAAAAGCAATAAGATGCAGAACAACTTTACAACTCCTACAAAAGTGAAGTATAAGCAAAAACATCAATTATGACTTGTACTCATAACTTTACAAAAGCATTTATCAGTCACACTGACTGCATAACTGCAGTTATAACAATCTCTTGCAAATACATGAAGCCTACTACATGTTGCAATATTTTACTTTTCCATCAGCATAAATCCATGTGACTCATTACCTTTTTCTAAAGGTATCTTCTAAAGCAACACTAGACTACAGATACCAACAGAAAAGACAGATGCGTTAAAAATATTATCAACGTATTTTAAAATTATTAGAAAGATACATCATTTACTGTGTTATTCCATGGCTCCTACTGCTGCAACTATATTGCTGTTTAAAAATTGAAAAGTTTTTAAACCTTAATTCAGACAGTTGATTTACTGTATCGGATTGTGCTGTATTGGCTGCATTTGTAGAATCCCAACTACTGAGCCATCTGCACCACAACTGCTTTCCAAGCTTTATCTTTGTCAAAATCCTTTAAGGTATTATTGGAAACCTAAAAGGAAACAAATTTCAGAAAAATGCAAACATGAAAAAATGTTTTGATTAAAAACTGAAGTTCAAGCAAATAAATATCTGAGAGAAGCTAGGAGAATGCAAATGTGAATAGTTACAGCCAGAGCTATTAAAATATGCTATACATTTGTAAATTGTATAGTTTTGTATATTGTAGAGTTTATATTTAAGATATAAAATGTAATGGTGTCAATTGTATAATACTTGAAACATTTGGGTCAAAGAAATTTGGCCAAATTCCTATTTTAAACATGTTACTTAAGACATTTTTTCAAGATTTTTCCTAAAATACAACTGAAAGCCCTCACACCTAAACCTTTAGCCCCAAAGCCAGAAGCAGTGGTGCAACTGAAGCAAGATTCACCTACATAAATGCAAGCAAATTAAGGCCTTGCCTAAGAACGCAGACTTCTGAGAAGCCAAAGGAACCTGCAACTTCACCTATAACATTATTCATGTGTTTAAATACTAAAAGATAAGCAAAAAAAGTGTTGCTTTTGTGGAGAAAGTGCTCCTTTTAGCATTTCACTCACACCCAATTTCTCAGTGGCTCACAAACCAGGAATATTTTTGTAAATAATCTCCGGCAGAGATCTGTTTAGCCATGCCATGACCTATGCTCCAAAATGTGACTTTCAGCAGTGGAAGTGCTGCTGTGCTTCATCTTTTATACAGAACATAAGTCTCAGGACACAGATCCAGAAGATAAGCAACCTACACCAAATACCCTCAGCAGCCTGAGGAGACATAATACCAAAGCTTCCACTTTCCATTAGCAGCTGTTTACTGACTTGACTGATTCCGGTCTCTGCTCCTAGTGCTTTCTATCCAGTGCTGTGTCAGTCCAGATGCTCTTCCTAGAGCAAGGACTGAATCCAGCACTCTCATTCTAGTGCAGTAAGCATGAGTTAGTCTCTCAGAGTCTTTAAGGGTCTACCTCTGTACAGCAAAGAGGAAAGCCTAAGGGGTACAGTTCTATGCCCTATGTCATGCCCAGTTATCATCTAACCGGCAAACTATTATCTCTTGATTACAAAATTGAGTTTCATAGAACAGCTTTTAATTGTGGTCTGAATTAAGATCAGAAATTAAGACCACAAAACATTACTAAAAGAGTATTTTAAAAGAGATATTTTCAAATTTTCTCATGGGTATAAGTACATACCTCTGTTGTTCTGTATTCCTGTTTTTTAACCTGTGATGGTGTCCACGATGAATCTTGTAGTTTCATTTTTGTCTTGTAATTCACACACTGTATTACAGTTCCAATAGTAAGGCATGCCTGAATTAGCAGCATCAACATCAGAAGCAACAGGAGTACATCATAAGATTGCTGAAAATAGACATGTTGTTAACTAATAACTGAATAAAATATTTTATAATGTTCCCACCTCTATACTTTTAAGATTCATATCTAGATTTTTAATTCAAATTATAATTTACAGTTTATATCAGCATAAAGTTTCAACTAAAATTTTAGTGCCTGAGTTTGCTGAAAGGAGAAGAGATCTGTAATTTTTAAGAAAATGTTAATTTGCCAAATAATCTTTTCCTCTGGAAACAGAACAGAACTGAGGAAACCATCCTCCAAAATAATGTCTTTGCTGGTTCTGGCCTAAGCAATGTCACAGCTATGCCTGGGCCTGGTCCTGTGCCTTGCTGGCTCTGACCTTGTCCTGCTGACCTGAGTTCATGGATGACCTTAGATCTGCCTCAGTACTGTGGACTTACCTGGCAATCACTGAACCATTGATTGAACCTGGCTACTATGGCAGGACCTGCCTTGCTTTAATATTTTTTGAGGTTCTGTAGGACTGCCCTGCTTGCCAATGAAGTTACCATTCTTTTTCTGCCTTGCTGTTACCTCCTGCTCCATTGTTCATCCTCTTGTGCAGAGCAGCCCACTCTTGCTGTAACCAGACACAGAGTAAGAATGTAAGAAATGCTCTGCAGGGTCACACCAACTGTCTAGACAGTGCGGTCATCTGTCTCCAACATGTGTGACAGGAGAAGCTACTTAAAGAGGGTATGTAAGCTGTGGCCATTCCTGAGGTTCAACAACACAGTATACTCCTCCAGAATAAGAACAGGATCACACACTCAGAAGCAGATTTTCCAGTCCCTGAGATATCGATTTAATAAATACTTTCCCTCTTTTCTTCTAAAGTTCCAAGACTACTTAATGACTAGTGGATTCTAAGAGTAAAGACTCTTACTGACACTGGTCTAATGCCCGTAAGTGGTTCTTCGAACATCATCAGGGATTGGTAAACACTTTGCCAGTAGAGCCCTGGAAAGCCCTTCAGCAATGCATGAGTAACACTTCATACCAAAATGATTTAAACTCTGCAAACTTTTTCTTCTCTGTCCCAATCCAGACTTTGAATGAATCCAGGTGTACACTTACAATCCCAACTATTAGTAAACATCCTAAGAAACAGAAAAATGTCCTCTTCAAGGAAACCTAGAATCTTTAATTTAAATACTACAAATTATAAAAGTCTCAAGGAGTCTAGCATATTGTATATTATTTTTACTGTGTCTTTAAAATAATATCCCTTTTTTTTTAAACTCTAATTCTGGGGGGCCAATAAATGCAACATACTTTTAATTATATCGTAAGTTAAACAAGAGTTTTTAAATAATTTCTATAACATTTCATTCAATCTTTATAATGCAGCACCTTGTCTTCATATATTCCCTAATTTACTACTACCTTGCTACTGTAATAGATAGAGGTTCATTTTTCAATTGCATAAAAACACGTACCTTAACAGCAGGTGGATAACTTTTAAAGATGTCAATCACTTGCATTATACTGAAGGATAAGTATGCTGAAGCGGTGAACAACAAAGGAGAGGTAACACTGCTAATGGCAATCAGGACCTCAACCTAAAAAATAAGATAATAAATGTTAACTAATAATTTAAAAAGTTAACTCTGGTTTGTGAGCTATGTCTCCTTGAAGCAAGCATAACAAAAGTGTGTAAAACTGTGTAAGATTAAACATAAAAGGCAAATACTAAGAGCCATCCACATGTCATGGAGATACAGAAGCAAGCTTGAATAACTTAAGTTTCCTAGCCAAAACCCTGTTGGTTTGTAATTCATATTTCATTCAATACAGATGATTATGATTTTGTTTTATTTTATGAGTGCCTTTCATACGCACATAGAGGAAACAATCTGGAGAGCCAGTACAGAAGTACCATTTATTCTTCAATTTATATGAATTAATGAGAATTAACAACAGATATTGCAGACTTGCAACCTAAAAAAATCTTATGCAAATAAATTTGGGTGCCCTGAGGCAAATTTATTGCCATACAACAGCAGCCGAGTTTCATTCAAATATCACCCCTACAAGATTATATTCTGACTTCAGTTGTGGTCATGCATCATTACTCACTTAAAGATGCATGACTATTACTTAGAACAGATATTTTAAGGAACCTTAACTACACATCTAGGACATTCAAGAAATAAATGCACTCTACTAAATATTCTTAGTTCTTGTTCCTAATCCTGAAGATGAAGAATTTGTTTAAAATAGGTTCTAGGTCCAGTGCAGCCTGAACACCTAATTTTCTTCTTTCAGAAACCACAACTGATAGTGAAAGAAGAAGGGAACCTCACCTCACGAGATTGAGAGCAGTTCTGGGCATACCACATGAGGCATGTCATTTTTCTATAGTAATATCTTTGCCCAAAGAATTACTACCAAAAAAAACCAAAAAATATCCAAAATAAAACAAAAAAAAGAAACCAAACTTTTCAAATTCTTTTCTAGAACTGATGAAATTAAGCCTCCAAAGGATCTACCAGAGTTTATTTAAGGGATACCAGCTAACACATTTCTGTCACATTTTGTAGAAGCAGCTAAAAACAAGTGAGCAAACTTGATTAGTGCCCACTGTCAGGCAGACTTTCTTAGCATTATTCCACTCTAATGACAAAATCCAAGAATTTTACACACTTACCAGACATTTACTTGGATATTCAGCAGCTACATGACTTGCAATAGCACTTGGAAAGCACTAAACAAAAGAGTGCAACGAAGTAAGTATTTATTGACTTGAAAATTACAAAAATTACAATTGAGTTATAGAAATTCCCACAATTCACAGCTTTTTTCTTTTGTGAATTCTGAATGTTGAAAAGCTTGTTTATGAACTTTTTCCACTCCATGCAGAGGGATTTTACAGACACAGGAGCCACATGTAAACTTAATGGTCATTGTCTTCTTCCTCAGTCAGTTCCTTTGTGGCAAGCAGGGTGGCACAACATCCTTTATGAATCCACTGCTCCTGGGTACAGGCTGTTACTAGGGATAAGGGTTACCAATCACAGTCTAAGACTTTTAAAACAGTTAAAACTGAGAGATTAAATAAGATGTTCTAAGGATTCTACCATGCTAAAACTAAACTCAACTTTTTCTTTTGCAGCCTGAAATATTCTAAAACCTATGACTTTTTTGACAAAACACCTCACTTCTAATACCCTTAATACTCATTTCCATTTTACTGAATTGAGGACTGAAAATGTATCAGAACACTTTACCGAAGTATTGCAAACCAAAACAGAACAAAAATATTGCATAAATATACTAAGTATATTGAAGGGCTAATTCATTTGCTAAGCAGCAATTCCCAAACAGTACTAGAGCCAAATAAATACTCCAGTAGGGAGGAGAAAAGTGAAAAATACATTAAATAAAAGCCATTGTTTTAAAAGAGTACCTTCCATTTGCACAACTTACAGCAACTAAGATCCAAAAGAATGTTACTGAGAGGTATGGACCTGAGACTAGAACATCCATATTCAAAGCAATTATTCCACCAAATACTGATGAAATTCCAATAATCACCTCAATCACCTGAAACAAGTAAGAGCACACAAATTATTAACAATGTATTTGAACACAAAATTTCCTACCTCCATATAGAAAGAAACTCACTGGAAAGAAAAAAAATGCATTTATGTTACTAGCTAGCCATGAAGTCTATTTTTTCACAACTAAAATATGGCAAAATGCTAGCTAGCTTACATATTTATGCTTTCATTTATTTCCACCAAACAGCAGTTCAGGTTACACTATTTATCCTTAAGTCATTAAATAGTCTCCTTCCCATAATAAAGAGTAGTTATGATTTATCTTGCAATGTTCTAAAAGGAAACATTTTACCATAGATCTCTGATTTCTGTTTTTATTATTTAAGTTCTTAACTACACTGATCTCTTCCTGGCTTTGAGAACCTTAGCACCTAGAAAGACAAAGTAATAAATTGATTTAGTGAAACAATGCTTTTCTTACTGAGTATGACTTCAGAATTCGAGCAGGAAAGCTGACATTGCTCAAAACAATGGCACTGTCATATGCAGTATTCTAGAGGGGAATAAAAAAATCATTATAAAAAATATACAAAGCAATACATTTCTTTCTAATATCTTGTACAACCTGCTACAGATCCTAACAGTGGTATGCAACATCTGGTTGGCCCAAAAGAGGTAACAGTGACACATCAAGGTGTTTCCCAGTGCCAGACCACATCAATTACATTAAAACCAAATTAATTAGTCCCAGATTAGCTCTTCCACAGCCACCACTCAATAATGAAATATTGTCATCTTGCCTCCCTTTTCCACTTTCTTCCTGAGCCTTCAGATTTTACAGATGTGGATTAGCAGGAGCCAGAGGAGGACAAGACACTACACGACTTTATCAATCAGTATTTCCAATGGCATGGCATGTTTGCTTTATTCTTACCTAAAAGAAGTACTGTTGTAGAAGAATGAAGGTGGGGTTTGGGAAAGCACATGTGAATAAAGAGAATTTTATCAGTAGCCCCAAATCCTGAAGCCAAGATTCCTTGTCCAGATACCACCAAACTGGTATACAAGACAAATACTTCCTCTACATCAGGCTTTAAAAAGGTATTGCTTGCATACATACAAGTTATAGTACTCTAATATTTCACATAACATCAAGTTTCATTCTACAAAACAGAAATAAAACATTTGCCATGCCCATTCCTAAGATATTCAGAGAACCCTGTGCTGTATAATTTTCAACAGGTAATTTTCCAGAGGAGTCACTTTTAAAAGATAGAAGAAGTCATAACTGTTTAGTTCAGTACTTTTATTTACAGTTCAAATATCGTTTTAGCATGCAAAGTTATATACCAGAGTTGCCTATAGTCGGTGTATGTAATACAGGAAAACGGAATATTTTTTAACACGCAAAATCCTTAAGGGTACCTACTTTCTTTCTTGTACAGCAGTCTTCGGTAGACCTAGCTGAAATGATCACAGTAGTTGCCATGAAGATTTCCAGCAGAATAAGTAGAATCAAGTTGAAATTTATCTGTCAGTAAAATCCCAGACATAAATGAGTTATGTCTTCCATATTAAAAATAAAGGAAGGGGCTGAGTCTAGCATGATTAGGCAGGTTATCTAGTTTCTGTCAGATTTAGACATATATATTGATTTCATATTTTGTTAACTATTTCATTGGCTCTTGATGAATTTCAATAACAACGTAATACTCAGAGTGCCTAACCTAAGGAAGAAACATTCACTTCATCTATGGAAATATTCTGCCTGGATTTTATCACTGTCTTCCCAAAGAGGAGCTTATGACAAGGGAGTGTTTGCTGGATACATTTGCTTTTTGCAGGCCCCCTTCCATGTGAAACCAGAACACTGCAGCAACTAATGGAAGGTTCTCAGGGGAAGGAGGGCCACAGGTCGCAACTCCTAGGTTGCAATCCCAAATGGTGCACTTCCATACTGGATGCTGAATGAAAACACAAAACAAAGAACTGCACCAAGGATCCCGGTTCTGTGGCCTGCTTACTGCTAGTAAAGCATTCATGGACAGTCTTCATGGTTTCATGACTTTAGCAGACTACATTGTTGTGCAAAAACATGGATGCTGCCATTGCTCACATTCAACAGACAAGTAAGTGAATGCAATACTTAACATTGCTCTTTTGTTCCTTATTATTCTCATGAAAAGAGGTAGATACCTACACTACGTGGACAGAATCATTTCCTAGAGGCACACAGGTTAGGCAGAGTGGATCTCCCTTTTTTGTCTTCAAAAGCACCATGTTTTTCCACCGGCAGCACAAGAAAACATCTGGTATTCAGTCAGGCCATTGGGGCAAAGTACCAAAAGTCTAAGGAGAACTGACTCCCTTCCAAACCTATACAATTATAGCAAACCATTGTTCAACAACTTAAAATTATGTTGTTTTCTCATGTCAGACCTGCTTTGTTGAAGAAGTACAGCTAAAGCTAGAAGTACCTTCTGTAACAATGGGAGATTCAATGTTGGATTTTTAAGAGCTAAAGAAAATTCCGTCTACAACTACCACCATACATAAAATCTATCACGAGATGCAGAGAACCAAACTAGCTGTGTCCCTAACTCTCTTCCATGACTAAAGAACATGCAAGTGCAACTGAGTAGAAAGTAGTAAATTAGCACAACTTTAATCAAATTTTCTCTGAACCTGCATCAGGTATTAAAAATGTAGTTCACTGAAACTGTATGAAAGCGTTGAATTAATGTCAAGTTTAAAGATTTTTAAGTTCAATATAGTTGTTTAAATCCATACTTTTAATATGATTTAAGATATCCTACAGATGTTTCAAGACATTTGCACAGGTTTGACAAATGACAGAGGATCTAAAGGACACTGGTACCCTCCTGGACCAGTGGCTGCAGCAAGGCAGGACAAGTGAGCACACGTAATGCAGACACACATTTATGGTTAGGCAATCAAATCAAGCACCTACACTCCAGTAGATGCATGCACCCACGTTCCCTATATTTCCATTACTGTCAGTGGAGACCTCGTCTATAAGAGAAAAGAGAGGGAGCCCCAAAAGCTACTGGGCCAAGCAGCCACTAGAGGTGGGGTTCAATTATACCAGCTGCCTGGAGAATGTGCTTGCATGAATGGGATGTTGGACACAAGACTGAGAGGAGACCCTCACCCATCCAGAGTAGACACAAGTCAGGCAGAATACGTCATAGCACTTTTAAAAAAAGAGAAGTGTAAGTTCAGGCCACAGAATCCTGACTCAGCCATCTATGCTGAGGCAAACAAGATTGCAGGGTCCTACTGACTGGATCCCACAAACTGTAATGAGCATACAGACACTCAGCTTGCAAGGACAAATAAAAAAATGCATGTACGTAATTTGGAGTTAATTTGAATCCTGTTCAAGATCTGAACACTTTCAGTTGCAGTGGCCAGCATGCACAAGGTTCCACTCATTTCTGTCCACCAAGTTTCTGATTGTGAGAGCTGGGAAGGAACAGAGTGGCAGCTTGGATCTTTACACATCGCATCCACCATGTTGATAGCAAACTAATGACAGAACTGTACCCTCCTGGAGTGGTGCCACACAGTCATGTTCTAGGGCATAGCTCATATCTTGCATTCTATTTATCTATCTAAAGTTATTTTGTGGAAATATGTACCAACACAAGTAACACTAATGAGGGATTACCCAGGTCCTTCATGTGAATTGACTTAATTGGATAAACTTATCCTTTTTATGAGTGTTACTGCTTTTAAACTACCAGCAGTGATTTCAAAGACCTACTGTTATTTTCTTGAGCAGTTTCCCATGGGAAGGCAAAATAAATACAACGATGAAAGAATAGTTAGAGATGGTATTCTACATCTTCCTTGTACCACATGGGTAATGGAAAACAGCTGGCAGTGAACTGCCTCACAGTGAGACTGTCTCACTGGAACAGTATCCTTCAAAGACGAGGGCAAATCAGCATATTAATTACTCTTAAGACAGAAAAGTTTAAAAAAAGCATCAGAGCCAGATTTGCACACACAGTTAATCTCCCTTATCTTTCTTCAGTAATCAGCAACATAGTATGGACAAGAAATAGGCAAGTGAAAAGAACTAAAATCACATAATCAAGGATGTCTTGTGAATATTATTGCAGGTAACTAACATTGGTCAAAGGGAAATGTAAAGTTACTGCTGTATGATCTTTCCTCACAGACCAAGCAGGAACACTGGGATATTGGCAGCAAAGTAATGACATGTGATCTCCAGCCACCTAATGTCCCCCCGCCTTGTTTTTTAACGAAGGTAACTGTATCACAATTAGTAATTGTTTTAGCAACTTACATTTATAGCTGATGGATTGAGGACAAGTTTGCATCCAAACCAAATTAAACACGTCGTTGTAACAGCAAACGTAGAGACAAACAGAATCTGAAAATTTGGTATCTGAAAAACAGTTTCAGAATGGGTTTCTCTCTCATTTTAAACATGGGGGGAATATGAACACACACACACATATATATAGATACAGACATAGATAGATAGATAGATAGATAGATAGATAGATAAAATTGACAATAAAATTTCAAACTTACCACATTAATTTTATTCCTTGCTATAGCAAAGCTCACAACTGCTGAAGGAATACACTGGGAAAATTAAAAGAGAAGACTAGTGGGATATTCTGCACAACGAATTTTATATATACTTCTATAGATATCTTTTATATGTCTGAATTCATATTTCAGTACACTTAGACAAACAGAAGATCAAAAACTCTGAAGAAAATGTGTCACTTGACTGAGCTGATTAATCGCAATCAGTGTCTGAGGATTACAAGAAGTTTAAATATACCTTCCATATCCCTCAGTTTTGACTAACTACCCAGCACAATGTGATGAGTAAAAGAAAGAAAGTCTTTCATGAGGCATTCGTTAGTTTAACTCTCGAAGGCCTGAGATCCTTAAGCAGGAGAAAACAGTGCTACTCCCAAACTGGGCTTGCACATTCTCTAAACAGATATCATCCTGGTTGAGTAAGCTAAAATTTGCCCAATCTCAGAACAGTTCCAAAGAACCTTGTGAAAATCTGCTAAGTCAAGATACACTTGGAGAATTGTGCCTGGGATCTCCACTCTGTTCACTAGGAACTATGTTTCCATACTTGAGGGTAAAGATAAATGGAAAAGACATGCATCAATGAAAAGTCTCACAAAGTAATTTCTCTATCCCTTAGCTGTTCCCCACCACAACAGACATGGCTGCATTACAGATCCAACTCTATCTTACACAAATGCCTACTAAAATATTAATAAAAACGTTCTTATGTTAAATAATGAATCATGCAATAAATGCCACATTACTAATTCTCTTCCTCTGCATCTGAACACTGACGGCTTAAGAACGGACCACTATAAAGAGATTAATACTGACATGTAAAATTGTTGGCAGCACTTCCTTAACACCTAAATGACCTTTACTGAACATAATTAAAACATCCTTTTATGTCCTGGATACATAGGAGTCTCTAGAACACTACAGGACTCTGTTTAGGCAACTGAGTCCTACTACTAGTCCAGATGGTGGAAGTCTAGAGAGCAATTCAGCTTCAGGCTAAATGAGACACTTGGTGGCCATCTGGCTCCACATCTCTCTAGGCTCTTCCAACTGCACCAATGCCATTACCTGCAGCAGGAGCTCTAACACTTTCCTCGCATACAGACACCCTAACATCCACACCTTCAAACCCAATGTGATAACCTTTTGCATCCAAAGATCTACCAGGTCTTTGGAAATTCTCAATAAACATGAAGTTCAAAGAGTCAAGATAAGGGGCAGAGAAAGAGTACTAACACTAATGTTTCAGAGAATAACATATCTGTGAGGATACTGACTTCAAAAACTCCTCCACCTTTATTTTAACACCTTTAGTGGAAACTCAAGTGATAACTCATTCACAGAGCAACTCCTGGGACTTGTTTGTTCCAAGTAAAGCATTAGTCTTGGACCTAACTTAAAAACAAATATATAAGTCAAGTTGAGGAAACAACAACGACAGAACAGAATACTGCCATAAACAAAGCAAGTACATCAGACTCATTTCATGAATATCTAAAGTGTAAATTAAGCATATATAATACAGTAAACATATATACATGCACCCCTAAAAATACAGTAAAAAATACTGGGCTTTGGAAAATGTCAGCCTTCTTTAATGCATACTTTAATAGTAAAATAATAATATTCAAGAGAACTTCAGTCTGCTTCAGTACTTGGATATTATGGCAAAATAAACTCAAAAATTAATACTTAGAGATACGATCTGAAATACATGTTGATAGCATTTAGCCAGAAAACTTCCCAAATGCATAGCAATGAAAATTTTCTTAAAATCAAGCACAGGGAAACTCCTCAGCAGATGAATATTGCATGCCAGTGGTGAGCTAATTAACAAAAATTGTAACACAAACCCAGTTGTCTTTATGACAACTGTTATTCCTTTAACCATGCGACAAAAATCCATTTAATGAACTGTTAAATAGAATTAAATCTTCCATGAAGAAAATTAGTAGTAAAAAAAGACAGACAGAATAAAAGACATAAACCCACAAAAAATATTAACTATTCCATTTGCTGTCAACAGCCACAGCAAATAATTAAGAATGCTTACTGAACCTGCTGCACAACGTAAATAATCCATTTCAGATGGAAAAATATTTCCCAGATATAGTGAAAATCCAGAAGTAATAAGGAGGCAAGTCTGCAAAACAACAAATAAAATAAATGTATATGAATAAAACTTTAAAAAAAAAAAAAACTAGTCAGACAAAAATCAGTAATCAATACCTTTCAAACTGAGCTACTGATGGATGTTTAAGAATGCAGATTTTGTGTGAATAAATTTGAAGAAAAACATCAAAATATGCTGAATTCCAAAGATGTTTTGCTGATTACCAAGACGTAATAATGAACAATGTTCATGTTTAAATCAAGCATTTGTCCTGACCTGGCAAATACCTCAATAAAATACTCAAAAGTGCAGTCTTTAAAGGTACAAATGTTTCAGAAACCTCAGCTATGTCTCTACTTTGCATTCTCTGCTTGACTCCACCAACATTCATTATGCATCTGGGCAGCTGGGCAATTGCCAGCTAGAATACAGCAGCAAAAATAGTATTGGGATACATTAATGAAGTTTCTTCCACTATATTCCTGCATCACTCCAAATTCTCTTCCTGCTTTCATTCAACAGCACATCCAAAAATGTTCAACTGCTTCTCTTCTCTTAATAAGTCTTCTGTTTATTTCATAACTATTGCAGTTACACACTCTGCAATAAGTGATTAGTGTCTTCTACTAACATTATTTTGTTTTTCCTTGTCATTCATCTGAGTAGGCATTTCTTTGAAGGGGCTGGAGAAGGTAAGAGTCAGAACAGCTCTTCTGTTTTATTTGGGCATTTTTTTCATGTTAGAAAATTATTGGGAGTCTTTAAAAATCATTGTCAAAAAAAGACAGAAAAGAATAGCATATGTACATGTATAAACACACACACACAGAATTTTGGCAGACTGGAAGAACAGTCTATGGACCACAAGTTGAAATTACACTTGAAGCTCATCAAATTGTTTCTGCACAAAACCAGCCCATCAGCCACTTTGATATCACTCTACAGTTTGCAACTGCTCCTTGAAGTAGACTGTTCTGTTCACTATAACTTATGTTGCTCAGCATACAGACTTTCTTTTCTGGACACTGTCTTTCAGAAGAGTTGATAGAGACTAAACACTTGGGAGAAAAATCTAATTGGAATTTATTTCATTAGTTTATTAATAAAAATGCATTTTCATTTTTCCATGAAATTCATTCTTCTTGATAATATCACTTCAGCAAATGATCATTAAACATTATTATCTCCAAAAATTTACAACAACTCAGTAAATTACAGACAGTTGTCCTTTTGGACAATTAAGTTTAAGAAAATTTAATGCAAAGAAAGCCAGCACTTCTTTTGCTCTCTTTTCATGTGACAGTACATCTGAAAGGAAATCCAAGCCGTGCAGTTTGTCAGAAAGGAAAGTGTTCAGCTGTTTCCACAAAAATAAGGCAATACTTCCATTCACTGTGCAAAAACAAGCAATTACCATATTAACAGCGGGACACGTTTAGTTCTTAATAAAAATTACGCTTCAAAACACACGAGCTGACAGAAAGAGAAAAGATCAAATTCTAATTGCTATAATGAAGTTTAATTAACTTGGCTCAGAACATGGATAAGCATATGATGTACATGCAAGATGAGTATCCTGTGATTCTAGCAGTGACAAAAATTCAAATCACTGTGATGTTCACATACAAAACACAAGTATATAGCTCACTACGTAACGATTATACCAAATAATTATGTGGCTATTGAACCCTGATAGATGAACGTGACAATCAAGTACCATGTATATTTTTAATGCCAAAATGCTATCATGGCAGCCACAGTACATTTAATAGTTAAAAATATTTTTAAAAGCATGCATATGGTCAACATACTTTATATACTCTACCAAAAGGCCCTGCTTATACATACACATGGGCTGATATTTACCACTACCACACATTCTCTGCTTATATGATTAATATTAATGATAAAAATAAGCCTTCATATATCATCTCTGATTAGTAAAAAAATATCCAAATACCAGTAGTCAATGAATTGCTACATTCCAAATTTGATAAATATGTTTCTATTTTTACAAAGTTTTATTTTCAATACTATCAGTGATGAAATTCTGAGCCTTCAAATGATGTCAAACAGAACAGATTGCTGGGCACTAAGGCCTCACCTATATTTTTAAATTTGCTATCAATTAAAGTACTTACTCCCATCAGCAAAGAATATATCCATGTTTTGTAACTAAAGCAAGGATGCAGCCTCTTTGACAGCTGAAGGTCACTGGATTTGATATCTGGTATATAATTTCCATTCTCTTGTTTTCCTCGCTCCAAAGTTGGCATCCTGTCATAGCTAAATTCTTCTCTGTAACCTTCTTCCCTGGTCATAACACTTCACAAAGGCAATTAAATAATAATAATGGAAATCACGAAGGAAGAGAAAAAAATATAATTTAGATCCTTCACATACTCAGATCAGTGCTCAACTAGGTTTTTTGTGTATTTAAGACAAAATAAATAAAAGCAACGTTTAGCTACTGGATGTATTAACATTTCAAAATATGTAAGCTTTCTAATTTACATTAAGTAAATTACATTCTACGGCCACAGTTCATAATAATACAGTATAAGTACCAACAAATTGAAAGCTTGTGTATCTATGATACCTCAACAGATTTTTCCTTCAAGATCCAAGAACCAGTTTTAGAGGTGTTTAGTTAGTGCATACCTCTATAACCAAAGCTTTTTTCTGTTTCAACTCTAGGACAGAAAAGATCATCAAACAAGTTTCAATATAAATTCCATTTGATTTCAACTCTTTTTATCAGCTATCTAAAATGACAGACTTCCTTAGAAGTCCCATGAACACATATACTTAAAATAACTCAGCTACAGCAAACTGTTTCTAATTTACCCAGTATCAACCATTTCTCTTGTTCACTTTGTCCTTTTTTGTTCATCTCACTGCTTGCCAATCTGTTAAAATACCTTGAGGAGTATCTTATATTAGAATTAAGTTACTGCAGATTTTTCAACAGTTAAAAACCTTCGTGCTTACCTTCTACTGAAAAGTTAACTGTCAGTTTAAACCAGCCCTGTGAACACAGCTGCCTGTACACTTTGTGATATTCTCACCGTTCAGTGAGTCATGCCGGCTTTGAAAAGTTCTCCCTTACACTTTGGCTTTCAACAACATCTATTCAGATATGGAACAAAAGCACAGCAAGAACTTCAGCTAAGCCAGGGAACAGGAAAATGCGTCCTGAATTTTAATTAACAGAACACACTAGAAAACGACTGTACTACATCTCATAGGGCTGCTTCCAAATCAGACCAACAAATTAAAAGTTTCATGTCTCTTTCTTATTTGAGTACTACCCCTTACTTAGCATCTTAAATAAAAGCTTCCTTACGGTTTAGCAGTTTTAGCTACCATAATAGCCAGTGATCACAATATCCAACAAACGAGTTCTTGTTTCAAAAGAGCAAAATGTACTTACAATGCAATATTCTCCTAGAAAAAAATAAAGATAAAAATTCAAGTATTACAGTATCTCAACAAGTTGGGAGGTTCAAAAGTCAGAGGTTAGAAATCTACCAACATTATTATTTTCACTGTAGAACACTTCTTTGTCTTTTTCCACTAACCCCAGTCTTCTGGAGTGTTCAGATAAACCCTGTACACTTCAATCATGCCGTCACGCATACTTACAGAACACTCGGATGACTAAACAACATATTTTAAATCTAGCAGGCAGCAGTGACATGCAATGGCCAGCGTACATTGGATCCAGTCCTCCTGCTTATTAGGCAATGAAAAGGGAAAAAAAAGGACGTTTTTATCTTGAAGATGTTGGCACCTTGACAGCTACAGCAATGACAGGGTCTTTTGTCTAAACTTTAAACACTCTTGTAACCAAGATACAATTAAATCTTCAGTATTCTGAAGGGCATCACCTTCAAAGTATGCTAGAAAAACTTCTGAACAGCACAACTTCTCAGTTTGTACAGACTGTAGACTTTCCTTTTTTCATAATGTTAGCCAATACTGAAAGAATATTAAAATATTACAGTTGTTTTAATAGATTTAAACAGGGGAATTCATACACTATACACAGCAATAGACACATCTGTAAACTGTGCTAGAAAAGAGGGGGGAAAAAGACTGTACAGTCAAGCAAAACTGTCTGAAGCAAGCCCTTGTGTTCCTCTGCTCATGGAAGAAACACTGCACAACTATTTCCATTATCTGTAACTTTCTAAAGACTATGGTTTAATGGAAAATGGGTATTGCTTACCCATTTTCAGCAGCTTTTTCAATGAATGTTAGGTACTGATCTACTCTAACACAAATTATCATAGATTCAAAACACAAACATATTTTAACCTTTTTGACCAGCTTAGGGAGAAGGTTTGTTTTTTGTTTTTTTTTTTAAAAAAATTGGTGAGATATTCAGGTATTTACTTGATCTAATCTCTTTGAATAAAAAGAATTTGTAAGGTCCTGCACCACTGACCAGAGCAGGCTTCAAACCCTGAACAATTTGTTCACAATTCCAAGTGTTTGAGCCAGTATTGTACCCGAAAGTTCCCTCTCTCAAGCATGGTATTACAGTGTCTTCTCAGGTTATAGTGAAATTCCTCCTACCCCTTTTCCTGTGCACTTCTCAGCATTTCCCATTTCCCTTTTGCACAGAGGTTCACCACATAATTACTGTATCCTCTGCACTTGGCATAAGCATCAACAAAAGCCACTTAAACTTCAAAGTTCAGCTTCTACTCTAAAGATTTTCTGGGGCCCTTATTTTAGGTTCCCTTCATTTCAGCAAAATTCCAGAAAAAGTCTCTTTTTTGTTTATACACAACTATAAGGCAAGATCTGGTAACCAGAACCCAAGTTGCTGACTAAGACCTTATCGTGCTAGATAAGGTACAAATGTGCTGTACAAAGAGATTCCTCCTAATTCTAAAGAATGCATAGGAATCCTACACAAAGACTGCACCAAGTATAACAATTCCAACACAACAGGCTTCTGAAAAGGATTTACAAATTAAGTGTTTTAATCCTATGTTAGGCCAAAGAATATCAAGGGACAACAATCAAATCAAACTGTGAGCAGCTATGAAGAACTACATACTTCCACCACAGGACTGACCACAGAACAAATTCAGCTGCCTGAAGCAGCTGTAGCAGATACTTGGTCATTTGCCACAGGCTGTGCAATGCAAGCATCCCCCACAGTAACTACAAAAGATAAAAAACAGATTAACAATTATAACTCAAGTGCCAAGGGATAGTGTGACAAAAAGGTACATAAACTTGTCACAGTCCTACTTTTGCTATCAAAGACTAATGAAAAAGCATTCTGTCCTGGGCCAGGTTCCCTAGCCCTGAACAAAGGTTTACCACATGTTCCCAAATCTAAGTGAAAACTGCACCTGAAGCTCTGGTGAAATTTACGTTTACCATCCTGACCAACTCCTCCATTTTCTGATGAGTTAATAGCTGTACTACAGTTGTATCCTTTCACACAATATTTAATTACACTGGTTTAGCTCATTACCTGTATTCCCTGCTCAATATTTTCACCTCTTTTAAAATCAGCTCTTTGGCGTATTTTGTTTCTCTGAAGCTGATTCCGCAGTCCATGATTCCTAGCTCATGTCTTGGGGCATGTACTGAACCAAGATCAAAATGTAGAGCAAATAGCTTCAAACTGATGTCTTGCTCCCTTAGAATAACATTTGCTTCCCCAGTATAATACAAACTTCTTTGGAACCATTATCTTCTCCACAAACACAATTTCTTCATCCATCACATTTTGGCCAACTAACAGTCCCCTGCCGGAACTCCACGGGAAATTCAGTGAAACAAAACAGTAGTTAAAATTCTTTAAATCAATGTATCAAAAGAGGCTAACACTCTCTCAGCACTTTTCTAAAAACAGCACTCTGTTTCTAAAAACAGACACTCATACATATTTCTCCTTCCAATAGCATCATCTCAGTTACTTCAGAATGAGAACTGGAACCTCTGTGCAGTTACTAGCAACCAGAATTTATTCTGGTCTAGCAACTGTACAGAACTCTATAAAAGTGTTAAACCACCTGAAACGCATTCCTAGCCCTTCTTTGCCTATATAACACTGAGCGAACCGTACAAGTAGAAACTAAAAAGTTGCCAAAGACAAACTGCTGCTTTAGTCACACAACGTAGGCAGTGTATTCTGTGATTTCTACAGAAAAGCACACACTGCTCTGCTCAACCTCCTGAAAACACCTCCCCTAACAGCTTCGTATGGCAGTTCCTATTGAAACTACTGGGATGTTGAGCTCGTCAGCTCAAAAAACTTTGCTTTGTGAAACACTGTTAAACAAAATGCAAAGAGGGCTTATACAAGGTATCTGAAGTGCACTTTGTGAAACACTGTTAAACAAAATGCAAAGAGGGCTTATACAAGGTATCTGAAGTGCACTTTGTGAAGAGAACTGGTAAAAATATGAACTACAGCGATAGTAAACAAGTCAGTAAAATTGCATTTCCGCTAGCACTACAGCAGCTCCTTCATTAATGATATTAAGACAAAACCACCTTTTTTTCCTGTTAGGCAAGTTTATCATGTTCTACAGTTTATCCTATCATTTTGAAACCGGCTGCTACTGAGAGCATCGCAATCCATCAATATGCCATTTGCACGTGAATACTCTTCCAACCCACTCCGTTTCACCACACTGGAGAGACGCCCTGCCTGGCTTATTCCCAGGGCCACGGAAGCGCACGGAGAGGTCTCAGCCCAGGGGAGGTGACATCCTGTCCGTGGGTTCTCCCTGGTCCGGGCATCTCATCACAGAAACGCTGTCATACACCACGACCACAATTTCGGACAGCAGCAAGCAACAGGCTGCACGCACCCCTCGGCTTTAAGCTTTTCTGTGGTAACCTCGTGCGCCACCACCCTTACAGCGCCCCCAGGTCCCTCCAGCTGACACCCTGTACAGGGAGGCCCCCCGCCGCTCGCTGAGGGCCGCTGCGCTGAGTAGGGCGGCTGCGCTGAGGGCTGCTGCGCTAAGAGCTGCTGCGCTGAGGAGGGCGGCTGTGCTAAGAGCTGCTGCGCTGAGGGCGCTTGCTGTGCTGAGGAGGGCGGCTGTGCTAAGAGCTGCTGCGCTGAGGGCGCTTGCTGTGCTGAGGAGGGTGGCTGTGCTAAGAGCTGCTGCGCTGAGGGCGCTTGCTGTGCTGAGGAGGGCGGCTGTGCTAAGAGCTGCTGCGCTCAGAGCGGCTCCCGACGCCGGAGCGACCCGTGTGCGGACGCGCGGGAGCTCCCGAGGCGCGCGGGGCTGCCCCGTGACCTGGAGCGAGCAGCGCCATTGGCCGCGGCGGCGCGGGCTCGAGACGCCCCTGAGGGAGATTTCGCGCCTCGGCCTCGCGCCCTTTGCGGAGTCTCGGCGCCTTGCAAAGGCGGGAGTGGGGGCTCTGACTCCTCCTTGAGGCGCTCCGGGATGCTCTGTCTCCTTTCTAAGGCGGTCTCCTTCTTCTGGAGACGGGCAGATGACGAAGATGAGAGATGGGCGACCTCAGGTAGGAATTCCGGGCCGGTTATGCGTTTGTGGTGCAGCTTCTGAGCCGTGAGGTGTGCTTATCCCCCACGTGAGTGGAAGTGAGTGCAGACCTGTTTCCTTAAGAAAGGAAGTGTCAGGAAAATTAAGCCACAAATACCAGAGGGTTATGTCCAAAAAGGAGACAGAGGAATCCTGTTACTTTATTCTAATAAAGGGAGAGGTCATGGGTATTTCCCGTGGGATGTCTCAGGCTGTTGGAGGACGCAGCCTCCTTTTTATCCTAGTTTCCCGGCCGCATTTCCTTTTCCCTTTCCCCATTGGTTGAGGTACTTGAGAGGTACAGACTTCCCGAATTGCCTAGTAAAGACCCCCTTCTAATGGTACACTCCCCGCCTTTTCTTTTCTTTTTCCTTGTGTCTCTGTTCTTTTTCTCTAAATCCAGGGATTTAATGTAGTCTTGAATGAGTAAGTCTGTGTCAATGAGTGGAATTCGTATGGAATTTATGGTTCCTCCCATTGCCTCTTTCACGTCTCCTTATCTGGCTTTATCTACAGCAGGCCCACAGTTTGTAAAGACACCTCCTTCTCATTCCTTTTAGAAGTAAGGAGAAGACTGAGATTATAAAGCGTCATTTTGACTACAGAGCATGTGCAAGTTTCCCCAGAAGTACTTTTTTTGCCATTAACCTGTAAGGACAGGTTACTTTTGCTGCTGAGAGTATGAAGTGAGGTGTAGGAGCAGTGTAGTGGTGAAGCTTTGGGCTTTCCCTTGTGCTGGTGTCTTAATAAATAAACTTTCATTTTACTTGGGCTGTAGAATGGAGATGATAGTGTAGTTTTCATATTTCAAAATTACGTACATTTAAGAATGCTTCTAGTAGCATTATTCAATGTAGCAAGGAGTGCCTTTTCATATTTATGAATGCTTAAAAGAAAAAAAACTTTTTGTCTTTATTGTGAGTGTAGCTAGTAATATACTTGAAGTCTAAACTAGCATATTTCAGCCCACCTTTAAGTCTGAAGTTGTAGTGCAGTTGAGTTAATGTCTGTGTGATACAGGAGTAGATAGTAACATATAATCCAAAAGACTAAAAACTTCTAGGTTTGCAGAGAAACATCACTACATCTAGGTTCAGAAGCACATTAACTATAATATTATTTAAACAAATCTGAAGAATTAATTTATATGGCTTGTTTACTCTTCCTGCTTTTTCAGTATAGAAATCTTAACTATGTTGGATTCTCCATGCAAGCAGTGCTTACAACTTTCTTTTGCTGTAGGAAATCTTAAAAATAGTTGATACCCCAGAGCTTTTGGGAGAAACAATTTAGTTTGCAGGTATTTTATTTCAAGTTTTTCAATATATTTGAATATTTTTTTTGATGTATATTTGTATTCAAGTGTCAGATTCTGTACCCAAAATGGAGTAATCCTGGCCTGACTGAAAAGAGGGCCATGGCTGAACCTCAGGAAAAAAACAAGAGAGTTTGACTTTAGGAAGAAGGCACAGGGAACTCAGGATAACTGCAAGGATGTCATGAGGTTGTGAAGGGAGTAAATTAGATGGGGCAAAGCCCAACTAGAAAGTTTCTTTAAATACAATAGCAACAACTGTTTTTGGGTCTGGAGGGGAACAGTGATAAAGGAGGAGGAAAATGTTGAGGTGCTTGATGCCTTTATTGCCTCAGTCTTTGATAGCAAGACCAGTGGTACCCAGCCTGCTGGGCTGGAAGACAGGGGTAGGGAGCAGAATGAAGCTTCTATAGCCCAAGGGGAAAAAGGCAGTGACCACTCAGACACGAGTCCATGACATGGGACAGGATCCACCCCAGAGCACTGAGGGAGGTGGCAGAAAAACTCGCCAAGCCACTTGCCATCATTTAGCAGCAGTCTTGGCTAAGACAATGACTCAGTAGACTGCAAGTTGGCAAATATGACAGTCATCTACATGAAAGGTGGGAAGGATGGTCTGGGAACTATAGACCTGTCATCCTGACCTCAGTGCTGGGGAAGGTTGTGGAGCAGATCATCTTGTGTGGCATGTGCAGAACACCAAGGGATCAGGCTCAGCCAGCATGGATTGGTGAAACACATCAACCAACCTCATCTCCTCCCAGGACAAGGTGACCCACGTAGTGGATGAGGAAAAGGCTGTGAATATTATCTTTACCGGTGATCTGGATGAAGGGATCAAGGGCACCTTCAGTTAGTTTGCAGGTGATCCCAAGTTGAGTGGGAGTGTTGATCTGCTCGAAGGTAGGAAGGCTCAGCAGAGGGCTCTGAACAGGCTGGATCACTGGGCCAAGGGCAATTGCATGAGGTTCAACAAGTTGACGTGATGAGTCCTGCACTTGGGTCACAACAACCCCATGCAGAGCTAAAGGCTTGGGGCAGGGTGGCTGGAAAAAGGCCCGGCAGAAAAGGACCTGGAATGCTGGTCAACAGTGGCTGAACATGACTCAGTGTGTGTGCCCAGGTGGCCAAGAAGGCCAATGGCATCCTGGCCTGGATCAGAAATAGTGTGGCCAGCAGGACCAGGGCAGTGATTGTCCCACGGTATTTAGCACTGAGGAGGCTGTACGTCAAATCCTGTGTTGAATTCTGGTCCCCTCACTACAAGAAAGACATTGAGATGCTGGAGTGTGTCCAAAGAAGGGCAACAAAGCTGGTGAAAGGTCTGGAGCACCTGCTGAGGAGTGGCTGAGAGAGCAGGGGTTGTTCAGTCTGAGGAAAAAGAGGCTCAGGGGAGACCTTATTGCTCTCCACAACCTGAAAGGAGGTTGTAGTGAGGTAGGGGTCAGTCTCCCAAGAAACAAGGGATAGGATGAGGGGAAATGGCCTCAAGTTGCACTAGGGGAGTTTTATATTGGATATTAGGAACAATTTCTTCATGGGAAAGATTGTTTAGCATTGGAACAGGGAAGTGGTTGAGTCAACATCCCTGAAGATATTTAAAAAGCTGTTTAGATGTGGCTCTTAGGGACAAGGTTTAGTAGTGGACTTGTTAATGTTAGATTTACAGTTGGGCTTCCTGATCTTAAAGGTCCTTTTCATCCTGAATGGAAAAAAAGATGGGTACAGAGGCTGGACAGCACCCATGTAGAATGAGATCTGGGAGTTTGAGTTAGTGGCGAGTTGAATATGAGTCAGCAGTGCCCTGGCAGCCAAGAAGGCCAAGCGTGTCCTGGAGTGCATCAGGCACAGCATCACTGGCTTGGCAAGGGAGGGGATTGTCCCACTCTGCTCTGCACTGGGGCGGCCTCACCCCAAGTCCTGTGTGCAGTTTCAGATGCCTCAATGTAAGAACTACATCAAACCATTATAATGGATCTAGTGGAGGCTGAGCAAGATGGTGAAAGGTCTTGAGGGTGTGACTTAGGAGAAGCAGCTGAGGTCACTTGGCTTGTTCAGCTTGGAGAAAAGAAAGCTGACGTGTGATCTCATCGCAGTCGACACCTTCAGGGAGGGGGGGATGCTGCTCTCCTCTCCATGAGGACCAGTGACAGGACACAAGGAAGTGGAAGGAAGCTGCATCAGGGGAAGTTCAAACAGGACAGTGGGAAAAGGCTCTTCACTGGGAGGGTGGTCAGTCACTGGAACAGGCTTCCCAGGGAAGGCATCAAGCCTGTCAGAGTTCAAGGGGCAGCTGGATGATGCGCTGAATCATGTTGTTTAGTTTTAGGTAGTCCTGTGAGGAGCAGGGAGTTAGACTCCATGATCCTTAAGGATCTCTTCCAAAGTGAGATATTCTATGATTTTTTTTTTTAATGGAGCTTAAAGCTTGTTGGTTTTAAAATGTAGTTTGTATTTAACTAGCTTTATTAATTGGTTGAAACCATAAATTGCAATAAGATTTCAAGACTTAATTGTGAAAATAATTAGTTGGTAACTGTTGCCGTTTCCAGTTGGCTTTTTGATAGAATGGATGTCCGTTTTAGTAGCATTCGTAACTTTTTGCATAGTTCTATAAACAAGTGATTTGAGTTTGACAACACTTTTCCTTTTGATACAGGTGATAAAGAATTGAAAAGGGTACAAGGAGTAGTGACAAGACTTTGCCATGATTATGGCATGATAGATGACATGATAGTCTTCACAAAGGATGTTGTTACAAAAAACATGCTGCTGGCTGTTGGACAAGAAGTTATTGCCACTGTGGAAGAGGATAAAACATCAGGTGGCCTGAAGGCTGTCAGGGTAAGAGGTGAAGATAAATAGTAGTCTCACTTTCTCCGTAAGCACCTTGAGGCTTTGTTTTGGAAGTTGCTATAGTTTTAGCCTCACAAATTTTACGAATTAGGAGAAATTGCAAGCCCTTCACCTAGCGGGGATAAGTTGGATTTTGTGGGTTGTTTTATTGTTTTACTCCATCTCCTTTCAAATTATGTTTAATACAGATTCTCTGAATATAGGTGTAGATGTAGTGAACAAGAAGCTATTAGTTGAGATAATCACATCAGAATTTTAGTCATAGCTACTCCAGATCTGTATAACTTTTCTGAGTTTCACAGTCAATATTATGTTATTGTTTTATGAATGCGTAAGATCATCAAAGCAGTTTGATCTTGTGCAAAGTTTGCTCTTTTTGCACAGAAGTAATGTTCTTGTGAATAAGAACAGAAATTTTAAAATTTCTTGTTGTAAAAATTGGCAACTTAATGTTATAGACAATTACAAAAATGGAGATTTTGCTACCTTTCTTGCTTAACGTTTCATTTGCAAACCTATTTCAACTTTGATTATACCTTGTCACAAATTTTGAGGGGAGTTTTTCTTAGCAAATCCATTTCATGTTGAAACCAAATGTAGTTTCATTGATTAAGTAAAACCATAGGAAGATTTAGTGGGGAGACAGTTTTATTCCGTGGTCCAAGATTAAACATGGAAGGAAAGTAAATGGGAAGTCTTGTTTCTAAAGTATTACCACCTCTAGTGCTATCAAAAACCTAGTGTCTTGTAAGATAACCTTATGTCTCTTCTTATTTCCTTTTGTTTCTCCTTTTTAAATTTAAATTACTTTCTTGCATAAGAACTAAATATTGTTTGTCCAACAAGCAATTTCAATAGTACTCACAGTCAGAAAATTTAGTAGTTTAAATCTTACTTTTTCTTCCTTGTTTTTCTTCTGATTGACAGTTTTCACCTTTCTGTTGAAATATTGTCATTGCTCCAAAATATATAAACCTGGTAACTGAGAAACTGCATATGGATCTACAAGGCAACTAGAATATTTCAGCAGTTGCATCATGTTTTGCTGTATGTCCTAGATAATAGCATTTTCACAAGTACTTTTTTTCAAAAGCTTGGTGATTTATCTTATTCCTGTTTGTGAGCCATAATCCTGCAGTCATCTTGGCAGTGTAGTTTGTGGCTGGGTGAAAAGCTTAGAGACAAGTTTATGTCAAAAGCCGACTGTACTCCATAGAAAGTCAAAGTCCAAGGGCAGTCTTGATTCAATAAGCATTTCTTCAAAGTCTGTTCTAAAAACATAAATAAAAACCTAAACTGTTCTGTACTTTGTGATATGTTGCATTGCTTTCCATATAGTGGCTTGAGATACTCTGAACATTTGATAAGAAGAGACAACAGTATTTGAATTGTAGTCGTCTTGGATGGTGAAGAACTAAGTCCCTTTTTAAACCCCTAGTTAGAGGAGAAAATTTAGCTTCCTGACAAGCATAATTATTAAATACTATACAAAATGATGCTTGGATACCAGTACTATCTCCTTCCAGGTAACTGAGATACTACCACTTAACTTTGTTTTTTAAGTGATCTCTAATTGCAGAGAGGAGTACAAGCTCTGCAGCCTGGACACTGCATTTTGGGGGAGAATCTGGAAGGTGCAGTTTAAACTTTGGTGCTGTCAGTGTGTTTATGTTACTTGCTTTAAGAAAGAGTGTGGTCAGCCTTGGGTGGCTCTCTGCTCAGTGTACTGTTTCAGCTGCTCTTCTGAGCTACTGGCCATGTGTTTTGGAAAGATCCTGGCTCGAAAGTCTGGATTTCAGTTTATTGGAGGTCAAGTCCTAATTGAACTCTGCATGAAATGATTATAGATTCTGTAGCAGGCTTTAAAACCAGGCTGCTGCCAGTGGTAGTAGGAAGGCCATTTTGACCTAGTATGAGAAAGAACTTTACCGTTTTATTGGTAGGGAAAAATTGAGAAGTATCAAAAGAAAATGTATGTTGGGAGTTTTAAAATGTTTTCATGTCTTAAAAACATTTTCTTAGGTCTACAAATTACTTTGAAGTATAACTCCATGTGTAATTTACATGAAATGTAAATTTACTAATATTCTGAGGAACAGTTTGCTTACTCATGTTCTATCCATATGAAGCCATAAAAATCACTTAGGAGAAAGTTTGATATTCTCAGATTTTCTTGGTGAATGTGAAGATATGTCTGTCAGACTGAAACAAAACATAGAATTTTTTTTTTTTTTCAGTGAGTTTTCATGTCATCAAAAGGAATATTATGTAATAATAGTTCTTTTAATGCAATAAAACAGTGTTGACTAAAAAATAAATAGCTATATATAGTGAACTGTAGTGTTTGCAAACCTCTGAAGTATAGGTAGACAGGCTATTTATTACTATCGTAAATGGTAAGCATTATGTTCAACAAAATAAATCATATAAAAATTAGTATGATAGTATACTTCAGATTGGATCAGGCTTCAGTAACTTACATGTGAGGTGGTGATATGAAGAGTCTAAGAAGCAGCTCTAGGGCTTTTCTTAATCAAATTATTAAGAAATGACAGAGGGTCAGTCTGAAATACATGTAGTGTTTATAAATACCATTTTGAAAACATGTTTTTTGCTTTCTGAAAGAGTCATTTTCTAGTTCCAGTTGTGTACAGTCACACTGCTGGAGATGGTCCTCTTGTCAATATGAAGAAAATTCTGAAGTAGACCTATAGCAAGGGATGTGTGAGAAAGATTTGAAAAATCAGCATGTAATTATAGTAGTTGTCAGCACTGCAGCGTACAGCACTCTAAAATAGACGTTACTGTTTGTTACTCATTGTTTTTGTGTACAAAAAGTAACAGCTACAGTGAGTAAGTAATTGTCTAATAAGAAATTTTACCTCCATAAGCAATTGAAATTCTGTATATTTATTGTAGGAATATATGTTTAATTCTAAGTATCAGCTGTTTAAATGTTGGGATTATTTTTATATTAATAGGTAGATACCATCCGGAATACACAAGAAGACTCCAGTCCTACTTGTGATGCCTCTGAACTAAATAAGAAAACATTAATTGGCAGTATTACCTCTCTCTCTGTGGATGGTGGCTATATTAATCAGAATACTTACTTTGCAATGCAAGATGTCTGGGAAGGTGTGTAGGGACTTCTTGTTTCTTCTTTCTTAATATTTTTGCGTGTACAATAGAAACATCTTCTGATAAACTTGCCATTGTCATCTCAAATAAGTTCTAATGGAGTATGCAGTGAAACATAGTGAAGCAGCCAGACATGGATGAAGAAAGCTGCCTGTTCATTTTTGTTGCAGTTTGTTGTTATTGCGTTGGTATAGCACGCTGCAACCTTCCCAGAGAGCGCAGCGAGGCCGCGGCAGGGAGAGCGGCAGCCGCTTCCCGCAGCCTTTAGGCGGCCCCGCGCCCTCGCTCCGGCGAGCTGTCAGCTCTGCAACACAGCGCTGGTAAAGGAGGCAGAGAAGAGGCTTCCACATGGGGGACACGGGAGCTTTAATCTCACACGGTGCCACACCGGTTCCCCGTGCCGAGAGCAAAACCATGTGGCCGCAGCTTACTTTTCTATTGGGACGAGGGCGGGGCAGAATGGTCAGAATGGCAGAATGGCGGGGAGAGAATGGTCTCCGGGCATGGGGGCAGTACATGGGCGGAGCTGGGCTACCGGAACCAATAGGAAAAACCCGAGGGAGTGGCCAGGACTAGGGGTGGGGAAGGTAGGACAATATGGGGGGAACAGGTATTTAGTAAGGAAAGTGGGGAAGTATAACACACATTCTCACTGAGAATGACCTGCATTTAAGCGTAAGTTACATGTAAGCAAGTGTATTTTTCCACTAGCATCTCCTACATAGTTTGTCATAGCCTGCCAGGCGAAGGACTGCAAAGAGAACTTTGGACTCAGTGGGTCTGAATAATGCATTGTTCTGGCTTTTATTTAACTTGCACTAGTTCTGTAGGGGAGTGATGTAAATGTTATCAATAGTAATTAACCTTGAGAAATGCTCTGTTTTGTACAGATTTCAAACCTTGTGAAGGTGACTGGGTGCAAGCAAAATATTATATTAACTCGACAACATGGAAGAGTGAAGCAGTTGCTGTAAGGCCTTTGAGGTATAAACAAGTAAACAAGGTAAATGTTCTGCACGTTGGTTTTGACAAGAGGAATCTTGGATGAAGTGAGGTTTCCAGTTGGTTTCAGTTACAAATATTGGTAGATCTTCTATAACCCATCTTTAATTAAAAGATAGAATGTGTCAATTCATCCATTTAGAGGATGTTTCTAAAATAATAAGGCATTTTGAAAATGCATACATATTTTGGGTTGAACAGGAAGAGTAACTAACTTACCTATTATGAATTGCTGATTTGTATGCTTACTATTGGTTATAATGAGGACGTGTCATGACTGGGGAATTTATTATGTTTAATTTATTCAAGTGTTTCAGCTTAAAAACAACCACTGTGCCTTTTTTTATTTTAATGAAAGTATTTGTTCACTCTAGTAATGTATATGCTATGCTAGGTTTATAGTTTATTGTCTTTGTCTTAGCTGCGTATATTGAATATTTGCATGTCAAGCATAGGAAAAAATTCTTCTCATTACTGCTAGTAAGGAAGTATAAATTAGATAAGTTGATATGTCACAAGAATCATGGTTAAGTCAAGTGCACATTTTGTAATATGCACTTCAGTGGAACTTAATGCTTCTCTGAAGTACTTGTGTTTCTTTACACTTCTAAATCTGAAGACAAGCACAGTGATTCTGGGTTAGAGCTCTATATTTACCTCCTGTGAATAACTATAATTTCAGAATGCATTTTTATTAATGGTAGAAGGGCTGTTTCAGGGGAAAAAAATAGGCAATGTTAGTATGTCTGTTAGCTTAAGAAGATAATATCAAGTAACGGTGAATACAAACTATTACAGGTTCGCATTTCCAGCATCTGTGGAAGAACTGGGACAGTAGATGACAGTATATTTTTCACTTTGGATTCACTGAGACTTCCTGATGGTTACTCACCTCGTAGACATGATCTAGTGAACACGATTGTGGTGGAGAGCAGTCAGTCCTGTTACATTTGGAGAGCTCTCTGCTTGGTGCCAGTCAGCCAGGATGGGTAACATTATTTTGTTCTCTTTATAACAGTTAGAGACATAGTGCAGTTATGCAGCTTACATTTCATTGCATCTGTTAAGCAAGAAATACTGTGAATATTTCCCTAGTTGACTAGAAGACATAACAGACCATTGGGAAAAACCAGTGCGTGATACAATTTGGCTCTTTTTGCTTGGGTTTTTTTTTTTTCTCCTTCCAGTAGGTGGCAACATGAGTACTTACTAGAGAACCAAAACTAGGAGCAGCTGAGCTGAGGGATATTGCTAGGCGGGAAAGGAGTTTTGCATGCATATTAGAAAAATGCCAAGTTTATGTGTTCCTACTAGAGGAGCACAATTTAGAAGAGACTTTACTGTTTGAAAATAATTCTCAGCAAAACTCATATAAAATTCGTGTTTCTTCAATCAGTTTTTGCTTAAGTTACAGTGATTGTTCAGATACTGTCCTAAAAGGAAAAGTTTAATGATCTAAATAATAGAGATTCATTGAGCTTGCAAATATTGAACTGAGAGGTTCTGCAGGCACTTTAGATGTTATATGTCATGTGAGGAGGATCTGGACAGACTGCAGAAGAGGTTGGAAAAAGTAGATGATGTTCAGTATGGAGAAGAAGCAAAACTTAGTGAAATAATCAACTACACAAAGGTAAAATGGGCAACTAGTCGGTAACAGACCTCAGCAAAGAACTGGAATTTGACTTGTGAGTTTAAGTTTCTGTCCTGTGAAACACACAAATACCACCAAAACAAATAGTTCTATTACCTGTAAAATATATCATTTTTCATGCTGAGGTCTTGGCAGGATTAGAGTCTAATTCTGCAGGCCATAAATAAATTGTCAATCAATTGGAAAGTCCAAAGGGGGGAGCAAAAGGACATTCTGATGTCTTTCAAACATAGTCTTTGGGAGATCTCTAGGAAATTTAGCCAAGGGCAGTATGTAAGTCTTCAGAGGATCTACAAAGAATGGAATGAGCTGTTTTCTCTAGAGATAACAGATATAATAAATTGTACCTAGATGAAACTTGAAGTGTTTACATCATTTTGCAAAACAGTACAAATTGTTCACATATTTTTTTCAATTGCACCTATTTTTAATGATGGATTTTATACAGAAAATTATTACTAAAGTCAGATTACAAAAGTAGACTTTCGGGTTGATTTCTCAGGTTGAATGTACATCCTACCATATAAACTGCAGCTTAATCTGGAGTGGGAGACATCTAGTGGGCTTGGCTAGTAAATTGATGTAGCTAATGAAAAGCAGCTGCTCTCACTTTCTACTTCAGTATGTCAGATAACTCAGGAATACTAAGAGTGTGTACGTATTAGTCAGATTATTAAAATATTTCTAAGTTTTTTCCATGCCACTTTATCTAAATGAATAGTTTCTTAATTACAGAATAGAAACCATGTAAAAATTGTTTCTACAGGTAGAAGACACCAAGAGGTTAGACGTGTGCTCAGTGTTTCAGACAGGAAAGAGCATGTGCCTGGTTTCATAGACATTTTTCATCAGTCATATGTGATAAAAGTTTTTAAGGGTACTTTTTGGTTTTCAACTGTTTTTTAATTTTGTCTTCAGCTTGCTGATTTCAGATTGGAACAATAAGCAGAAGACACAAGTGCATAGGTTGAAACACTTCCAGTCTAGTCATTTTATCTCTTAGCTGCAGTGCTAATCATGACTCCTGCTAAGGAGCTGGTCTTTGTTGTGTCTTTGTTCAGCCCCCAAAGAGAGCCATAATGACTTCACTCACCATTTGATTCAGATCTTCAGCAGGGATTAGTTAACTTCTCAATCACTTCAGTCTTGCATCCACAGTTTTATGCTGGTTTATTGTGCTACTGACAAAAGACTAGTTGCTGCTTAAATTAGTAAAGTTAATGTAATTGTCATCTAATAAATGGCTGAGAACAAAATGAAATGTCTCACCTGCTTCTTTCTAAGTATTGTGACTATGCCTTGGTATAGTGTTCCTTAAACTTGTGCTGAATTCAAAGATATTTGCTGAGTCTATTAGTGTTGAAAAACTGCTACCTAAAATTACTTTTACAGACAGTCTCACTCTAATGGAGGTAATATGGATGAAGCTTATGAAGACATAATGAGAGACAAGGGAGAGTTGGAAGTATCAAGAATGACTAGCTTTGGAACTCTGAAGCAGGGGGAATCTAAAAGAATGATCATTTGGATAGAGTAAGCCTTTCTGATTGTTTGAACATTTCTTTATTTCCATCGCTCTGCCGTCTGTTAACTTGTTTTACATACAGAAGCCTCTTCTAGTGGAGCCTTGTGGTTTGTGATCTTCAATTAACCTCCAGATATGATGGAATTAAAGAGAATTTCATGCTGAATTTAATTTCTGTAGGATAGCCTTTTTGATATTGAGTGTTTGTCTTGCAGATAGTGCTTTGAGACTCCCCAGTCCTATATCTCTTTTCAAGCCTAGTAAAATCCTTCCTATAATAAGGATTGAAGTAAAAGCTTTTGCTTGTGTGTTTAATTTAAACTGCAGATACTCTGCCACCTTCAAAATCTTAGAACAAGAGGACTGGTGCATATTCATGTACTAAAAGCAGACCAGATTTTTTTTTCTGTTTTTTTTTGTAAACTTTGATGCTGAAGAGCTATGGTGGTGTATCCTTGGGAGGTTTTTGTTTTGGTGGGGTTTTTTTTTCTTTTTTTTCTTTTTTTTTTTTTTTTGTGTGTGTGTGTGTGTTTTCTTTTTCACGTCTGGGTATAAAGGCTTGAATGAAGGAAGACACACCTGAATACCCATTATTTGTTGTTCTGTGTTCTTTCTTAGGAGTTAGTTACCCAAAGATGAATTTTAAGCTCCCATTGGTTTTTATTATACACAGTATTTTTATATGCTTTGTATGGTATTTGATGTGACCTAGAAATATTAACATAAAGCAGCGGTTCTTGTTCTCATGAGTTAGAAGCAGCAGTGCAATTTCTTTCTGATGGCTGTTATGAAATGAGGGTGAACTAACATGCTACAGACAATTTTATTTGACTTCAGGTAGAAGTCAGATTTCTCAAGAACATTCACCATGCACTTAATTATGTAACTAATCACATAACTACTTCTAGGAATAAAGGGAGTGTACCACGGTCCTTAATCAGCTGCAGATTAGCTGGATGGGTGAAAGACAAGCAATTCAGTGTTGAGATTCCTCAAAAATGTGAGAACAGTCCAGAAGCGTATCTGCCATCTATTCCAATAAATCTAGAAAACCTCTCAAAAGCTGAAATTAATTCATTTAACAACAGTGGAGGAACAGCATATGAGTCATTGAACCATACATCCATTATGAAGAATGGAGTCATTCCAGGTACAGTGAAATGATAACATTTGAATGCTGAATGTTAGCTCCTCAGAAGACCATTAGGTTTGTTTGAGAAGACTTGCCTATGTTAGCAATAGAAATTACGGTAACAAAATTTATTGTTATGTGTTTACTACAGAAGGAATTAATTTTCAAGATACAAATTTATCAAGGACAAAAGAAAACATTTCCTTGGTGAAAGATGAAAATCTACAAAATGGAGAAAGTGAGCAAAAAGATGATGTGGAGCAACCAATTAAGCACAGCAATATTACTGCAGAAATTGTGATACCACCAGGTGAAAAAACATTCGTAGTGATTATATGCACAGCTGTGTAAGTATTCCTGTCCATTATTTCTAACCAATACAATGGCAACAAGTAATGAAAACAGACTTAACAGTTCCCTCATTCTGGGCATAGTTCTCTTCTTGGCATGTTGTGCTTTAACCCCAGCTGGCAACTAATCCCCATTCAGCTGCTCGCTCACTCCTTCCAGCAGAACGGCAGGGACAATGGGAAGAGTGAAAGTAAGAAAACTCATAGGTTGAGATAAAGACAGTTTAAAAGGTAAAGCAAAAGCCACAAACACAATAAAACAAGGAATTCATTTATCACTTCCCATGGGTAGGCAGGTGTTCAGCCATCCCCAGGACAGCAGGGGTCAGTCACACACAATGGTGACTTGGGAAGACAAATGCCATCACTCAGAATGTCTTCCCTTCTTCCTTTCCCCAGCTTCATATACTCAGCATGATGCCATATGGTCTACTATATCCCTTGGGTCAGTTGGTGTCAGCTGTCCCAGCTGTGTCCCAACTCCCTGTGCAGCCCCAGCCTCCTCACTGATGGGGCAGTATGAGAAGGGGAAAAGGTCTTGGCTCTGTATTAGCCCTTTTCAACACAGTAAAAACATCCCTATGTTATCAACACTTTTTTCAGTACAGATCCAAACCAGAACCCCATACTAGCATACTTCCTAGCTACTAGCTATGAAGAAAATTAACTCTACCCCAGTCAAAGCCAGTACATGGTGTAGTGTGAAGTAAGCCAATACATATTAGCGGGTGGTCTAGAAATCTATGTTAGACTTTGGAAGTAGTTACCATTTTTGTGCTCGATCCTGAATTTTTATTGAAAGAAAATGGTAGTAGTTAATGAAACAATATTAGTTGGAGTAGGTAACGTCTCTAAAATGACATAGCGAGGTGAAGATAATGCCTGCAGATGGATATATTCTTTGTAGGAAATCCATTGCTCCGTGAGCACTAGAGCTAATGGAGATTTCCTGGGAATTGCTGTGTTGTGTCTGATATGTTTCTTCTAGTCTTTAGTATCTTGTATTGCTATCTGCCCTGATCTCAAGTTTTCCTGTTCTGTGATAGGAAATTCAAGTTACCTATGCTGAAATAAGAAAGAAAAAACCTTCTTTACTGAAGGTGTAATTCACAGAGGAAGTGGTTTGCAAGTCTTAGAAAACCCTTGAGAAACAAAAAATACTCTGCTGTACAAAATATTTTATTAATTTAGTTAAGAATGGAAAGTGGCTTTGTGGGAGCGCTTTCATTCACGTAGGAGTAGGAACTTTATGCAGCAAAGCTTACATTCATGTACTTGTCGCTTGCTTCCAGCTGTAACTCTGCAGACTTTGTGTTCCACAGCCATTGATTCCTAGGATGGTAAAGTAAAAGTTGGACAGAGGAAAACAAGGTTTCATTCATTGAAGTAGTGCTGTAATAATCACACTACTTCTCTTCTCATTTTAAATAGTGAAGCAATGGGTAGAAAATTTCTTAGGAGGATGATTTAGCTCTAGTTTGAAAGATAGACCTGCAGGCATGGCTTGCCTTCGTGGAGATAGACATGTAGAAAAAACGATTTATATTTCACTGTAAATCTGTAAAAGCCACAAAGTCTTAGAATATTCTGATAATACAGAATAATCCACACAAAACTCCATGGAAGGCTGCAGCATGAAGTTAACAAGTGTTTGCTGTCGACTTAAGAGACCGTAGAGGCTGCAGATTTAGACCAGAAATTTGGACAGTTCAGTGTCTGGTTTGAGTTTTTATATCAGAGAAAACCAGGCTATAGTTTTAACCTGAGCAGGTAGTGTTAATTGGCAAAAGTTTAAAAAGTGTCTCTCCTGCTAAAGAGAAGGTTAGCTGGAATCTTTCCAGCTGCATTGGGATACATTTGTTTCAGGCACATGGAAGCAGTGTTGGACCATGCAGTTGGAGAATTGCACTGTAGTTTTGCTTAAGTTTCTTAGAAACCGATATGAAGAAACCTTTCTCTCCCTGGTTTCTTCCCGTTTGTCACTCCCCAAGCAACACTTGCATAAATAAAGTAAGTTTTTCAGAATTAAAGGATTTTTCCTACTTTCTCCTCTTCATGTATTTACAGTTAGGCTGCAGTTCTGAGTAGCCTTTTGCAAGGTGCTGCAAAACTGTTGCTGCAGACAGTGAAGGGATTTGCTTCAGGTTTCTCTGATGGAGCTGTTTGGCTCATCTTTTCCAGTAGCAGTAATTCCAAGATGTTCCTTGTGACAGAAGTATTAATTCTGTACCCTAGTATGTTGAGTGGAGGAATTCTACTCTTTACCCAAGGTTTTGATGAAATTGTGGGGTTGAGATTTTTGCTGTGGTTTGGGGTTGGGGTTTTTCAGTTGGTTGGGTTTTTTAATTATTTATGATACCTGGATTGAACTTGAGGTGGGGAGTAAGTGTGAGGAATTACCCTAAGTTAGCAGTTCTCATATGTAACTGAAATGAGAATCTATCTCATGGCTGGGGAAAATGAAGTGTGAACGTGCTGGTTTTAAGAAGATAACTTCTGTTTGCTTGAAGGATTCAGGGACACAGTAAAGAGCTCCTGTTGCTTGGTTTTTCTGATTTTACTGTTGGCCGCTATATTGAAGCCACTGTAACAAATGAAGAAGAATTACTTATAGCACCTGTACAACCTTTTTCTCCAAGAAAGCCTAAAATTATTCCAGATTCTCAGCCAAGGAAGACTACAGTGGCTGGCCCTAAACACAAAAGGTACTGTCACTTAGAGCAAAACATAACACTTACGTAACACTGCTCTATTTGGTATTGCTATATATGTTCTGTAAAGCTGAGAAAGAAAATGTGAAACTGACAGAATCTGTACATGTTTATATAGATAGATAGATAGATATGTTTGTAAACAAGATGATCATGAACACTGCTGATAGAAGAGGTTGTTTTAGTAATTAACTGCTTGATTTCTTTGTAGATTTTTCAAACAGAATCTGTAATGTGGTAATAAACAAGATAAAACACTGTTGCTTAGTTATCTAGTTAGTAACAATTGTGTTATTAAGAAAAAATATGGGAAACTGAAAATAGATTTGTGAGATAAGCTTCTTAATTCTTTACTCTTCTTTAAAGTCTACATCTGACTAATGTCTCCCATCTTTCATCCAAAACTTTGTTTTGCAAATAAGCTTCCCTCTTAATTACAGTATTTGCTTAGTTATAAAAATATACCTAAGCTGAAAAAGCAGAAACAGTGTTTTCAAATAATCTGTAGGTAGAACACTTACTATAGAATAGCCAGAATTGAAAGGGACCCATAGGGATCATCAAGTCCAGCTCCTGGCCCTGCATAGAACCACCCCGAGTCACACCATGTGCCTCAGAGCTTTGTCCAAATGCTTCTTAAACTCTTGTCAGGTTTGGGGCTGTGACCACTTCCCTGTTCCAGTGCTCAGCCACACTCTGGGTGAAGAATCTGTTCCTAATATCGAACTTTACCCTCTCCTGACAAAGCTTCATGCCATTCCCTGAGGCATTGGTCGCTAGATCAGTGCCTGTCCCTCCTCTTCCCCTCATGAGGAAGTTGTAGACTGCAGTGACGTCTCTCCTCAGTCTCCTTCAGGCTGAAAAGAACAAGTGACCTCAGCAGCTGCTCATAAGGCTTCCCCTCCAGGCCATTCACCATCCTCGTGGTGGGACAGTCCCCTCCCTTGCCTGGCTGGCGATGCTGTGCCTGATGCACGCCAGGGCATGCTTGGCCCTCCTGGCTGCCAGGGCACTGCTGACTCATGTTCAACTTGCCATCCACCAGGACCCCCAGGTCCCTTTCTGCAGTGCTGCTTTTCAGTGTCTTATCCCCCAGTCTCTCCGTACATCCAGGTGGACCAGGTGCAGAATCTGGCACTTGTCTTTGTTCAGTGTCATACAGTTGGTGGTTGTCCATCTTTCTAATTTGTGTAGGTCTCTCTTCAGCACATCTTTGCATTTGGGGGAGTCAGCATCTCCTCCTAATTTAGTATCATCAGCAAACTTTTTCAGTATACCTTCAAATCCCGCATCCAAGTCATTTAAAAAGATGTTGAAGAAAACTGGGCCTAAGATGGAGCCCTGAAAAACCCCACTAGTGACAGGTCCCCAGTCAGATGTTAGCTACCCCCTTCACTGTAACCCTTTGTGCCCAACTTTTGAGCGGTTGCTCACCCATTGCATGATGTATTTATCCAGCTGTAGGCTGGATATTTTGTCCTGAAGGGTACTCTGAGAGACAGTATGAAAAGCTTTACTGTCTTGTGATGACATCAGCCAGCTCTTTGAGTACTCAGATGAACACCATCAGGCCCCATAGACTTAGAGGGATCTAGCAGGAGCAGCAAATCCTGCAGAAGTTCAGGTTCAACTTGGAGTTTATCATTCTCACAGTATGGCCCTCCAGCTGAGGGCACTGGCACCCCCTTAGTCCCTCATGGGTGTTGAAGATGGAGGCAAAGAAAGCATTAAACATCTCTGCCTTGTGTGTGTCCCTGTGTGTGAGGTGACCATCCTCATCCTGTAATGGGCCCATGTTGTTTCTGCAGTGCCTTTTGCTATGGGCACGTTTTTAAAACCTTTTTATTGTCCCCCAGAGTACTGGACAGCTTCACCTTCAGTTGAGATTTGGCCACATAAATTTTTTCCCTACAGTGTCAAGTAGCATCTTTGTAGAGGATCTCTTACCTATCTTCCCAGTATAACAAACTTCTCAGTTGTCCCTTTGAAGGAGTCATTAGTCTGTCGTGTGTGTGTGTTTTGGCTTTACATTCTTGGTGATGTGGCGTGTTAATTAGCTGTTTTTCACATACATTACTTGAGAAAGCTAAATGATATGTCATACATTTTTGTTTTAGAAATAAGAGAAGGTGGTGTTCAAACTTTCTCCCACATTATACCATACCGGATGAGTTAAGAAAATGTGTAGAACAGCAGTTAGACATACTGACCTTTCAACCCCTCCTAGCAGAGGTATGTAAGTGCAGGTTTTATATTAAAAATATTTTCTTACATAGTATTTTTGTTAAAGCTTTCTTAACTTAGGAAAAATGTGTAGTCCCTAGTGTAAGAGAAGATAACATAACACTCTTGTGAGGTAGACTTAGACTTCAGTCTGGATCGCATAACTTCGATGGGTTTCAGTATGTTACAGAAAAACCACAAAAGCATAAATGGGAAAATCTGAAAAGAAAGTAGGTGTATATTGGGGGGAGACATCACAGAAGCTGAACAAAGATTTCTCTGTATTCTCAATTTTTAGGCATCACTGGAAAGGGTTTTTTGAGGTGTCAGAACAGTTATTTCGTAGACAATGAAAGCACAGTCTCTTAAATTATTGCAGTAACAGAATTCTTTTCTGGTTGTTCAAAATTGTTTTCTTAAACATCTTCAGATTTAATTCACTATAGCTTGTTCAAATTCTTCCCACAAGTATGGCAGTTTCAGAATACATATGAAACAGCCCCAAAAAAGCTGTAAAGTCTTACAAGAATATTACAATGATTCCTTTTCCAAAACTTTGCCCTGATTTCTGGTAGAACATTGCTGCAACTCACTTTTTTTTTTTTTTTTTATGGTATATTTTTAAGTACTTATAAACTGGGGCTAACACTTTTTTAAAATGTAAGAGGCTGTGTTGTCTGCTTACTGAACAGCTCACATTAAACCTGAGGTCACAGCATTAAGCTAGTAGCTTAGTGATCCTCTCTCTAAGAGAAGATAAAGATCTGTAGTGTTTAAAATAATTTTGCACTGAAGGCCTGCCATTAATGGCTACTCTTTTTTTAACCACACCTTAAGTTCTGGCTGGTACTGGTGACTTAAAAGTCTGCATCAGAAAGTGCTGCTCATATGCCTTGTATTTGAATGAGAGGATACCAAGTAGAAAGCATTCTGTGCTATCACTGTTTAGATGCTGCACCCAGTTGCTGTGCAGTCTGTCTGAAGAGCTGTTTTGTATAACATTAGCAATAGTGGGTTCCATATCTTAGTGTACAACAATAATGTATACTGTTTTGTTTTTCAGCGTCTTAATCTAGATAATTATAAAGCGAACTTTTCTACTCTTTTATGGCTTGAAGAGATCCAAGCAGAAATGGATTTAAAAGATTACTACATGAGTGGGGTTATTTTAAAACGGAATGGGAACTTGTTAGTGCTGGAAGTGCCAGGAGTAGAAGAGGGCAGACCTCGCCTGGTTCCAGGTAGAAATGAACATGAGATAAAGTCAAATGGCATGTTGATCTGTATTTTCACTCCGATGCAAACTCTGTTGTTTATTCATTTGTTTAAAGAAGTCTTTCACATATTTGAGCACAAAGTTACTCATTTAGGTGATTGGGAACAGGGGACACAGGGACACAGTGTCTCAGAGTGGCTGCTATCTGAAGCAGGGTTGCATGTGCCTGTTCTTACAAATGTTTCAATACTTCAGGATTTTTCTTTTACAATAATCAGTGGGGTTTTCAGCAAAAATAAAATGCAGTGTAGCAATAGTTTAAAAAGCAGTAGGTGTAGCAAAAAAGCTGTGAAAGCAGCTAAAATTAAATTCAGAATTTCAAGTAATAGAATATACAAGATAGCGTTTTCAGGAGGTGTTGTTTGATGGCATCAATACTAGATGCCTTTTAAAATGTAATATACAGCTACCTAGGGCATTTCAGAACAGTACTGATGGATACAGCAACTTTGCTGAAGTCAGTCTCCTGCAAATTCCTAGTTTAAACATGCAGAAGAGAAAAAGAAATTACCTGGTGAAGTGAAAGTGTTGCTATTCCTTGTAACAGTATTTTGCCTTTTAACTTTGTTTACAAATAGGTGATAAGGTGATACTGAAAAGTCAAGTCTACTCGGAGCATATCATAGAGTACATCGCCTATGTTGCTGAGGTATGCAAAGTGTCTCTCCTCTTGAAAATACTGTGGTCCACAGGTTTTATAAGGGAAGCTTGCAATTCATGGAGTTACAGACTAGTTTAACCTGACTTCTGAGAAGCTAGGTTTATTTATCTATATTTTCAATGGTGATTTTGTATTTTTATTGTATTTTTGAAGACTCTGGCTTCCCTATTCTTTTGAGAATATAATCTTAGCCTGCTCTGAAAGCACTTTTAACATAATCTAGATATGTAATATGTTGATAGTAGGTAAATCTAGATGTACTTTTTGGTGGTGGTGGTGGGGCTCAGTGCTTTCAGAGGTGTTTCTTTATGTTTAAAGTACTAAATCTTCATGAGTATCCTGACTTTTTTTAATCTTTGTAACAGATACGTGAGGAAGATGTTACTCTTAAGGTTAATGCAGACTTTGAACGGACTTACAACTTGGAACCCATGGATGTGGAATTTGTTCATTGCAGGTGTTTTTATGAGCTTCCAAAAAGCTGCATTTAATGATTCCTCTAGTAAAGTGATTTTTAAAATATGATCATCAACTATTTATTTTGGTGGATACAGGGAAGGACGTAATTAAGATCCTGCCAGTTTTTTCACTTCCTTCCCTCAACACAATTTTGGCATCATATTCACTGTTAAAAGACTGTAACTGTACAAGTGTAGAAAGAGCTATTATCTTAATCGTTTCTAGATAGTCACACTGATGTCAGACAGTGAAATGAGGGGGAATGAGGTGGGGTGTTTGGGAGTATTTTTCTTAATTTTTCTTTCTTTTTTTAAAAAATATACCAATATGGCTACAAGGCTATGCAGGGCGAAAAATAGCTGGTGATAATCACCCTTTCTTTTATACTTTTGTTTTATTCATGGGATGTTGTTATCTGTTTGGACTTACATAATCTTCTCTGTAAATTCAGCCTTGTAAAGAAGTTCCTTGAAAGTATTGAACACCAGGTCATCTTTGTATCACTGAAAAGCTAGAGAATATGTGTGTCAATATTATTCATAACAAAGCTGCTTATACTTCTGCAGCCTGTTTCTCAATAGATGGGTTTTTTTTTAAAAGTACGCCTTTTATATCAAACTCTTATATTTTAGTAAAAAGTACCAGATACCTCGTAGGTGTGTGCTGTCATGGTATATGGAAATGTAAGCTTTTACTTTAATGTACAAATCTGTATTGCGGTTACAGGATTCCTAGCAGACGATGCCAGTTGGCCATTCAGCAAGCTCTCTACCTGGGTGAAAAAGGTACACTTCATTAGACTAATAAGCAGTCTAGAGGAGTTTCTGTGTGCAGTCTTGTGGGTCGTATTGCTTTCACATCAGAGGACACTGAGAAGAATGCAGTGTAGTTTCTTCTTACGGGAGTTTTCCATGTGTTGTTGGGGGCTGTTTGGTTTGGTTTTTAAGAAGAAAAAATGCTGACTGTAGAAAAGGTTTTGTCAAAATTATTTCATCTGTTGGCCATCACAGGCAGGAGGAGTGGAAGCAAACTTTGTGAACTGTTAGATCCAACAAGAAATGTAGGAATCATACATACTGCTATAATAATAGCCAGTGAAATGGCCATGTTTTGTGTTACATCAGAATTTATTAAAAAAAACTGATTTCCTGTTTTATGGTTGAGCTGAACGATGCATATGGACTTTGTGCAGGTCTTTACCACATTAGTTCTGATAAACCAATTTTGGCAGCTCAGACTAAGCTGACGTATCAACAGTAACATTAATCAATGAAACATAAAAGTGTTTGTGTGACTTTGAAATTTCTCTGCTTTCTTTCTCTCTGCTAAATTTGAAGTGTTATTTCCGGAAAGGCTTGTGCTACAGTCACCACAAGCTGTCAAGACCCAGAATACTGCAGAGTATTGTGCTGTTGATGATGGCCTTAAACAGTCTTCACAGCAGGAAAGTAAGGTATCTGTTCTGTAAATGTTCCTTAAAATATCAACCTCCATTCAGATTGGTAACAGATACTGACTGTACAGCTATTGCCGGAAAGGAATTGCATAATGGAGTATCAAAGAATCAAAGTTGTATTCCGATGACAGAAGTTTTTGTTTGCTGCCTGGAGATGAGGGGTTTTATGATAACTGATACTATAAAGTTAACAAAATGGAAAGTGCTTATTAAAAAAGTGTGTGATTGTGCTGGGAATTGTCAGATTTTCTTTAGACTAGTTTTCATAGCTACTGTTGAGTAGAACAGTCACTCTGGCAGGAAATAATATTGTGATAGAAGGTAATCATTGTGTTCTGAGTAGATTTACCCAGGGTTAACTGCCACTTGTATTCATAAAATGTAGAAATCTTTCTTAGAATGGACTTTAGGAGGCTGCCTACTTCTCTTTCCTTTTTGAAGCAGGACTGTCACCAACACTAAATCAAGTCAGCCTGGGGGCACGTGAGCAGCATTTCTTTACTTTTGTCTAGAGTTTTCACAGCATCTGCATAACCTGTGCTTCACCACCTTTACACTGAAGATTTTTTCCTAATTCCCTAGTTATTTCACCTGCAATTTGTCCTTTACATCGAGGAGTAATCAATCAATCTGCTTGGAAATTAGTATTATTAAGATGATTGAGGCATGATGTCCAGGAGCTTGCCAACACCACATTCCCTACAAGTAGTTTTCTCCCATGCTACAATCCGAAAGGACATGTCCACTAAGTAAGATGCATGTATCCATGCATCTTGCGTAGTGGTCTGGAATGTGACTGTTTGCTCTTGTGGAAGAAAAGAAGTTGTGTAGTCATGGCTTCAAAATCCTCATCTGAGCCTGCAAAGTATTTGTGAAATAAATGTTTGACGTTAACAGAGCCAAACTATTAGAAATCTTGAACTTAACATGCGAATTCCTGGCACCATTTTCTACTACTCTTACCTTTTTGTCTTACCAGTAAATATTCTATTTAATGGGAAAAAATTAAAGCTTAGCAACTTCGAAAGTATTAGGGAAGATAGTTGCCTATCTTCTTAAGGTTATAAATGCATTTATCTTCACTTACTGTTTTCAGGTCAAAAAACAGAACAAGCAGACAAAAGGTGTGACATCAAGGGAGGTGAATATAACAGATGTGATGAAAGTAACTCTGCAAACAAGCCAACTTGGTATATTTTCTGTGCTTGAATAATAAGTATCACATCAGTAAATCAGGGCTGAGTAAGATACCTTTAAGATGTCCTTGTTCTCTGTCTTTTAAAGACAAGTTAGAACTACTAACAGGAAGTTTCTATGGAGGCTTTTGGTGCATTACTTAAACATCTTTAATTCACACAATCCTAGAATGGTTTGGGTTGGAAAGGACCTTAAAGATCACCTAGTTCCAACTCCTCTGCCACAGTCAGGAACACCTTCCACTAGACCAGGTTGCTCAGAGTTCCATCCAGGCTGGCCTTGAACACTTTTGGGGAAGGGGGAGCAAGCATCTGATGATTTTTTTTTAATGAATAAGTTGACATTTACCAGTCATTTACTCAAAACTTTTTTGTCATATTCAGAGTTTTCGGTTTGTTACTGGGATGCTGTCTCTCCTCTTTGGGAAGGCTTTGCTAAAGATGCAAAAACTTTTTCAAGTATCTCAGATTATTCTTATGCTTTTTTTAGAAAGTGTGACTTTAAATATCAGTGTACTGAAATGCCTAAGAGGGTAATCATGTCATTTTTTATCAAAAGGATGCTAAAGAATTACTGAGTAATTACCTAGAATGCACTTCTGTCCAAGGATTAATAAGATTCTGCCCTTGAAAGCTAAAGCTAGACTAATTCAGACAGGACTAAGAAAAAAATTCCAGCAGTTGTAACAGAGGCCTGGTCATGTAGTACTGGTATCATCCCCAAAGTGCCAGTTACCGGAAGTGTCTCAAGTTTTGCTGTTCTAGGACAAGAAAGTGAGCTTGATTATAAAATTATTGTATAGAGGTTTTATGGATTGTTGGGTTATGTAATCATGGTCCTTTTCTGGCTTTCAATAAAAAGCTAGTACATTTTGGAAATATTAATGGCTTATTTTCTGCTTGGTATTCTATGAAGACTGAATTTTTGAGAAATTCATTAGTTGTTACCACAAAAGGAAAATAAAAATTTGCAGAAGTATATTGTGAATTGGAATTGCTTTAATCTACGTATGTAAAAAATATATATTTGAAGTTCTCAGATATGCTTGTCTTGATTATAGTTGGTGAAACTGTGGCACTTAAACAGAGAGATGGTGAATTTTTCAATCCTGGGCTGAATGTGCAACAGAAACTGGCAGTGAAAAGGATACTGAGTGGTGAATGTCGCCCCACACCTTATCTTCTCTTTGGACCACCAGGAACTGGAAAAACAGTAACAGTAATTGAAGCTATTTTACAGGTAGTGGTGAATGACAAATCAGTCATCTCTAGTCTTTTCCATGTTGAAACATTTATAGTATTTCTGTAAGTACCATCAAATTTTTTTTCCCAAGGAGTTTTCAAAATACTCTTTTTAAAATCATTTCCTATAGTTCCATGAAGGAGGAAAATCCGTCTTCATATGGATTTAACAGAATTCTGAATGGCTTATTTTTAAGTCTTTTTGTCTTTAAAACTTCAGTGAACAGTGTCTACCTTGTGATTCCAGTAGTGCATAATGTATTCATGAAGCACAGGTATATGTTAATATGATAACCATTAATTAATTAATTCTGTTGTGGATACACTCAGTTTGAGAGTACTTAGTCGTGACCATTGACAGGAGTGTTACTGAACTGTAAAAGAATGAATGGATATCACACGTGTGCAAAACTCTTCTGGGTTCTGTATTCAGTGAAATAAAATGGGAATGTTGGTGTTATTGCTGCTTCTTAAATAACGGTTTTTTTAATATCTGTGTTCTTTAAAATAGATACATTTTACTCTCCCAGATAGTCGGATTTTGGTATGTGCACCATCAAACGCTGCAACAGATCTGATTTGCTTGCGGCTGCATCAAAGCAATCTCTTAAAACCAGGAACTATGGTCCGAGTTAATGCTGCCTTCAGGTCAGCGGAGGTAAATATTACAGATACCTGCCACTTAATATTTCCATTTTAATATTTTTACTTTATAATACTGATTTAGTATTTTAACTCTCAGTGGCTATTAGGCTGCTTAGGCATGCTTAGGATCTAAAGTATTGCTTCAGCTTTTCCAGAAGATAAACTGGAAAATGTTGATCATAATCCTTAATTTGATTGTATGAGCATAGGATCTTCACCTCTTTCTTGCAGTGCTTAACTCTACAAGCAGCAAATAGGCATTTGTTGGGATTTTTTATTTGATTTGTTGTTTTTGTTATTTTATCAGTCCAAGTTAAGACTACTTACACAGAAAGTGAGCGAATAGAATCATCATCTCTATGCAGGACAGACACATTGTGGGTTCATTACACACACATATATATATATATATGTTTATACATATGTATATATATTTATACATTTGTGTGTATATATAGANACAGAAAGTGAGCGAATAGAATCATCATCTCTATGCAGGACAGACACATTGTGGGTTCATTACACACACACATATATATATATATATGTTTATACATATGTATATATATTTATACATTTGTGTGTATATATAGCCATATATTTGTATATATATATATACAAGTGTATATATGCGTATGTGTGTATATGTATATATGCACATACACACACATATATATGTGTGTATATATAGATACGTATATGAAATATCCAAATGTTCCATATTGATCCTTACAATAAAGCACAGATATGTTGCATATGTACTGCTTTGCTTAGGCAAATTAATTAATTTATTTTGGTGTATGAATATGTCTAAATCCATGTGTTTTGCTCAGCTTTTAAAATAGTTTTCAGAGACCTTTTCTATTCAAATTTTAAAGTTCTGGTTTAGGCTGGCATTTTGTTACACCTTTTTGTTTCTGCAGCAAATTGATGACGTGGTGAAACCTTACTGCAAAGATGGTGATGATATTCAGAAAGCATTGTGGTCCAGGATTATAATTACAACATGCAGCAGTGCAGGACTGTTTTATCAAATAAATACACGGTACAGTACCTTAGATAGGAATATCACTGAAATGGCTGGATGACACAAACCTCAGAGCTTTTAAAGACTGTCTGAACTGTAACTTGGGCTGTTTTAATAGTTTATTGCATGCACCTGTATTGTGCAAGAGAGCAAAGCACTTGGTTTTAGTAATGTTTCAGCAGAAACTTTCTTCATGGTAAATTTAAGAATTATCTTGAGTAATGTTTAAGATTTTTGAAACAATAACGTCTCCTCTGACCCTAGTGGAAATTACATTGCTCGTGATACTCACTTTGGCTCAGAATGATTGCCGCACTAAAAATTATATTGTATTTGGCTTTTATCAAGTCACCCTTATTAACTAACTGTAAACAACTGTCATATCAAGTGCTATTAACCAAGGTTGTCTCTGACTTGGATTTTAACTTTGGAAAAGGACACTCTGAAGCCTTCCTATCTTGAGTTGTTTGGCAGAAACAAAGCTTGGGGATTGTCTTTGCTACATCAAGTGCATTGTTCTAATTCAGTACTTTAAGGAAACTGAGAATAAGGGAGGCTTTTCTAAGTATCTTAACCTTGGTACAAACAATGTTTTAATTAAAGGTCGTGTATATCAAAGTATGTAAATGAAATCAAAGATGAAAAGTTAAAGTTGCGGCATTTTTTTTTTATACTTCCTTCTGGAAATACCCGTCTTTGCTCTGTGTTTGTGGGGTTGCCTGGCACGCTTGACAAGGATGTTAACAGAATTGCTGAGGTCAACCACAGGGTGGCAGAATGAACTAATCTGAAAACAGCCCTGTTTCGGGTTAATGTTATTTAATTATAGGCTTGGACATTTCACTCACGTGATTCTGGATGAGGCAGGTCAAGCAAGTGAACCAGAGAGTCTGATTCCTATTGGGTTGATTTCAGAAGCTGATGGACAGGTAGTTCTCTTAACATCATTTACTGAAAGGAAAAAAGCTTGGTTATTATTTTCATATTTTGTGAATTATGTAGAATGCAAGCAGCCATTTTCTGGTAGTGAGTTTTGTAATAGAGATTATTCATGCCTAATATCAATTCTCAACACTTAAAACAAGTTTCTTTACATCTAGAACAAGTCTATGTTGGTAGGACTGGGTCGGTGTGTGGAAGATATCAAAATAAAAGTATGCGTTCTGTTTAAGACAACAACATACTTTTGTCCTTTGCAAAAAAATGTTTGAAGGAAAGCAGAATACTTGATATTATTTGATTTCTGAATTTTGAAATGTGTATGTCATTATAAAATGAAGTTTCAATAACAATTGTTTTAATCTAAGATGGATGCTTTTAAATTTTGTATACAGATAATTCTTGTTGGAGATCCAAAGCAGTTAGGGCCAGCAATAAAATCTAAACTTGCACAGACTTTTGGATTAAGTATGTCCTTGCTAGAAAGACTGTCATCAAGAGAGCTATATCAGAGAGATGAGGATGCCTTTGGTGCCTGTGGAGCATATAATCCTTTATTGGTGAGTTAAACTTTCTATTAGCCTTTTTCAGCTCAGTCAAAAAAGGAGTAGTTGTGGTTACTTACCACGATTTTGCTCCCTGATGCTTAGTGACAAGTCTAGCTTGAGCATTAGTTTTCTAGAAAAGCTTGATTAGTTTGCATATGTAGTCTGATTAGTAAAGATGCTGAGCCCTCTAGCATGTTAAAACTTTTCTTTGAAGGGGTCTTCTATTCTTAAGCAGTATAAGTCAAATATGGTGCACAATAGCTTAAAATTCCCTTTCATCTTCATTGTCCACATTTACCATAGCTTCATAACTTAATTTTCCACAGAGGAAAAAGTACAGTTTCTGCTTTTAATGTAAAAAGACAAACAGAATCTCTTCTTTGAAGATTAATTTTGCAAATATTGTGTTTCACCAAGGGAAGAAGAGAAACAGTTCTTATTTCTTTATCATCTCTTCCTTTGAAGGATAGCTTCCCCAGACTCTTTTTATGGGCAAGTACCTGAAGTCTATGTTAAGTGGCAGAGGTAGCATAGTATTTAACAAGTACAGATGTTTGAGCTGCTTTAAATTACTGTCTGAATCTGAAAAATAGGGCTGATGTTAAGCTTCCTAAGATGCTTTCCTATTCTCAAGCTAACATATTTCAAAGAATTAAACTGAGAGCCAAAGATGGCTAGATGACCATGGAAGTGGGGAAGGGAGGAAATCTGATGGCAGATTTAAGGGTGAAAGTGAGTGTGTTTGGCCCTCCTTAAATCTGTTACCGCAAACTTTGGTTGTTGTGTTCCACATACAGTGCTTAAGGAGAATTGGAATAGTGAGAGAGCAGGAGGTGTGAGGGCTTTAAGGATACATTTCAACTGGAATATCCTATATTATCCTTTTTACAGGACTGGGTTTTTTTGAGTTGGTTATTACTGTCTGGAATGCTTCTTTAAGACTATTCTTTCATTTAAAGATAAATACATTTCAGATGTCTTAAGGCCAGCTTCTGTCAGCTGTTCTGATGCTCCCTTTTTGCCTGTCAAGACTTCCTCAGAAGAACACTTTACATCCATGGAAACTCCATGGAAATAGTCTGACTCTTAAAAAAGAGAATGGGTCTATAGATCAAGTGTTTTAAGAAACTGGAGAATGACCAATTCATCTATCACGTACATTCAGTTCTCTTTGTTTCTCCTTTAGAGGGGAAGGAGATGGTCCTTCATAAAACTGCTTTGATGTACTTTTTACTTACAGAAGATCACACCTGCAGTTTTTGCCTTGAATACAGTTCTTTGGCAGCTATAGAAACACTAAATGCTAGCAGATGGTAAGGTAGTATCTGTTTGGGAGCTGTGTTCTGAGTAGTCTGATGAATAATTACTTGTTTCAGTTACTGATTTTGGGTTTTGTCTTTGCAGATCACCAAACTCACAAAGAACTACAGGTCGCATTCTGCGTTGCTTGTCTTGCCATCTAAATTGTTTTATCATAAGGAGCTAGAAGTTTGTGCAGATACTTCAGTAGTAACTTCATTGTTGAATTGGGAGAAATTGCCCAGGAAGGGATTTCCATTAATTTTTCATGGAATAAGGGTATGTAAAATGTTCATACAGTGAACTGTATAGGCTTGCTAGCAGTTTACTGATTTCTTTAGAATAAATTCTAGAAAGGATATGAAAAAAGATTGAACTGTCTTTCATAAGTAATGTGACTTCCTGACCATCTGGTTATAGAAACAACTACTGAAGTCAAATGTTTGCTAAGAACTTGAGCAGCTGCCTCTTGAAGTGCATTGTGGAGACATTTTCATACAAGTTTAAAATCATAGCCGATGACCAGGATGGAGTTGTCATCAGCTGCTTTAGATTGGTTTTGATGAGAGTTTGCTACATTAAGATGGATACAAGCCTCTAAAACTAAAGGATCATGAGGGCTTAACTTGGCAGAGGAAAAAATAGTACTTTGGAAATAAAGGTTTCTTTAGTCTTCCACGAAGTTAGTGAGAAGTGGTAGTATCTGCTGCTTGGAGAAGCTTGGTTTTGAACTCTTCCACCTTGCACAAAAGCGAGATACCAGCTTGTTAACACATGTTATTCTTGGTTGAGATGTAACTCCTTTGTTGCATACTTATAATACTTTTGTCATATCAATTATATTTATAAATGTATAAAAAAAAGTAAAATGTGAGGTGATACTTGTTCATTAGAAAAGGTGTATAGAGAGGAAGAGAAATTATATATAAAGTTCTATCACTTTTTTTGCATTCAGGAGGTATAGGAATAATCTGTTAATAAATACATAGTCATTTCTGCACCTGATCTCCATCATGTCATTTTCTTTACCCTAATACAGGGCAGTGAAACACGTGAAGCTTGCAGTCCTTCATGGTTTAACCCAACTGAAGCAGTTCAGGTAATGCAGTACTGTTGCCAACTGGCTAAAAGTGAAGACTCTGCAGTATCAGTGACAGATATTGGAGTGATTGCACCGTATCGTAAACAGGTATAATGTTTAACAGGTCTGATGTCTTAAGAGCTTCAGAGTTGCTGTATTTCATCTCATGTATTTATATGGTGGCTGTGGCTTGTTAAAGTAGGAGGGCATATGTCAAAATTTAACTGTTGTGTGAAATTGTCATATTACACAGTGTATTATCAGTTGTTAATGATGCTGCCATTGAAATCTAAACCTATAGAAAGACAGCAATAATGGCATTCTACTGGTCTTTTAGTTTTAAAAATCAAGCAATTAAGGAGACCAATCTGGAAACAGAGGTAGATTTTTTAGTTGCTGGAAGTAAAGAGTGCAAGTCAAGAATTTATTATCCAACAGCTGGAACAGCAATCTGGTTCTGTTACCCTCTGCTGAAGACTGGAACAAAAGGGAGTTATTGTGAAGTAGGTGGCATGACACCTTGTTGTGGCCTTGAGGAGACTAGAGGAAACAATTACTGTGACTTCTTAGCTGTCCTATAGTCAGACTTGAAGTTTGTACTGCTATTAAAACCTCTAGAGAATGCTGAACATTAACTTGAAATGCTGTGCTTTATTTTTAAATGTATTTGTACCCAGGTGTGTTAAGTATGTGATGTTTACTTTCGTTTTTAAAATAATCCCCTTTCAGTTGCATAGAAGGTTTTGGACGGTGCGCATAATTTTTCTTGGTATTCACATCTCAGCATTCGTAACCTTGCACATGTGGCCTGGGGGAAGCACTGTGAGGTGTGTGGAAAGACCAAGCCCTTTTGAAGAAATCTCACTTGAAAGTTAAAGCTTTGCTTGTTCCGATCCGACTGGTCAGGTGTATGCACCTGCCTGTGTTTGCAGTTATTATTTGTTTTTTTCAAATGTGTATTCATAGTATTGATGTGACTGAATTTCTTACACTCCCTAAATGATGATTGCACATGATTTAATGTGTCCTTCATCTGCCTATGATACAAGGCATATGATAGTAATGTCCACATTAAGAAAGTCACTTTGTATTGCAGAAACACTGTTTAGAAAGTAGTCTTTGACCATAATCTTCAGCTTAGTCATTATTTCTTCTTAATCTTTTGGAGCACTTCAGTTATAATCTCTAAACAGCTTTTAGCAGATGGCAGTACAGCAATCCCACATGTACCAGGATCCCAGCGCCTGAAACTCCTTGTTCTCTTTATCTTCTTGGAGGGTGCTTAAGATCATATCTCACCTTTGCCTTTCACTGTGCATGATGCATCTGGCAAGCAAAGGTGGAATCTTTGTTATCTTCTTGAAGGGCTAAAGGAAGCTGCTTGCCCTGCCTCATCTTTGGTATGCATGGTTTTGGATATGGTGCACATTGGAAAAAGAAGGTTTAAGGATCTAAGTTATTCTTCTCTTTAAAATCTGGACTACTAAAAATCTCTCGCCTTCTGTTCAATTTATGGTAGAGAATACTCCTTCACCTTCTAAGTTGCGTATAAACTGTGGTACTTTCTTGTATTAAAGGAAAAGTTACTGTTTTACTTTAAAATCTTACTAGTGATTGATAGCTAAGCTTGGTGTAGTCATTCCTTTCAACATTGCCATGTTAAAGCGCATACATATATATATGGTATGGTTTTGGTTATAAAGCAGTCCACTCTCAAATATAAAACTAAATTTCCTCAAACACTTTGTTTTTGGTTTGGTTTTTTTGGTAGGTGGAAAAAATTAGATTTCTTCTTAGAAGTATTGATTTGGAAGACATAAAGGTTGGCACAGTAGAAGAGTTTCAAGGGCAGGAGTACATGGTTATCATCTTATCAACAGTATGTAAATTTACTGTGGTCTTTTTGAGAATTTTTACACGTGTAATTCTCTGTATTTCCTTTTTGATATAGGCCTTTAAAAGAAAATTTAGAAGCCATATTTTTGTCAGTCTGTCACAGTATTTGAAAGCAGAGCTTATTAAGTACATGCATGTAGTTATTTTTCTCTTTAAAATCTGGATTATTAAAAAACTGTTGATTTCTGTTTAAATTATGGTGGTAGTATTTCACGTTTGTAGCTTGGAGGAAGAGTATGGGATTTTCTCACTTGTATTTTTTTCCTGAGGGCAGTGGTACTGTGCTTACTTTCACTGTTCCACATCATGCCATAGCTTTTCAATCCACTATTGGATCTCTCTAAAGTAGTTCTAGGTATGTACTATGCTCTTATTTATAAGAACTCATTATTTAGGTTATGAAAATTTCCTTTTTTCAAAGGTAAGTTCAAATATAGATGAAATATGGGTAAAAAACTAATGAGTCATAGTTTCAGCACACTACTTGCTTTGGCTGTTTTTCCTGTGCTAAGTCAAAGCACGCTGATGAGGCTACTGAGGAAGGCATACTGAAAGAGACATTGTGAATTGTCATTCAACTGAGTGGATTGTTGCAGTAAGGAAATATTATGTTAATGTTACACCGTGGTATGTTGTGTTCTCATTATTTTATTTCTAAAACTATCCATAATTAATTTTAGGTGCGATCTCAGGAAGTCTTAATTGATGATGAAAAACACTGTTTGGGCTTTCTCTGCAACCCAAAGAGATTTAATGTAGCAATTACTAGAGCAAAAGCTTTGCTGATTGTCGTGGGAAATCCTCACGTTCTTGTGAAAGTAAGTTTTGGGTTTATATCTTTGAATTGCATGTGTTATTTGCCACAGCAGTTGAATGATTTTATGGTTTAATCTGATGTGAAGGAGCATCAGAATATATTAGGAATTTGTACATTGTCCTCAGTCTGCATTTGCGAATATCTGAACTCCATGTGTTCCCATACAGACAGTTCAGACGCACACACAGTAGATTTCCAAGCGCAAAGGAAATGGTGCTCTGTGCATACAGACTCCTAGCTCCTTTTTGTGTCCAGCATGGAGGCTCTGACCTCTAAAGTTCTCCAGCAGCCTGCAAGTCCAGTAAGCATGTTCTGAATAACCTCATGCAGTCAGATTCTTCACAAAATGTAATTGCTTCACTTTTTAAATGGAGAGTGGCAGAAGTGATTGTTCCCAATTAATGCAACGAGTGCCAGGGAGGAGGACTCGTTTTGAACTCATGCATGGTCCTTTTACAGGAATAAGTTGAGCTTGTCTTAATATCTCATTTTATGTCTTACTTCAGGAACAAGAAGGAAAACAGTATTCCAGAAATAGTCTGAATGAAAATTTAGTTTCCCCACACCTAACATGTAACTATATGTAATTTAAACCAGCTACAGGTACCTTCCTCACATGTTACACTTGCACCATTTGTAGAGTTCTGTTGCTGGAAGAGGTCTTATTAAATCTCTTACATTACATGTGCCATCTTAATTTGTTTGAAAATTCACTTCACAGAGCACCATGATTACAGATACATATTAATCTTCTCTTGTAGGATCCCTGTTTTTGTGCACTGTTAGAATACAGTTTAATGAATAGAGTTTATATAGGTTGTGACCTGCCCCCAGAGCTGGAACGCCTGCAGAAGTAAGTGTCTGGTCTTCACTTTAACCTTGCTAGATATCGATCAGTTTACAGTATTTTCAGAACTAGTGTCATTTGAAAGATTGATCAATACAATCACCTCTGATATCATAGTAGGATTGGATTTTGCATTCCTAAGTAAACATTATGTAAACATAATGACACGTAATGTAACTCTGTTTTCTCCCACCCCATAAGAGAGTCTGAGCATTAATTATTAAATAAGAGCTGTTGTTGGCTTTGGTATCTTATGTATCCCCAAATGATGATGGCATATTTGATGATCATAAGGTGGGGGAGTGTACAGCAGAAATTGTTAAGGTGATTTCACTGTAGTTAAAAACAAAGTGCTTGAAATTTGATTTCAGTATGTCCCTTCTGATAACATGTAATAAACACAGTGTTAAATGGGTATTATACACTAGATTATGCTACTTTTTTTTAAAATCAAAACTGTTATTTATGGAAAGGTAAGCAAGATTTTTATGTTACTCTCTTTAATTGACAGGTGTGACTAGTTTTTTGGTATTCAGGAGGCACTCAAGGTTTTGGTATTCGTCCATTTTGACACTAACAACACTTAATAGAAACTCAGTCCTGAGCAGATCAAGCACCTATTGTCCTCAGGGAGAGGCACATGTTCTGAAATGGATAGAAGTTTCTGTAAACAAGATTTTTTTTTTTTTTTTTTTTAGGAAGTGAAAAAGTTGAAATTAATAGTATAAAATAGTAGTGGCAACTTAGTAGCTTTTCTGTTTAAAATGTATATTACTGTGCCTCTGCAAAGAACAGTATGCTTGAATCCTCCAGGCATCAAGAGAAATGTATTGAAGGACTCCTATGTAAGCTTTTCCTTATTCTGTAATTGTTTCAGCTTCTCAATTTTCTCAGACTTGTGTAGTGCCACCTAAAACTGGGCTGTCCCAAGAACATAAATTTGTGTTATTGTTGTGGGAGTGTTAAAATAATATATCTGCGATGTGAACTGGAAGGATACATTAAATATCTCCACTCAACTGATGCTGAGTACCTTAAGCCAAAACCCCACTTCTAGTTTTTAAGGCCTTTGTATATACAGCTGAGATAACACAGGGTGTTCTTGGTTTCCACTGCAGTCCAGCCATCTGCTGTGGTGTATGTCAGAGCAATGCCTTAAGTGGCAGGTTAAAGAAAAAAAGAAAATTAAAACTGTGTTTTGCCTTTCTGTAAACATGCTATAAAATGAAATATTGTGTTTTGTTTTGGCAAAACTAAAACAAAATGATAGGTTAGCAGTACTTCTGCTCTTGGCTTAATTTGGCACTGTGCTTTCCCATTAAACAGTATTTTTCTTTCTTTCTTGTCCTCTCCTTGGTGATTAAGTCTTGCTACACAGCACTTTAGGAGTAGCTGGACAACTAGACACTGTGTTTAAAAATTGCCAGTACAACAAGATGGCTTTCTGTAACAAACAGAAGTGTGTTAGATAGGACTGTAGGCCACAGAGAAACAAATGAAGGAGGGGAAAAGATAGGAAGCTTTTGTTTGCCTTGTTTACAGTCCTCTCATGTCACTTCCATTCTTGCTGTGCACTGTGCTGCTTTCCTTTGCAATGCACAATATGCAGATACTGAAACTTACAAGAATGCAAGTGTGGTAAAACATCAAAGCCAGGCAGGATGTAGGGTGCCTGCACTTTTTGTGACACAGGGTGGAGTGCCCAGAACTGCCTCTCACCCAGACTGCACTGTGGGAGTGTATCCAGGGTGTCACAGCTGCCTTTGAGCAGCGCTTCAGACTATTCAGCCCAATCTCTTTGGTGTCATATAATGCTGCTTAAATTGCTTTCATTCATGACAGGCCAGGATAGATGGTTTGTGTTGTTGCAGTATGGTGCTGAAAATACCAGCATTGATGCCATGTCAATATTCTACATTCAACTCAAGAAGTTGTTTAACTAAGATCTCTTCTAGTTGCCTTCTGAAAGACCTCTTGCTTCAGGACTGTGTTAGGATGTACCACATCTCACAAACCACTGTTTCCAACCTCAGGTTTTGTTAGTGTGCTCATGCTCTCTTGAGAGAACAGGGAAGAGATCATAATGGAGATGGATGCTTACTGTATTGCAAGATATCATCCAGAACTTGACTAATATTTCCATGACCTCTGCACAGCAGAGTAGCAGAGGACTGATTGTGATACTTAATAGCTACGATTTAATAACCTTTTAACTGTAATAGTTAGCATGTTGCCATCAGTTCCTACAAAATAAACTACTTGATTTGCATTTGAGCATTGTGCATTTATTACTCAGCAAAAGTCAGATGACAATGCCTGTTATCATACATGGTGTTAGGTTTTTTTAGAAGAGCTCTTAGTTTAAAGAGCAAGTACACAATAACATTCACATGTAGATAAGTCCTGGGCAAAACTTGGGTCCTTTTGCACTTGCTTTTTGTACACTTTTAATACGACAGAATGCAGTTACCCTCTTCAAGGAAAATACTGCTTTTGTCTTTACACATTGGAGTATGCACAGTGTAAAAGGTAGAAGTATGTCAGTGTGGTTCGTGGTTCACACTTCTCAGTTGGGAAAAAACGTGTGTCTAAACAATATCAAAATTAAGGGAAGGTGAGAAGTGGTGGAAATGCAGAGTAGGAATGATTGCACAGATGGAGAAGTATTTCCATGTGCACTCTTCTTAAGGAAAGGTAGTAGTATTGAATCTGCACATGGGTGCCTGAAGGTGCTACTCTAGCCGGTGACTGAGGGAGTTGGGTGGTGGTTTGTGGCATCTCAGTTCTTTCATAAAACCACACAGGTGATAATGCAGAAGGGAGGTCCATGGAACATGTCCTGTGTGTCAGGTCCTAACATGCCTGGGCATGTCTTTATTAGCACATGGTAAAGCTAGGGCTTTAAAAACTATTTTGCTTCAATAAAAGCTGGGGTATTTGGTGCTTTTTTGTGAACACAGAGCTCTCTGTTAATGTGCCTTTTAGTACAGTGATGCTTAGCAGAAGTCTGTGTTTTTGTAAGAGATCCATGTATTCCTAACAATATAACACTTCCCCATCTGTGGAAGTGTTCAAGGCCAAGCTCGATGGAGCTCGGAGCAAGCTGGTCTAGTGGAAGGTGTTCTGTCCATGGAAACGGGCGTAGAACTAGATGATCTTTAAGGTCCCTTCCAACCCAGACTATTCAATAGCCTGTGATGCTCTGTCTGTCAAACAATAAAACGTGACCCTGTATGAGTACCAGAGAGATGATCCCAGTCACTGACAACCTGGAAGGTGATGGCTATCACAATATTTGTGTGGGTTTAGAGGGCGCATGGCAACCAAAAGAGCAGTGAAGCTACTGTAAGGGGAAAGGGGATGCAGTGTTGTGCCTCATAGTGAGACTTTTTAAGCAACAACATGTACCATGTTGACAAGACAAAACTGTGCTCCAAAGGGCAACTGCTAATGCTGCAAATTTGTTATTTCAATTGGTCCTTGACAGCAGAGCCCTGGGCAAGGGAGGGTGGCAGGGCCTGCAGCATGACCTGGCAGAGCAGCCCAGCTGGAGCAAGGTGCAGTTCCTGCTGCGAAGGAAGGCCTGCCCTTGGCACAGAGTGGGTGGCCAGGCCAGCTGGGACAGAGAGCTGAGCCAGACCCACACACGGCCCTGGCAGCAGGGACAGCAGAAGCATGAAAATATGCATATTGTCAGCTCTTGGCAATTTGTTGAAAATAGCTTTTGGGAAGTCAAAGGCCTTTGGTGGTTTCCATTCTGTTTCTAAGAGCTGTGCCCTGGGGCAATAAAGAAGATGAGGTAGTGAGAGCAGAAGGGTAGTGAAAGTCTTGCTTTTGGCTTCCCTTAAATTAATGAGTAAACTGCCCAGATGGGATAAGCGAGGCAGAAGAAGAAATCCAACATAAACATTCTGTTTAGACTGCCTAAAATGAAGCCATTCTTTGTGTGGAACAGAATAGTGACCAAAAGGCATTTTCACCTTGCATCATTTCTGTTTTGGGAAGAGCTCTCTGCAGATTGTTCAGGTCTTGCTATAGAAAATAACTATGCCTGTAGCCCTCCCTCTAGATGTGTATTTCCATCCTTGAAATAGCATACTGGTTTTCATAGGCTCCCTGCTTCTGCCAGCAGCCCGTACAGGAGGGGGCAGGTGCTGGCATGGGCGGAGCCTGTCAAGTTCAGCAGGTACTGTACTGTCATTTTGCTGGCTGGTGATGCAATTTCTTCTGTCCAAATTTCTGTAGTCTTGAGGTTGTGCTGGAGTTGCCTCTTTTAAGACTTGACATTTGTCAGATGTGGTGATTTTTAACTTTAGACCCAAGGAATTTCTGGTAATAGGCTAGAAAATAGCTGCAATTAACTTTCTCCGACTGTTCATTAATTTTACTTAAGCCGTCACCCATTTTTAAAAACAACCTGTTTGTCAGTCTTCTGTCATATTTCTTCATCTGAATAATACAATCAAGGGGTTTTTTAAGTGTGTTATATTAGGTACTACTAGCCAGGCAATAAGTCATCCCAGATTAACATTCTGTCCTATTTACACTGAAAATGGTAACAGTAGTATTATCCCTTTTTACTTTATTATATCCAGAAATTAAGTCTTAAAAATGATTGTGTGCTGCACACATGTGTGCCGTCTGTGGTAGTGCCCTGTACATGAACCTCATTTGTGTATGGAGTCATTGCTACCACCATAGAAAAATCTAGCAAGAGAAAACTTAAAGAACAGATTCATTAAAAAAAAAAAAGTGACTCACAGCAGATACGCCTGGAAAAAAACATGTAACAAAAAAAAGGCAGAATTAATTTTTACTGAATTAATAGTAGAAATGAAAATAAATTAATTACAAGCAGATTAATGCTACTGTTTGTATATTGCTGTGTAATCTTTATCCAGATTAAACTGCACATCTGCCTGGCATTGAAGTTAACAAGATTTAGTCTGGACTTAAAAGCCAGTCTGTACTGTCCTGCTGCCTGCTTGTAGAGATACCCTAAAATAAGTTACCATTGTTTCCTCACCATAAGAAATGTGAACAGTTCAACATCATTTTCCCTCTGTTTCTCATATTCTAGTGTTTGTGTCACTCTCTGCACATCCAGGCAAGAGTAGAGTGCTGTCTTTAGTCACAGCATACTAAGGAGTAACACTTGATAAGAATCAGCCTTGCATATACCATATCTGAAGAAATGGCAGCGAAAGTCTGGTGGCAGGGGTTTGAACTGCATGTTAATGTGGTCTCAAACATGTTCCTTCTATAAATGATGTTTCAGAAAGTTTTAAGAGTAAATTTTCCAGTGAACCAGGTGGAAATCAACTCTTACCTCACAACACTGTAGGTACATTTTAAAAAAATCTCTTGAATACAGTGAAGTGCTTTAAAATTGCATTCTCTCTCTTTACTTCTGCTTGTCCTCAGTGCATCAAACTCGTCATTATTTCCTACAAAATAAAATTACATTTGAGATCCAGGAGCAACCTGTGTTCCAAAAATGCTATTTTAGTAATTCCTTGTGCTCTTACTGTATAACAAATTTGCCATTCATTGTTTTTTATGCTGGGAGTTTTTGCACTGCACTTGTGGCTGGAAACCCATAGCACATCAGACCTTGCAATTCACAAGCCTGAGGTTGCAGAAATTTGTATTGAAACAAACTCCAGATAAAATTTGTATCAGCAAGCCTTCTGCTGAATGATAAAACAACTCCTCAGGAACTTACCTGATGTAGTCTGAAGATAGGGCCTAGACACAAAGAAATGAATTCACTCTTCTCAGCAATGCTATTGGAATTCATACATTTTCCTAGACAGGGCTGAGTACTCCATGCCCAAAGAGGAATGTAATTTAAATTTCTGACTAACCTTGTGGACTTTACAGAATGTTTGAAACTGCAGATCTGTTTAAGAGTTTCAACTCTTTTTTTTCCACCCTATCTCCTTCTTGTGCAATAGGTATGTATGCAGAAAGTCTCACAATGTGTGAGGAGGAGGTTAATGCAGTACCTTGAGTGCCTGTATGTGAATGTAGACAACTAATGGTATGTTAAAAGTGTGAATAAACCCACGATTTCCATGCAGCCAGGCCTGTGGAGCTGGGGATTTACTTACCTCATTTTAAGGACTGGGAAATGCAGAAATGGTTAAGAACATGAAGAATGAAACTATCCCAGTTTCTATTTAAAGGTTATCCCAAACATTGGTTTCTAAAAAATATCTGTGTACTGTTTGCATCTGGAAAATTAACTTCTTTCTTACTGAGTATTTTTGATACTTTGAAATGCAGCTGCTTTATGCAGTGCAGATACCGGCTCTGTGTAAGGACTTTCTCCACTCTCCACTGACTGCAAAGCTAAAAATCTCATTAAAAGCCCAGGAGGTAATATGATTTTTTTAAAAAATGTTCAGGAAGTGCACTGTCTCTACATCAGTGTGTATTTGCATGCATGGGGCTGAAAACCTTTAAATGATGACTTTCGGTCAGGTACACATTGAATCTCTTTCTCCCCTTTTTACCAGGATATTACAGTTTCAGTGTGAATTTTTGAATAAATTCAAATAGCTGAATATTGAATAGCTGCTGCCTATTTTGTGGTACATGTATGCAATATCTTGATCCATTAACACCTGAGTGGTTCCATTAGCACAGATAGAACGAGACAGGTACCTCAGCAATTATTCCACCTCACTGACATCATCTGCATCAGCAGCGCCTGGGGAGACACACACCTCCCTGTCCCTGGCAGAGCAAGGAATTACTGCACACCCTCTGCAGAGCTGCAAATGCGTTGTGTTTGAAGAAACCATGTAGCCTGATCCAGCTCCTGCTGCCAGCAGTTCCATGCCATGTATTTCAGATTTTGGTAGAGTCACTCCTGCTTTCCACTGTGTGGTACAGAGCAAGGTTTATACAGCACCTTGTTTCTTTCTTCAAAAAACAGGTTTTTGCAGGTTTTACTAGTTGACATTCCTTTAACACTATTTTCCAGTTTCATTTCTTCTACTAATCAAAAATTTTTATTTCTCTTATATTCATATAAGAAAATACACTGTGATCTAATATCATTACGACCAATTTTCCTTTTGTGGCTCTAGAATCATGATGAACAGCTACAAGCCCACAAACAGCTGAATGCCCAGCGGCAGCATTATATTTTCTGCAGATATTACCTGTCTTGCTTGACTTGACTGTTACTTTTTTTACTTTTTCTTCTTATGTGAAAATATCATTATATCCTAATTTAATTCTGTTCCAGCAGAAGCTTTATTTGAAAACATACGCCTATAACCTTTCTCCATAAAATATCTATGCTGTTGTTATTGTCATATATCTAGCAGCTTGTGAATCAGCATGAAAGTTATTCATATGCTGTAATTTTCTGTATCAAAAAGCTAACAAATACATATTTAATATCTTAGAAAAGCCTTCAAAAGAATCTAGTACATCAAGTAATTATTTCTGAGTATATCAACCAAATTTGTCATTTTGTCCAAGTGTATTTGATACAGTTGGCTTCAGATGTGGCTTTCTGGGCTCCTGGTGTAACTCCTGCTCTTCTCTCTGGTTTCTCAGCAAAATACATCAGTCACAAGAAGCTATAGAGACATTACAGCACGGTGAAGAGCTGGAAAGCTTTGAGTTCTTGCCAGCAGAAAATATGACATGATCTGACACTAGCAGGGTTAGGAAGAAGGCACATCCATTCCACAGCCTTCATACCAGGACGGTGTCCATCCTTTCCTTTTTGATTGGCATGAGCTGTGATACTTCCACAACGTGATCTCTACAGTTTCTCTTCAGGGCAGACTATGTGGCCCATAGTTTGCCATGTAAAATGGTGGGGGTTTTCCAGTTTAAATAGAACTTCAGGGTTCAAGCAGTTGTTTAGATTGAAAATTACTGGTTGCTTTTTAATTAACTCCTTAATAAACTGTTTGCAGACTAGCTGTTTCCTTTATTTTGGTGGGGGTTTTACATGACTATTTTTTAATAAGCTCTAGTAGATAATGACGGGATATAAAGTATCTCCCCATACTGCAATATATTGATTTGATCTTCCTGCTACTTTCCAAAGAAAATGCTAATTTAGTGTAACTTTATTTTCTGCATCATGACTGACAACTTTACCATCCCTGCCCACTGTCTGCTCTGTTCAGCTCTCAGGGTTTCATCTGTTCCAAGTTTGTATAAGGAACTTTGCCTCTTGTCTCTGTCCAGACTAACAAAATAGGTTTGATCCATAACTTCAGCTTATAGCTTTAGGCATGCTCTAGTAATAGGGGCTTGTGTCAAAATCGGTATTTCATAATATAAATTCAGCATAATGAGAAATGATGCAACCATTGATACTTGCTAGTCAGAGGTCAGTAGTTCAGTGCAGCCAGGATAATCCTGGAGACCTCCACATTACTACACCTAGATTACAGAGCACCCAGCGAGAGCCTACTTGCTAAGGCATGCACAAATGCAGACCATTTACAAGCACATGTGCAGTAGTTTAGCTTTAGTAATGAGAGTATTTCCACTTTTTAAGTGTGGCTGACTGTGTGGGGCAATAACATAAAGTGTGTTGGGTTATTGAAGTGAGGAGGTAACTATCAGCACCTGCAGGTTTGCCAAAACTAACAAAACACCATATCAATTTAAAACGTTTTGCCCAAGGCTACATTCACAGGATTTCAAGAAAAACATCTAATGTTAATAGATGAGAATCCAGCTCTTCATTAGATGTGTTGCACATAATCTCACCCTAATAGTTCTTAGGGAGACATCCCTTACAAAGCTCATTTTTGCAGCCAGGAATGGAGGGACATGATTTGGAGCTACTATACAGCACTTAACCACAGTGCATCCCCAAGGCGTATTTGCTTTCTGGGTTTGGGCATCTTTCCAGGTGTAAGACAGACATGAAATGCTACCTGTGTAACATAAGGCCGTACAGTAGGTTTAGTGTGAAAGAGACCTCTGGAGATTGCCTAGTCTATCCCCCCTGTTCTGAGCCTGTCCAACAGGGTCTGGTTTCTCAGGGCCATGTACAGTTGGATCTTTAGTAGTTCCAAGGATCCAGAGTCCACAGTTTCTCTGGGCAACCTCTTCCAGCATTTTACCACAATTATGGTAATTTTTTTTCTTATTCCTAATTTGCATTTCTACTGTTCAAATGTGTCCTCAAAAGAAGATAAAAAGAAAAATGTTTCTTTAATAACCTGAAATAAAACAAAGTCAATTAAAAAAAGTTAATCTTGTCTAAACTGTCTTAAGCAGGCAGAAATTCCTTGCAATATATCTGTGAGAATATGTTTGCATTTTTGTCCTATAGAAGGGCTTATAATTACTATCTCTGGATCAAGATAGAATTCATATTATTTCAGTATTATTTATCAGTTCAGTTTGCCTTGTGATAATTTTAAGCATCAAATTTACTTACACACCATTTTAACATAAAAACAGTAGACCTATTCAAGAGGATGTAAATGACAGAAAATATGTTTATTATTCAGGTTTTGAGCTGTAATTTTACTTAGTTCAAAGTCACAGGAGGCTAGGATGCTCTGAGAGATAGTCCTAAAATAATCCTAGATAACACAGATGCTGGCAGCAAAAATGACAGTCACACTTAATGACCTTGTGTGACATTGCCCAGCACTCCAGATTCCTGGGAACTGGTTCCTGTTCCTTCCTTCTCAGACCAGACAGGTTTCTTGCCTTTGTCTCATACTACACATGAGCTACTAAGCCTTGTCAAGAGCTGGGATAAAGCTACTGGATGACTAGAAGGAATTCACAATTTGTCACTTACTTCTGAGCATTGGACACTTTGATTGCAGCAGTGGTTCAGACCCAGCTCCTGGACATTGAATCATAGAATCATTTATGTTGGAAAGGTTAAGATCATTAAGTCCAGCCATTAACTCAGCACTGCTCAAGTCCACCACTAAAGCATGTCCCTAAGTGACACATCTTCAGCTTTTTTAAATACCCCCAGGGTTGGTGATTCAACCACTTCCCTGGGAAGTCAGTTCCAATGCTTGACAACCCTTTCCGTGAAGACATTTTAACTGATGTCCAATCTGAACCTCCTCTGGCACAGCTTGAGGCCATTTCTTCTTGTTGTGTCTTTTGTTACCTGGGAGAAGAAACTGACTCCCACCTGGCTACAGCCTCCTTTCAGGTACTTGTAGAGAGTGATAAGGTCTCCCCTGAGCCTCCTTTTCTCCAGGCTAAACAATCCGAGCTCCCTCAGCTGCTCCTCATCAGCCTTGTGCTCCAGACCCTTCACCATCTTTGTTGCCCTTCTCTGGACTTGCTCCAGCACCACAATGTCTTTCTTGTAGTGAGGGGCCCAGAACTGAACACAGGACTCAAGGTGCAACCTCACCAGTGCCAAATACAGGGGTCCTGAAGAAAAAGGTACAGGCCAGCTGGAGACAAAGAGCCTGGTGCTGGGAATGCTGAGTTTGCAGATGCAAACAGTCTGCTGTAGCAGAGAGCCTGCTAGTGCACAGCAAACCTGACTTGGTCAGGCCATACTGGGCTGGGCAGGTAATAGGTGCAGCGTGCATGTAGAAGTTGCGAGGAGTCTGATCTGTGGCAGATTTTGTGCATTTCTCTCAGAAATGGAGCAGTCCTACCACAGGATGCAGTGTAGGTGCTGCCTGCTGCTGCTGCCAGTTCTAATGGGCAAAAAGACGTTTCAACTGTGCAACATAAGGGAATATCTGTGGCTCTCATACTGCTCAGTGCTGTTAAGAATTGACTCTTTCTCACATATATTTGAGTTCTAATTTTTTTGAGAAATGCTGCAAGAATTTTTCCATTCTCAGCTCTTTACTTCAGTCAGTTCTAAATCTCTGAGCTGAAATGAAGCCAAAATATTCTTGTATAAGCTATAGTCAAAGAGGAAAAGATGATTATGAGTTCTTGAATAGTAAGGTGCAACCTTTTAACTCTTTGTTGCCATGTTGTTGTTAAAAATGACTTTTACAAGTTTATAATAATAAACTTGACAAAGCACTGGTTTTGTTAGGAGTTTTGTCCAATCTTGTTTGGCATATGTATTTTGGCATCCATGAGAAAATAGGCCTATGTCTAGAAATTAATGCCAGGAAATCCCCATTTGTACATGCCCATTTGCAAACATTAGACAGCAGAAGCCACTGAAGGTTGTATTCTGGTTCTGCATTACCTTTTCTGGAATATAAAATGAAGAATGTCACCAGCCAAAGTTCCTGGACACTAAGTCCTTCCGATATCGTGTTCACTGGAACATTTCTTGTGGGTAGGCCAATGTCCAAATTCATATGCAGGCAGCACCTGCCAGAAGATGTGACAAAGGCTGCCTGACCCCCACAACTCAATATACAAAAAATAATTGACCTTACGAGGCAGGTAGATGTTAGCAAGTATCTACACATCTGCACATGTGGATGCCAAGCTTGAGACAAGTAAATTGCCTCGGCACCACGCATGCTGCCATGCCTAACAGGCTGCAGTCAACAGCTCTCGGTGCTCATGCTGTGCCTGACAGTCTTGTGGCAGTTGGTAGGAGCAAATCCACCCTCGTCCATGGGAATGCAAAACTGCTCCCAGGAGGACACGTCCCTGTGGTGCATTGTGAGACTTGGTTTTTTGTAGCAGGCTCAAGGGCAGAAGTTTGTCGGGCTGCCAAGGCATATGGCTTTGCAGGGCCTGCACACTGGTTGTGTTTGCTGGCAGCTGTGGTTTGGGACAGTTCATTATGTGAAGGCACTGAGTATGGAGACTGAACACAGAGCATACAATAAATCTGGCAAACAAGGCAAATGCTGCATTCTCATCCATCAACGCTTCAGGAACAGCGGAACAAGACACAGCACAGTAGGTGGGACAATACTGCCTTGCTGACATGGGATGACCAGTAACGGCTCCACAGTGTCTGGAGGATGGTGTGGCTGCAGGGGAGGTACTCCAGCCTTTCGGGGCCATGGAATATGACTGACAAAGTCCATTCAAGTACTGAAACGGGCTCTCGGCTACTGTACTTTGCAATCCAGTACATTTAGAACATTCAGAGTAGGGCTGGCCTGTGCATGTGGAACACAAAAGCAAAATGGCACTGGCTTGAAAATCACCTGGATGTCAAGACTGTACATACAGCCATGACTTGGTTTTGTCACAGTCTGTAACTGCAAAACTAGACATGTTAGACTGATGACTTAGAGATTTTAATGTTCTGCCTTTTGGGGTTTTTTATTTGAGCACTCCTGGGATGAGGGCACTGTTAATCTTTGTGGAGTATTTTGTGCCTAATTAATTGTAAGGACTTAGGTAGCTGAGAGCTTTTATTTTTCTTTACAGAATAAGATATCAATTAAAATGTAAAGCTTTACAATTGCTTTCTTAGGGACATGGGGATCCCTATAATTGAACTGTGTAGATTACTCACTGTTTTCAAGTACATTAATAATGTGTTGGCACAGCTGCTCCTTAATTCCTTACAAGTCAATGGACAATACCAAGAGTTAAAAACAAGTCATGACTTGTATGCATCTTGTCAGTGTATGCAAGGGGGTTAAAATAGTTGTGTAGTTAGATCAGGTGACTGATAATATAACAGTCCCTATTAAAAAGACTGCAGCCTGCATGAACAAAAAGTGATAAAAAATGATAAAAAATTTCACTTCCTCATCCCTTCTCATTTCCTTTCCTTTTTACATCTTTACTTGGACATGTGATGCAGGGCTGGCTAGAGGCTACATGGGTGAGAATTGTTTCTTTCCTTCATTTGCTTGAGCTGTCCTCCCTGGAATTGGCTTCATACTGCAGTAGCAAAAATGTAAAGGCCAGATTATCTCCCTTTTAAGCATCTGCAAAGAAATGTTTGCAGTGAAAAGCACCTGCCTCTCTCCAGAATAAGACAGAGAGGTCAGACCCTCACCACAGGGAGAGGGGAGTTGTGTACTCATAACCCTGTACGGGGTCACAGACCTGCAAGAAAACTCCTCTTACTCTACAAACCTGTGCTAAGTTCTTTGCTCAGTTTGTCCTGCCTTTCTCTACTTCCTGGAACACAGCCTCTCTCTTTTGCCTCTGCGGCAGAATATTCCACAGCTCTCTTCCTAAACCCACTCCCGGGTAGCAGCAGGATGCTCAGCCTTCTGGCAGCACAGCTTATCTTGCAGATCTCAGAGTTCCCTCCAGAACCCACCACACTAGAATTCCTTAATAAACATGGAAGAGAAGGAGTCTCTCCAGTAATACTTCTGTATGCCAAGATGCAGAGTTAAAACCTTCCTTCCTCTTAATATACCATTTATTTGAATGTCAAAGAACAGAAATAGCAGGACAATAATTGAGGATAACAGAATGCTCTGAGCAACTATAAAATTACATTAGCGTTTTTCTTTATTTTTCATTGAAAATTCTGAAATCCAGTAGCAGAGGAGACAGTGTGATATCCTAGGGGTTAGAGCACTCCCTGGAAGTGAAAAATCAGAGCCCTCTTCAGCCTAAAGAATTTGGATCTGTAGTTTTCAATAAAATGCCTAATCATGCTATGAAAAAGGCTACTGCAATGGTGTTCTCCGTCTGCCTTGAAGCAGAGCCAGAGTGCAGCACAGTGCAAGATTAATGGGACCAGGGAGAGGGGACAAGCTATAGGGGACCTGTGTGTAGTATAGCAGATGAGGACTCATAAACTCAGCAGTTTATGAGTTCTGGAGAGTTTTGTTCCTTGGCTTCAAATTACATTTATGTATTTTAGCTTGTGATGCTCAAACAAGCAGAACTTGGAGCAGATATCAGGGCTCTTATCCCTTCACTGAAGGCTTAACAAAAAGAACCATCATCATCTCATCTGTGCTTCCTTGTTCACTTGCATTACGAGTTTACTTCAACTTTAAATGCTCCTTGCTACAGGGAACTGGAATTATGACTGCCTTCCATGTGATACTTAATACCACCGCCTGGCAGAATGAAGCCGTTCCTTTGCAAGCTTCAGAGTGGCATTTGAAAGAATGTTGCTGATTGCAGTCTGTACTGAGAGTAAAGCGTTCAGTGTGTGCTTTGCTTCCTTTTGTCAGAATTCAAAATTTTGAAGCAAGACACTAAAGAAACAAGCTGTCCTCTGTCAAAAAAAGGATACAAGTATAAAGACACCCTTAAGTCTATATTGTCATGGTTTAACCCCCGCTGGCAGCTAATCCCCCCGCAGCCACTCGCTCACTCCCCCAGTGGGATGGGGGAGACAGTTGGAAGAGTCACAGTGAGAAAACTCATGGGTTGAGATAAAGACAGTTTAAAAGGTAAAGCAAAAGCTGTGCACCCAAGCAAAGCAAACCAAGGGATTCATTTGCTACTTCCCATGGGCAGGCAGGTGTTCAGGCATCCCCAGGAGGGCAGGGCCTCATCATGGGTAACCGTGCCTTGGGAAGACAAATGCCATCACTCCAAATTACCTCCCTCCTTTTTCCCCCAGTTTCATAATACTGAGCATGATGCCATATGGTCTGGAATATCCCTTGGGTCAGCTGGGCTCAGCTGTCCCTGCTGTGTCCCCTCCCAATTCCTTGTGCCCCCCCAGCCTTCTTGCTGGTGGGGCAGCATGAGAAGGGGAAAAGGCCTTGGCTCTGTGTAAGCACTGCTCAGCAACAGCTAAAGCATCCCAGTGTTATCAACATTGTTTTCAGCACAGATCCAAACCAGAGCCTACTAGCTACTGTGAAGGTAATTCACTCTATTCCAGCCAAAACCAGCACAAATACACAATATATTTATGTCTTTAGTCTCCTCTGAAGTAATACAAATTGCCAAAATTAAATTCAAATTTTTAAGATGCTGTTTTCTTGGGGTTTTTTTTTCCCCTTGGTATTAATTCCGGTACTTTCAATGGGCTCTGTCTGAATGTCTCTTCAGTCTCCCATTGGTGATTCCATCTCCAGGTCCCAAGCACTACCATGCCAACCTTTCTAACACTGTACACATTTCCTGCCATGAGCAATCCATATGCAGCTGCAGTCTTTGCTACTGACGTATTTCAGCCCTGTGTCTGACTGTCTTCAGCTGCAGTATTGAGCCCCCACAAAACTCTGGGCTTGCAGCACTGCAAGCTGTCTTGGTTCCTCAATGATCAATGTCATAATGACAGTAGGAAAAAAGCACTGCCAGAAAAGCCCCACATCACAGGACACAGAGGTACTCCCCATTTCATTTTCTTCGTTGTTGGGAATAATCAGAAAGTCTTGGGGAAATGAAACGGTTTTAGCTTTTTGCATATAAAATAGCTTTAAAAATAATGATCGTGGTATCTTATGTGTCTGACTCTGCTCCTTTAGACTGGAGACCTGATAACACCTACAATGTAACTAACACCTACAATGTCTATTGATTAATCTACACACCTGTAAGAGAATGATACCACCTTAACTGGCTAATGAACAAATGTCTGATACCAGCAGGACTCGCCCACAACTGTATCACTACAAGCACAACAATTTTGAGTTACAATTATGTTGCTGGCTATTAGTAGTACTAATTTGCAATTGCTACAAAGAAATCATATCATTCCCATGCAAGCTCTATCATGCCAGAATTCGTTTCCCTTTTCCACTTACTATTAGGGCACAGGCCTATCCCTTCTCATCCCACCCTTGCACACCAAGTCTTTTGGACGTAGACCTGATGAGATTACAGCAGGTTGTCTCAGGGGTGTTGTCCAACATCCTGGGGGGCCTGGGGTCACAGATTAGCTTTACCACTGGAAGTGTTCACACTTCTACAACCAGAATATCTCATCCCTCTTCGTTCTCCACAGGAATATACCTAATGCCTGTTTTTTAAATGACGTCCTGGGCTTTTTTTTCCTATTTAATTATTTTAATTCCTAGTGGTTATTTTCCTGAGCCTACCTTTTCACCAAACCTGCACGTCTCTTTCTCTGCCTAGGGTCCTCCCAGCAAAATGGGACCTATTCAATGACATGCTTCTAATTATTTTTTTCCTCACTGGTCCCAATTCTGCTATATCCACACCCAAATTTGACATTTCTAACACTGTTATCCAGGCAGTTTTGGTACAATATGGTATTGCTCATACTGTTATCTAGATAGTCCCAAGACTCCCTTCAGACCCTTTCATTCAAGGTGGTTACATTTCCTCTATACCATATGCTTTTTGAACAGAAATACGTTATCTTACTTTAGCCTTGACTTCCCTACTAGCTATTTTAGCGAAGAAGTTTCTTGATTTATGCAGAGACAGCTTGCACACCAGAGCAGCAGAATAACCCATTTTGTGCTTATACAATCTCTTTGCCCTTGAACAGCTTCAGTTACCCTCCAGCTTCCCATGGTGGCGTTAGGTGGTTTTGAAGCCCAATGTTTGAGCCTCTGGCTCACAGTAAGGCTGGAAGGAAAGTCCTGTAAGGAGCAGCTGAGTACTTCAGGCCTATCTAGTTTGGAGAAAAGAAGGCTGAGAGGTGACCTCATTGCTACTGAGGAGGGTAGATGGAGAAGGAGACACTGATCCCTTCTCCTTGGTATCTAGTGATAGGTCCCATGGGAATGGTTCAGAGCTGCACCGGGGGAGGTTTTGACTGGACATTAGGAAGCATTTCTTTACTGAGAGGGTGATAAAACAATGGCACAGGCTTCCTAGAGAGGTGGTGGATGCCCCAAGCTTGTCAGTGTTTTAGAGGTGTTTTGACAATGCCTTTAACAATGTGCTTTAACTTCTGGTCAGCCCTCAAGTGGTCAGGCAGTTGGACTAGACATTCATTGAATCTGAAGTGGTCTATTCTACTCTAAACAACCCCATAAGAGACCCACTAGCAAGGAGATGTGCATTGCAGCACAATATACTTCATCAATGTCAGCAGCTGTATCACATCTTGCTGTTAAGAATCACTTTTTCTTACCAAGGAGCACAGAGCCTCCTGTTCCTGCCTAAACGCTGGGCTATGTTGCCAGTTGCTATTTTTCACTATCATCTGGTATCCTACTTCACTTTCCCACCAAAACAGTCACCTCTGTGCTAAGACCCACTGTCACAGCTCCCTGCCATCTGCTAGTTGCCATTTCCAACCCTACATAGTCTTGTCTCACTGGAAGCATTCTGCAGAGGCACAGCTGCACTCACCAAAGGTGTGACTGCTGCTCACACAGACAGCACCTGCAGCAGCACCTGCACAGCCATGGCAGCACTGACTGCAAACCTGCACTAGTGAGAGCATCCCTGCCATCACAGAAGTAGCTGGTCTGTGCAGGGCCATACCACCCCCAGGCCGAGTGATGTGATTCCCAAGGTGGGCTGATGGGCTAAAGACCACATGGATTTGAGTCACAGCCCTGGCTGAAGGTAAGAAATGCTCCACAAGGGCTTCCCAGTCCTTGTGCTCCTTGACAGTGTTAACAGGGAAGCTGCATCCTTTCCATAAATTCAGCGTGAGGAACTGCATGAAGGATTCATGGTAGCATGACCAATGTTTAAGCCTTCAAATTAAAAGGCAGCAATTCTCACTGGGAACTGATAAGGACAAGGACAGCACACAGTCACCCTTTGGGAAATGGCTAAGATAGGACAAGCTGTAATATCAGAGACAGTGAGTGGGATTCATGTGTAAACTCTGGACACCTACAATGTGTAAATGATTCATCTCATTTGGAAGAGAACATCTATGTTTGGTCACATGAACTGCACCGTTACATTTAGCTATTTCTCCTCCTACATGAATCAGAAATAGTGCTCTGCAATATCTCGCTCAGGCGCCTTCATGTTTAAATAGATAAATCTCACACCACATCTAGAGGCAGTATACCCTCTGCTTAGAAGGTAAATTCTAGGTGCTACAAGTGTCCCTGTCAGAACTTGAAATCAATCTCACTTTTTCTCATTTGCTTTTGAATTTCTGAACCTTCAGAACTGGAGAAAACAAGACTTTAGAAAGACACACATTTTACCTTCAATAATCAGTATTTTCTATGTGATAACAAGAGATTTATTCGAACTAAAAAATAATAATTCTTTTTTGATCTTTTGTTAGAATTAATTAGAATTCCTTCACATGACTTCCCACTTTGATCTGTAAATCAATTTCTGACCCTACCAGCAACTTGTGAAATATTTATTAGCACAGGAATATTATCACAGCCTGATTATTGTCTAAATTACCCAGCAGCATATATGCCAGCATGTTATTGCTGAGAAACTTGGCTATGGTGTTTGTCTGTAAACTGTGACAGTAATTTTCCATGTCCCACTCTCTGCCTTACTACAGGTTCCTGTTTACCCATGTTTTGGTCTGACAGTGCCAGTCCATCTTGCCTGTCCCTCTGGCTTGCTGTACGGACATAGTCTTGCAAAGCAGCATTACAAAATCAATATGATTAAATCGAATAATGGTATTATAATGAAGCAAGCTTCATAAGAGAAATTTTAATCACTCATGGATGTCATATTTACTTTAAAAGCAGAGTGTCTGATTTATGGTTATTCTTCTACTCCTTGCATATTAAATGTGGAACTAGATACAATTTAGGGGGAAGATATAATAGATGTCTACAGAAGTATCTGGAAAAGATGGGTAGGGATTGATCCAGATATGTTCCCACAGGGGCCTATCTAATTTGATTATTTGATTACATGTGAAGCAAACAGAACAAGGTGGGTTTGATACAACAGGTTGTAGGCCTTTGGAATTCCTTAATAAAGAGGCTGTGGATGACAGAAATTTGCACAGTCCCAACAGGAGACCAGGAAAAATATCCTGAGATCTTTTGGGGGTTATCAAACCACCACAAGCTCAGGAAATTCCCTTGACATTGCTGGAAGGTGGGACAGTTAGAGAAAGGCATCAACACAGGCTACCTCATTTTAACACTTCCTTAATTGACCAGTTGCAGCCACATTTGGAGATGTAAGGGACTAGACAGCTGCTCCTAAGTTCTTAAAATTTGTAGATGTTTACACCAAGGTTCCTCAGAAATGGTTACTACAGCTGGCATTATTTCTTCATGGAAAAACATGAGGAAGCATCTGGAGTCAGCATCTAGATAGCAGACAAATGCTAAGGGCTTAGGTAGGGGAAGAGAGGAGAAATACCAAAGGCAGTCTCTGGACATGAAAAGCAAGCAGCTTGTTTTGAGTTAAGTAACTGGATGGGCAAAAGAGGATTTGAAAAGGAGATGACATAGTGAGAATTAGAAAAGTGGTGTTTCAGCTACAGTCTCAGGGAGCAGGACAAGATTGTCAATAGCAGACAAATCATGGTGAAACAATGACGATGTTGAAAGTCTGAGCAAAAGTTTTGCACATCAGCTGTACTGCCTCAGGCTGTCAGTCTACCATGCTCAGTATCATCCCTCTAGCAGCAGCAGTAACAAGTGCATGAGGTATTTTGGTTCTTTGTTGTTGGAATGGAAAGCTTGTATGTTGAGGGCTGATAAAATACACGTCGTCCAAATACAGCTAGAGCAAGAGAAATTGATGCATCTATCCCTCATCACAGACAGCTAGGATTATTGAGGCTTGAAGCCCGACTCAGAAACTGTCCCCACTTCTCCTCATGTGTGGTAAAAACACAGGCTGTACTCAGTTCTCAAGTTCACCACACCAGGATCCTCACTGCTCTGCCTCCTACCTAGCCCTGCCTCAGGTACAGCTAGTGACCAAGACACTCTGCTGCACTACATCACGAGTACCCACTATACCTTGTCAAGGGGTAAGAAAAGGGTACCTCTCCTCCCTGCCTCTGCCCATAGGCAGATACTGCATGTCAGTCCTTACAGAAGACCAACAGAGGCAGAGTCCATGGAGGATTTGAAGCAGGGAAAATGAAACAAGTGATGGTGACAGGTTCAGGTTTAGGCTGTATTGCCTTCTGATCTTCAGTACCCTTCAGGAGCATGTGGCACCGACAGCTTTGTGTCTGCTGCCTGGGATCCTTCCTCAGTTACCATCAGGACATCCCTCTTGCCTTGCTCATCACATCCCTGCCTGGATGGAAGGACCCCTGCCAAGAAGCATTATTTAAAGCCTGCAGCCAATATTTAAACTTGAATAATAAACACAACCACCATATTGTTCACAGTGACCAGGGAACCGAAAATTTCAAGGCGAAGATAAAAATCCCTGCCTTACTCATGTGAGTTGCAGATGACAGCTGCAAATCTTTGAGAGAAGTATCAGAAATATTTGTTTATCTCTGGTTTTCATCTAAGTGCTGCTAAATATACAATCCATAAACAAGTTAAGGAGGATCTGCGACCTGGAGCTTTTGTCTGAACACCATTGCTGCAGGCTATGATGCAGCACATATGGCCTCCTTTGATGCTGTGTGGTCCAGCTTTTTCCCAGATTGTTAATGCGTGCTCGTTCCCAGCCTATTCCAGAGAAGGACAGCACGGTCTGGACAACCTGTGAAGACACACGTCTGGACATCATCAGAGGCTGTGGGTGAAAGCTGGCCTCTGCACGTTTGGCAGGTACTCTGCTCTTAGGCTGCTTTACCAGGTGTGGCCGACCCCACATATGCTTTTAAAAGACAGCATCTGGAAGGGTTTTCTAACGGCAGCACTTAAATCCTGACGTGCCCTCATACCCAAGACCTTCGGGGCCCGCTCGGGTGAGGGTTTCCCTTTCCCTCACCACTGCCCGCTCTATCCCTGAGCCGCGGGAGCCTCCGCGTACCCGGGCCTGAGCTCCCCCGTGCGCGCTGCGGGGCGGGCTGCGGGAGGGAGAGGGGAGGGAGCCCGCCCGTCCTGCCGGGACCGCCCATCCCGGTGCCCCCGGTGTCCCTCTGGGCCGCCCCGAGCCCTCCCCAGGGCCGGCACTGCCCGCCGTGCTGCCCGGGCCGCCGGCGCATGCGCGGTGCCGCCGCCGCGCGCTGGCTCCTGCGGGGACGCGGGCGCCGGGGCCGCTGCCGGGACGTGTTGCGCTCGGAGCCCGCATGGGCTGTGCCGCGCCGCTCCCGGCCGCCCTGCTGCGGCCGCGCCCGGCTCCGCAGGCTCCAGCTGTTCGCTGCGATGCCCTAAAGGACCTCTGCGTTCCCGCAGTTCATTCCGGGCTGCTCTCGCCTCCCCCTCCTCCCCGCGGCTGCGAGCCCCTTCTTGAACTGCTCCGCACGTTACCGCTGCTCGGTGCGGGCCGGCATTTCCGTGCGAGCGCCAGCCGCCCGCTGCTGTAACCAGCATCAGCACATCAGCCACCTCCCGCTCCGAACCCGGAGCGATTTCATTACTTGTGGTGGTACAGGGACGTTTTTTCGGCAGGAAGGTCCAGTGTAAGTTTATTTTCGGCTTCCACTCTTCTGTACCGGCCAACGGTTTTGTTCACCATCCCCCGGGAGCCGAGGGAACCGAAGTTGCCAGGTAAATGCCCCCTTCCTTGTCTGCAGCACTTCGGGAGGCGGCTCCGGTCTGCCTGGTTGCATGGCTGCTGCGCCGCTGTTTTACAGCACGGGTTGCGAAGCGGAGGCAGCGTTTAATGGC
>VZTE01000951.1:55058-120521 GCA_013397775.1 Eulacestoma nigropectus | reverse complement strand
GGGGGAGCGCACGGTGCCGCTGCGGCAGCGCGGCCCGGCCGCGGCCCCGCCGTCACCGCTGTCGGTGTTGTCCCCGCAGGCCGGGCGGGCGCCGCCCGTCCCCGGGGAAGCCCGGCGGCGTGAGGCCGCCCGCCACCGCTGCTTATGCAACACATCATCGATAACCACCCCGACATGGCCACGGCGCTGCTGGCGGGCGAGAAGCTGAAGGAGCTCATCCTGCCGGGGCAGCAGGATGACAAGGCGGGCGCGCTGGCGGCTCTGCTCCTCCAGCTGAAGCTGGAGCTGCCCTTCGACCGCGTGGTCACCATCGGGACCGTCCTCATCCCCATCCTCCTCGTCACCCTCGTCTTCACCAAGAACTTTGCCGGTAAGGGCGGCAGGACGGGCAGGGTCGTGTCCAGTGGCTGCTAAACGAGACCACTGGTGCTGAGAGATGTCAGCCAGCGCTCGCCTTGGCGGCTGGGGACAGCGGCAGGGCGGCAGCGGCCACTGCCTAAGAGCCACTTGTGCTCAGGAGGCGGCCACTGCCCTTCGTCGTGGCCGGCAGGACAGTGGTGTTGCCTTGGTGGACAGGGCAGTGGTGTCGCCGTCCTGGCCGCTCCCTAGCAGGGACAGCTGCTGCCTCTTGCCTTGGCTGGCAGGCGAGCGGCAGGGAGGGGTCCCGAGCCACCCCTCTTGGCGAGCAGCCCCGGATCACTGACCTGCAGGCAGCAGTAGCGTGGGGAGGTGTCCATTGCCCAGCAGCAGCTGGGAGCCGGCGTGGGTGACACAGCGGGCTAATGCTTCTTGAGGTGGATCCTGGACAGGTCCTGAGCTGGACCCTGGCTGATGTCAAGTGTTGTCCTGATGTTACTTCAGGCATCTACAACGTGAGTGTTAACTGGCCTACCAGGGAGAGGCTGATGCTTTCATGGAGACTGATACTATATATGGAGCCCCATGCAGTGTGCTTTGCCGTATTGTGACAGTGAAAATCCCTGGTGTCTGTTTCTGCTGAGGGCCGACATCTTGCATAAACCAGTAACAATTTAAGAAGCCTGGTTTGAGTGCCCATCACCACCAGTCTCAGAAGGTCAGGTTTTGGTGAGCCTTGAAAATTACTGATCCAGTAAACTGTTTCGACACCTTTTGGGCCTGTAGTGCATATGGAAACATTGTTTTGCTGTGTGGATTATAGGCTTGATGAGTGTAGTTGCCAGTGCATGCCTGCTTTTACTGTCCCTTGAAGCTCCATACTGAAGATCCATGGGAAATTGTTAGCACTTTAATATACAGGACTGACCTCGCTGTCTGTAGCTTGTGCGGTTAGTGAGAATTGGCTGTATTCAACCAGTTTAAACATACCAGAATCAGGCTCTTGCTTTGCATGCTGCTTTGAGATTGACTTCCAACACTTAATATCCTTAATACTGGTTTTCATTATGAGGTAAAGTTAAATCACCTAGAAGAATAACTGCTTGCAGATGGAGTCTGGAGATTTTTCTTAATTATAGTTAAAACTTTTTCAATCTACCTCAGTTTTAGAAAAAACCACAGCTATATAGCTCAAGATCTTCAGCCACAGTTAATAAGAGCCTCATCTTTTGGTTGGTCTTCTGGAGGTATCTTGGAGAAACCATGTTTACAGGGCACGTGAAAACTGATTCTTCATAGCAGCTGAAAGACAAGTTTTAAGGTCACCTTTGAGGATCCTCTGTGGAATGCAAAAGTTTTGTGATCCCTTCCTCTGTAGACAACTAAGCTAATAAAAAGGCAATCCTACAGCACCTCACGAGAGTACGTACTTACATATATGCTTTCATACTGTTTGAGATGTACAAATTTGAACCTCAGTAGGCGTAAAGACAGCCTTGGATGCAGGCAAGGTCATGCTCCCCATCATGTGTGTTCCTTGATATAGAGCAAGATTCCTAGGAGAAGCCTTTTGATTTGACTCACTGATTGGTCAGACAGCAGTAACTTGCTCCATATGAACAAGTCATCTGGGACTGCAGATTGTGGAGGAAGTATCAACTCTGAAACTCAGATTTATACAGTGGATGTCCCTCTGCAAGGCTAAACTGTGGTCCACACTCATACAGAAGAAAGAGAGCCTATTGAATTTGCTCTCATCTACCTGTATTTCTGCTGTGGAGTTCATTTTGTGCTGTGGAAGACTGTTCTCTAGGCTGACAGTTGTGTTCCAGTTTTGTTTTCAGAAGGGCTGAAAGCAGTATCACTGATGCCTACTTACGGGCTGTGTATGCTGATTTGACCCAGTAAGATAGAGAGCAGTAGCCTATTGTGTCCTGCCAGGACAAAACTTATGAGGGAACACAGAAGACACCCTTATGTCTCTGGGAAAACGAGGGATAACATTCTTCTCTCATATGATGTTGTATTTGTTCAGAAGGTCTGCAATTAGAAAAATTATATGAGAAAAAGGAAAAAATTACGCAGGAGAGTATAATAGAAAAACTCTAAGGATCTAATAAAACTAAATAGATACTTTTTTTAGGCTTGAGTCGAAGAGGTCAGGGTTAGTGAATTCAATTCTGCTTCCACAGAGTTCAAGAGCAAAACTTAACATTAATTTTAATGTGATCTTAATCAGACGTTGCTCTTTTAACAAAACAGTATTTACGCAGACTTCTCTACTAAGTCATGCTTGTCCAGAGATACTGACCCTGGTAGTAACAATAGTTCAGCTGGATTCATGCTTACGACTGATTCTACAAGTTTGTGTTGTTTCACCCATACGCTGTCACTGAGCTTGAAAAAAATGTAACTTAGTTTGCTTTGGATACTGCTCCTTCTGTGCAATTTAAATAGTAGCTCTGCAAGTACAGACTTTGCTGATGAAATTGAATAAGGTACCTACTGCCCTTTGGTTGTGAATACCATAGTAGCTTCCCAAACTTTGCTTTGGGCCCTTGTGTGCTTATCTGATACTTGCCATTATTCCTCATTCTGTTAATGATATCCAGTGCAAGCTGTGTGAAGATACCATCATGTCACTAGACTGAAAACAGCCCCCTTTTCTGGGGTCTGTACCATCCTACCTGATCAGTATTGGTAAAGCTTTTGGAACAATGATGTGTTCTCTCAAGACATTAAAGAGTAGTTGTCTAAAAGCAGTGATGTCTCACAAAACTTTTTTGCTGAGGATTAGAAGAACCCTCATGATCAGTGAGTAGAGGAGATAAGAGCCTCTTATCTCACTGATTGACCTTTATGTATGTGCAAAGTGTAGCTTAAAGTGCAGTCAAGACCAACTGTACAGTCTGTCCAACAAACGTAGTGAGAAGTGCTTGGCTTAGCAGGGTGGGTGTCCTGCCCTGGGGCTGTGCAGAAGGCACCCCCATCATCGTGGGAAGCCTGGGAGTCCCCAGGCAGCAGTAAGTCTTCTGGGGCCAGAGGCTGCAGGGAAGCCCATATGAAAGCAAAGTTCAGCCCTACAACAGAGGACAAAGGAAGAGCGTGGTGTTTATTTAAAAGATTGTAATTGACAGCCTTAAAAGCATTATGGCTGTAGTATAATACATTGTATGCTGTATTTTGCCTGTGGCTGAAGATAAAGTTATTTAGTTAATTATGTCATTTTAGTGCCATGGGCAAGGTCATTGTTTAGGTAAATGCATGTGCTCTTCATGTAAGTGATTTGTTTGTCCTTGAATTGGACTGTTCTGATCTTTACATCTCTTTTGAGAAATTAAATGACAGATTACTGTTTCAGTACCATAAGAGGCAAGGCCTAATTGTTAAGCAGATACTATGCTGATATTCTGAAAAAATCACAATTCGTCTGAACTTAATGTGTTACAAAAGACTTTAAATTAGATATTGTGCTTTTCGTCTATTACATGTATCATGAAGTCATAGAATGGTTTGGGTTAGAAGGAACTTTAAAGATCATCTAGTCCAACTCCCTGCCACGGACATGGACACCTTCCATTAGACTAGGCTACTCAAAGCCCTGTCCAGCCTGGCCTTGAACAGTTCCTTGAACGGGTGGGACATCCACAACTTCTCTGGACAGTCTGTTCCAGTGCCTCACCACTCTCAAAGTAAAGAATTTCTTCCTTGCATCCAATCTGAAGCTACCCTTTTCCAGTTTAAAACCATTGTCCTGTGATACAGGCCCTGATAAAAAGTCTGTCCCCATCGTTCTGCAAAGCCCCCTTTAAGTACTGACAGGCCTCAGTAAGGTCTTCTTGGAATCTTCTCTTTTCCAGGCTGAACAACCCCAGCTCTCTCAGCTGGTCATGGAAGTCCATCCCTCTGATCATTTTCATGGTGCTCCTCTGGTCTCACTCAGGCAGATCTTTCCTGTGCAGAGCGTTCCAGAGCTGGATGCAGGACTGCAAGTGGAGTCTCATGAGAATAGAGTAGAGGGCTCTCAGCCTGCTGGCCACACTCCACATTATGCAGCCCTGGATGCGTGGTGTCCTTACAGTCTGACTCAAGGTGAAAAAAGGGGCTGTCATCCTTGGTGTGCTTTTGCCCTATAAATGAATCTGTAAAATAGATAAAATATACTGGGAGATAAGATTTTGTTTCTATACTTCAGTACGAGATGGCAGTGCATTTGGGGTGAAACTGAGCTCTCTGCAGAGGGAAGGCAAAGGGCAGACACACTGCTAGGATGTGCTCCTGGAAGTTAAATTCAGGCTGCAAAGGAGGCAGTAAGTTTGACCATTGATTTCAGTGGGGACAAGAGTTCACTCTGATGGCTGAAGTAAGATACGGTTCTTGCACTGGCCTCCACTTCCTAAACTTTTTCCACAGGAGGAAAGAAAGTCATGTAGCTAACCTCCTACACTGTCATTTCTGAGTCTCCTAATTCTCCTTTGTTTTGCAAGCAAACCAGTGTGATTCCAGGAACGACACCCCTAGAAAGTTAATTAAAATAAATCCATGAGCCATATTTATACTGACCATAAGATCATCCTAAAGTCGTTGAGGAGCGATATTCAGCTACCTTACACAAAGAAAGCCCACATGAGCACTCACAAAAGAAGAATGAATATTGTTTCCCTTTCTAAAACTCACCCGTGAACAGACTGTATAAAACTGGCATATCCTCTATTTAGAGGCCGGTGTATGATGACATTGAAGATAATAAAGTTTTTGACACATTTTTCTCTCACTTGGTGGACAGAATCTTATTTAACTATGAGTTTCCTGGTTTCTTGGAGTCACAGGGCTCTCCACCCTGGTGACCATGACTACAGAAGGCAGCATAGGCTAAAGGAAACCTTTCCTATCGCAGTGTCCTTGTTGAGGTAGCAATGCGTGCAGTTGGTGGTCCCAAGGGAACTTTGCTTTTCTCTGGTTTTGTTTGAAAATTACTGCTTTGAAGATAACTAAATTTTTTCTTTAAATATGAGAGGAAATGTGTTTGAAATTGTGTCAGAACAGTGACATAACCCCCATCACACCCTGTATCATCTTAGGCATCTTCTGGAGCACTCATGCAGATGTATGTGCAGTGCTTTGCAGAGGTCCATGCTTGTATTTGACTCTGTGGAGGTTTGATTTCTCATACCTAGCTTTTTATTTCCTAGAAGTTAGTTATTCCTGTGCAAACTAGAAGTAAGATACAACCAATATGAACGGAGAGTTCGGATTTGGTCGTACTGCGCTGTCCCAGTGCATGAATAGGTGACTATACCGGGCACTGCCTGGTGGTAAAGCAAATTTTGTGTCTCTAAGTATGGGTTGTCACTTTTGTCTTTCCATTTTAGCAGCATTGAAGCCTGCTGGATTGTTCCCTTTCCTACGATAAAGGTTTTGGGGTTCTTTTTATTGAAAGTGTTTGTTAACCTAGGTCAGCCTTAGGTTAATATTTAGTGAAAGAAATGGTAAAACACCAAACTTGTAATTAAGTGGTAGATGGTAAGGATTTAAGGTACATAGTCTTAGTCCAGGTATAGTCTGTGTTGGTCTTCAGAAGTGGTTTTTAGTTAAAATGTTTCAGTATCTCCTGTCAAGGCATGGTTGGTCTGGAGTGGTATGGATATAGATAAACAGGAATAGTCCATCAGCCTTTGCATTTTCACTTCCTTTCCAAAATGCACAGAATGTGGAGCATTAAACTGCAACATTCACTGCCAGTTTAAGTGGGTCTGTTTGATGTTCCATATGGTTTTTATCCTTCAGTCTCCCTGTTTTTGCCATGGTACTAGTACACACAGTCCGCAGCCACGAGTAGAATGCTGCTGGGTCGGCAAGTGTTGTATCCTGTCCTCCCTGAGTGGCAATGGTGCTACCAGCAGCAGGTGGAGCCTTTTGTATTGAGTGTCTCGTGGCGTTTGCTGAACTTCCAAGACAGGGTTCTATAATCCAGTAGATTAAGAGACACTTGGCTTTCATGATGTGCTGCTTCGTTTTTTTGTATCACTCAACGTTTTTGTGAGTGGTTTAAATATTCCAGTTCAGTGTTGTGCTGGGTTCAGAAGCAACCCCATCAGTAATGTCTGTGGAAAGTTCTCTCTGTAAGGGACCAGAGAGTAGTGGGTTCCAAAGGAGATTATGTTGCTGGTTTTGTTGTGTTATCTTCACAATATTAAAATATTTTGGTTTCCAAACTGATGTTCTCACAGTATTGCTAAGTCATATCTCTCTTGTACAGAGCCTCATGCTTTCTATTCACAGTGAATTTTTCTTTCCATTTTGCAATCATGTTTGCTTTTCCCACCGAAGCTGTTAAATGCCAGTACTTTATTAAAATAAAGCAAAGCATTTGTCCAGCTGATTTTTATGCTTCAGTCAAAAGCCAAGCTTTGGTATTGGTTTTCTTGCTAGGTTCTTAAAACAGTGCCTAAAAAATACAAAAAAATTTGTTCAAAAATACTGTATTTCTATGTCTCTTAGCAGTTACATAGGTCAGCCCTCTACCATTCTACTGCTAGAAATTTTTCATAAGAAAGCAAGGGAAGGAAACAGTAAGTTTAATGACAAGTGTCAGTTCAAGGTTTTATGTTTTATTTTCTGATTTGTAATCATTTGCATAAGCAATGCTTACATTACTGTGTAATACAGTATATGCATGAGTTCAGTGTCTATTTCACTTTTCACCCTACAGTATGTTTGAAATAGTACATGTCAGATTTTTATATTATGAGATGGAGTTTTATTTTTTATTTATGGCAAACTTTTCTAATTTGTATTTCTGTTTCAAATTGTGACAGGATATTTACATATGCTTGCTTAGGTGACTTACCTAATAGATGGCTTTTGATCTTACTCTCAATTTTTTCTCTCCAACTGCACTTAATGAAAGTGAAGATGACATTTTCCCAAGTGACCACTGTTAGTGCTAAGAGTACAGAGCCAGATTGTTTAATGTATGACAAACTGATGACACCGGTGCAGAAATTGTTTCTGAGGTGATATTAGCAGAGAAAAGAGAATTTAAGGAGTGTCACAGTGCTGCATCGTCTGCACGAGCAGCAGCTGAGGCTGAGGGGCCTAAAAGCCCAGATATAAACAAAAGCTGGTGGAAAAGCTTCAGAACTTAAAGGTATACCTGTTCTCAGTGGGACAAGCCTCCTCCATCGATCATGTGACCCTGGGGAGTTCGGGTCTGTGATTGGCAGGCAGCCAGCCATCCCCTTGTATCCCTTAATTGGAAGTGACCTGGCCCCCTCTGTATTCCCACTGGTCGTTCCTGTATGCCCTGCCTCCCTCCTCTACCCCTGAAAAGTGTGTGTGGAACGGAAGTGAACCCCTTCTCGTCTGGACTCATTGGGGAATCGGAATAAACCTTGATGCCCTGCACGGGGGGCCGCTTCTTTCTCATTTGCCTCTAGCGTCGCCTGAGCCCGGCCGGCTCAGTGTGAGAGTGGCTGCGTGTATTCTATCGCACGGGTGAGGGGGCTGGCTTGCGAGGTGCCAGAGAAGCACCGCCGGGGGTCTCCTCGAGGCGGGCACCCCCTGGAATAAGCAGCAGCTTCCCCATTGAACACCCACACGGCGATATCACAGTACCACTTAAGTGCTTTCTTAGCACGTGTTTTTGAAAGGACTAAAATGATACAAGCACCCACAGGCTGGCTGCAGTTTGGCTGCTGGCTGTTCACATTGCTGATGGAATTTTTCCCAAAGGATAAGGGCAGTTTACACGCATACAAACACGAGATGTGCACAAGATACACTAGCTGAGGCTCTGAGTTTTGCTCATTTAAAGATTTGCAGTTACACAGGTGAATGGTAAATAGAAAGGTATTCTTGATGAAATGCATGAGCCGTACATGTGTGATCACTCCACTGCAGGTCCTAGCACTGCAGATATTTTTCTGTCATAAATTCCATTTTTCAGACTTCATCAACACACATACATCATCATTTTTTATGTTTTTAATGACCCTGTTTGCATTATTAACCCCCTTATTTTTTCAAGTGTCATATGTGGGAAGAGGTCCAAAATATGGATGAATGTTCGCTTACAATATGCTTGCAGATAACCAACAGATTTAAACAGATGGTCAAAAATATTTTTGTTTAAGAGCTACTTAATTTATTCACGTTTGTCAAGAGGAAACCTTGTGGATAAATAAGAGTAAGGTCAAGACTGTTTTTCAAAGCTACCCTGAAGTATTTGAGGCTCTGTTGTGTTTAAACTAGATAGAAATCATGCATCCGTGATGTAGAAGAAATTTCAGCTTGTGTGGTTTCTTAGAGCTATAAAAGTCTTCGGGAAGAATCTGCATCATCACTGAGTTCCTTGGGTTCTCTCAGTATTAAAAATAGCTGCAGTGAACACCCTCAGTACATATACGTGCTTAATTACGAAGGCTGAATAGTTTCACAACAGATTTGCATGATTCTTGTCGATTCCTTTTTTTTTCACAATACAGGATATATTCTGAGAAAAACATTGAAATCAGGGTACATATTTACATCACTGGGGATTTTGTCCCAGGCATGTATTATACTCTTGCATTTGAATGGGGAAATGCAGCTGTTCATGAAGATAGCAAGCTTTGGAGATTTGTTTGCTTTTATTGGCACCAAGCCTGTCACGCAGACTCGAAGTTCCTGGAGTAGCGCTGCAGCCAGGTGCTGGGATGTGTGGTATGGTTTGTGCAGCTCAGAGCTCCGTGACTATTTCTGGAGCATTTTAGTTTTATGATGAAGTAATTATTTCACATTTTGAGTTTGAGGTACCTTCTCTTCTGTGAGATCTGTGTTTTCTTCAGGAGGTCAGGAGACCTTCCCACTGGAAGTGGCAGGTTTTTCTGTCTCGGCTGTGATGAATCGAAGCAGTTCTGATACTTCACAAAACCCAATTTCTGTACACGTGGAGGAACCAGTTTTCCAAAAGCAGTAGACCAGCCATCTCTGCCATCTAAATACTATGTTATTAAAATAATGTTATTACTTAGGGAGCTAACTGTTGGTCTTTCTCTTCTTTTTCAATATTAACTTTTCCGGGTGCTATGTTTATGCCAAGGGGTACTTAATACAAGCCATCTTTTTAATTTCTAGTCATTAAATAGCAGTAATGCAATAGAATGAACCTACTGTTTCTCACTGCTTCCCATGGTTGTATTTTGTACTTGACCCTTGATTTAAGAAGCCACCATTGTTCATGTATCATCAGTTTCGCTGGATTTTCGCTGGATTCATTTCATTTCAGCATTTATTCTTGCAGTTTACTTCAGGTATTACTGCAGTCCACATTATCATACCATCTGAGTGCATGTAGCTGCTTTGGGGTTCCATCTCTAGAGGGCAATTTTTGACCTTTGCAAAACGTTAAAACATTATTTTCACACCTTACTAGTTTTCCTATGCAGAAGATCTGTACATCACTGAAATTCCACTCACCTCCTTGTGTAAGTGCTAAATTTAGAATAAATAAATGTTATTAAGATCTCTTTTGTAGGACTGTCTGCGTAGCTGAATTTCATTAATTCTATTTAGATTAATACATTCCTTTAAATTCAGATCCAACCTTCCCTCAAATCCTGGCATCGATAGTCCAGTCACTATAAATAAGCTCTCTTTTCAGTGACTTTACCACCGTGCTGCACGGCCACCACGTGGTAGACAGCAGCTCATTATTGAGGAAACATTTCTCTACAGGAGCGGCCTAAGGGATTTCATTTAAGTGTTCCTGCACTTTGCACATAACAGTTGCTATTTCCAACATATCAGACAAGCAGGAGTAGGTGTGTTTTCCTCATGACTAACCTGGGCAGGTGTACAGAGCCTTAAGCCTCAGATTGCGGGTAAGGGTGAGCATACTGACTGCTTTTAGAAGAGCCAGTATCTATTATATACAGGGAATATAGTTCTGTAAGTTTATATCTACACTAGGAAAGGGCATTGTTAATTCATTGATTCTACAGATCCAAAATATATGCAGTTCAAGCAGCAAAGAGGCAAAAAGACCCAAATTGGAAATACAGGGAGACCTGCTGCTACCCTTGCACTGCTGCTAGCCTTGCACTGCAGTTACCCTTGTGGGTGACCCATTACCTATCAATCTTTGAAATTGCTTATCTACATCTCACTCATTACGACTAATACTTATAGAGTATAGGCCAATAAAACCTAATAGCAGCAATGGTTTCCTATCTCATATTTTTAGGGACTCTCTTTTCAAGATTTTTTTCTTAAACAGGACAAGTGGTTTCAGAGATTGGGCAAAAAAGGCTTACCTTACCTTGCTGATTATGGAGAAATTTGTACCTTAGGAAGACTTCATGGGCATGGAACCTGTATTCAGATTTGGAAAGAATATTCTCTAAGAAAGGTAAAGGTATTGTCTTTTCATTTCAGTAAAACTAGTAATTCATAATAATTAGCTTGCCAAGTTAAGGCTCAGTTTGCTGGATGCTTTCTCATTTGTATGAATTAACTCAGTTAAATAGGACTGTATGACTACAGTTGATACACAAAAGTAATTTCAGGGATCCATCCTTACGCTGTACTAACTTCTAACCTTTAAATACCCTTTAAATAAAGTAGTTGAAATAAGCTAGTTAAATTGAGTTTTTCGTTTCGCTGACAGTTAATTTGGGCATTAGCTAGCATTTGTTAAAAGCATTCAAAGCAGAGTTACATATTCCTTGTGGACTCTGTGACTGGGATGGAAGACATGTATATTGTTTAGATATTTTACTTTCTTAGACTATGTTTTCAACTTCAGTAACATGAATGTTTTTTATTCATTTTTTCCAGAGAGAAGAGGATCCAGGACATTTCTTCTTTTCCATTAAAAATGGCTGAAAAAGTACTAAATAAATTATTTCTGTTTCTAAAAACAAACCTGCTTTCTTGTGCAATCCTTTTAGTACCCAAGATGAATGAGGCATGTATGTCAGATTGCTTACATGTATGTGCCACAAAGCAGTATGATAAGGAATACACTTGTTAAATACTGGCATTTATGGCTGAATTAAGGGAGTTTCTAATTTATCTTTTCTGTTAGAAATGCGTGTACTGGGAAGTGATGGCCAGGGAGATTCAGAGATTCTAAACGTTGAATTTCTCCTTAGAGGCAAGTGGGAAGACTGCACAAGAAGTGCTGCAGAGGTCTTGACTGGATTGCCAGCTTATCTTCACAGGCAGGTTGGGCACAGGCATGAGGATGATTTAGCAGCTCTCTTCAAGAGGGCAGAATGCCAGTTTCTAGGACGCACTAGGCTAGGGTGAGTCTGTAGTATATTTAACTCAGTAAGTGTACTTATGAATATACTTACCTGATACTTAGCTTGGGTCTCCAGCATGAGTGTTTAGGCACTGGTCCAGGGGCTGGGAGATCCAGCCTGTTCAGCAGCACCTAATCTCCAGTTCTGCTGCCTGTACCCGGTGGGGGGTAATGGCAGTCACGCTGAATGCTTACTAGATCCTTGGAGAAATCTTCACACAAGAGGCATACTTACCTTTGCCTTGGTGTAGCAAGCACAAGAATTTTCTTATTTTTTTCTTTTTTGAATTATATTTTCTGAAAACTGTTTCATTTTTTCTGTCTGCTGTTGGAAGATTTTACTGTTTCTTCTGCGTTACTCAATTGTTGCACTGGAATGCTAAAATTGTGCATTTCAGTGGGAAGATTAATGAGGTGTGATTTCTTTTTCTAGCGTAAATTCTAAAAGCTGGAGGTCACAGGAGGCATATACAATTTGTTATCATGGTTTATATTTTGCTTTGGGCAAATATACTTTATTCCACTGGGAATGCAGTAGGTATAAAAAGTCATTTGCCCAGTTATGTAGGAGCATACACTGTTTATTAGTAATATTTTCTTTTCTCTGTAATGCCTACCTAAGCACTCTAAATGTATTGTCCACATTTACTTAAATAATTTGTGCTCATAATAATATTTTAGAAACTTTATAACGACAGCAGCAGTTCTTCAAAGAGAGATGCACATGCCAGATTTTATCTTCTGTGAGTAATCACATTGAGTTAAGGGAAATGCCCAATGCATGCAGTTGCTTAAATCTTTTCAGGACCAGGTCTGACTTTTTACAGCGTTGGATGCTAAGAGGTTGTCGTTTTTATCTTTATTTTTAAGTGGTGAGTGCATTAGATGCTATTCACTTGCTTTCCCAGGAAGACTTGCAAAATCCTAACTTTGCATAGACAATGGAGAATGATGCATATCTAGAGTTTCACATATCTTCTTGACAGTGTCATTTCCGTGTGCCATGAACCAGGCCACGTTTCTTGCAAAGTGTTTCTTGTTATAGATGGGCAAGTACACACGTGTATGCGCACACACACCCACCCCCACACATGGCTTCCTTGGTGAACTGCGCTTCTGGAATCTCTCCCTTCGATTGACATGCGATACTGAGGCCTGAGCTCTAGCCACGTGTATGTCTGTGACAGCCGTCTAGCTGTTTTGGAAATTGCCATTTCTCAAAAATGAAAAAAATTACTGCTGCATGGATCAGTCATTCTTGCTGGACATGACCTAAAGAAGATGAAAATTCACTTTGAGGACAATCAAGCATTGTCGCTGCCTGAGCAGGATGCACAGGCAGGTTGAGTAGCTTCTGTCTTTGGAGGTTTTCAGACTGACAAAGCCCTAATCAAGCTGGTCTGAAACCAGTCTTGACCCTGCTTTGAGTGGGATGTGAGACTCAGCATTTCTATGATTCTGCATTGGGGTATAACTTCAGGAAATGGTGTAGGAACAGCAGTCATTAGATTTTTCCCTTGGCAACTCCATTTCCAGATCTGAGATTGGTTTCTGTAGTAGGAAGTTTTATAGGAGTTCCAACCCCAAACCTCAGCATTCCAGCCCCTTTCCTGAGGAACCCAGAACCTGGAGTATTGTTACTCCAGATTGAATTTTAGCAAGAGATTTATTTTTCTAATATATTTTTATGCCTAGTACTTGCAGCCTGAAAAATGATGTTTAATTCAGGGCCTCTCAAAGAGGACAGTCGAATGTATGTTAAAGTATACGGAGGTTGGGGAACCACTGAGAGGAGGTGGCTGACCTTGGATTGGGAGCAGTAGGAGTGGGAGCATGTGCCTGCAGGAAGCCCACAAGCATTTCTCCAAGCCTTTTCTAAACGCAGCAGACTCGACAGCTCCTAGCTTCGGTACTTTGACTTCACTCCTTTCCATACTGTCTGTTTAGATTCTTTCTAAAGACTGTTCTTGAGCACAGCCCCTTTATCCCTTTCTCTACCTTGAGTGTCTTCTGCAACCATGCACTTTCATTCCCCTGAGGTATGACTTCTGTACCACAGTACCTCCTGCAAGTCAGTTCTGTCCATTTAAGTAATATTTAAAGTGATAGAATGAGATGGTGCAGAATGGAGCATGTGAAAAAACTAATTCCAAGGGATTTTAGTTTTTCAAGTGGCATAACACAATCACTTATATTACACAACTAAGTAATTCTGTGTTGATTATTTCATCTTGATTGTATGTCTGAAAAATGCAATGAGATCTCTCTCATACCTTATCCTAGAGGATGGTTCTGTGGATTTCTAGAAGCTACTTAGGTGCATAGTGAGCAGGATAAAATGTGTGTACAATTGTTGTAAACATCTGACATATTAAGAAAAGGGAAACAAAGCTTCTTAGTGTGCATGTTTAGGCTTAAGTTAGTATTAAAAAAACCATAATGTATTACCATCAAAGACTTTTTTTCTCCAATGTAGTAATTATTAGGAATATAGCTTTCAGGAAGCAGAGAGAAAGATTATTTTTGTGGGCTTTAGCCTAGACAACATTGAGAGGATGACCAATCCACTTAGCCATAATAATGCTCCCTTAAGCTTTTAAAAATTTTTCTTTACAACGCCTTACTTCATTGTATTTTCCTACACAACTGAACAGCTATTTCATAAGCAATTAAACTGTGGCATCTCAAGAAAAAGCTGTGTTTCATGGTGACTGGAATGGTTGTATGAAAAAGGACCTTCATAAACTGCTTAAGAATTTTCAGGGTGAAAGGAGAGTATCGATAGAAACTTTCTACATTTATGAATATGAAGTTAAAAGCAAATACATTTTTTATATTGCATGATCCAACATCAGAGCTATGATTTTAACACCATTGCAACCTTTTTTTAATGCTACTTACCTATCAGGAGAACATGGTAAAACAAAAAAAAAAATCTCTGTGCCTTCTCGAAACTTCATTAAGCAGGGATCTCACAGCTAAGTAAGTTATATGTCTGACAACAACTTGTTCCTCTGCTGTCCTTGTCAGATCTGCATGTTAAAATCCAGCTATATGTTATTGCCAGCTTTCATAACAAGCAGGATTAGTTATTGACATGGTGGGGGGTTTTTTTCATTAATTAGTGATGGACACAGGCTGCAGTAGATTAGAAACAGTTCCATGTACTACTACACCTGGATCAAACACCTTCAGGGTGTTTGTTAAATACCAGATTAAATGCTGCCATTGCCTAAGAAGTAATATTCACAAAAGCTAACTCAAAACCTGGTGTGGATCCTGCTTGGCAGCCTCTTGTCAATGAAGAGAGACAGGTTCTTTGTGCAGGCAACAGCTAAATGAGTCTTTTGCTTTGAATCAGTTCAGAAGGGAATTCCTCTCTTCTCCATTGTCTGGACCATTTTCTACAAGAATGAGCTTCCAAGTCTGATGCTATGCTTTGTGAGTCAAGTCCTGTGATGAGAGGGTTAAGCTAAATATCCCTGTGGAGTAACTTTACCAAAATTTATGGCATTCTCTGACAGTGAATATGGCTCAAAGATAATGCCAAGAGAGGTTGTGGCAGCCCCATCCCTGGAAGTGTTCAAGGCAAGGCTGAGGGTTTTGAGTAGCCTGGTCTAGCAGAAGGTGTCCCTACCAATGGCAGGGGGCTGGGACCAGATGATCTTTAAGATCCCTTCCAGCCCAAACCAACATGTGATTCTATGATTCTATATTAGAAAATATCATTTGAATAAAATTGTGTTGCAACCCCACTGCTCCCACTTCAATCAGTTATCAGAAGTCCCAGTGACTCCACAGAGGATTGGTTTTCATCTGAAGGGTCATGAGATTTACATGTCATACAATGAAAATCATGCCAATTTTACGAATTTTCGAAGGAAATTCTAGACTAGTATCAACAAGGTACAAAACATTGAGTAAGCATGGGACACCATGCTCAGCTGGCCAAATAAATTAGAGGTCTTTTACAACCTCACAGGCAATTGATAAAAACATGTTTAACAGAGGAAAAGAGAATAAATTCTTGTAAATTGACATTTTCTTTTCCTACTGGTTGGGACAACCTCATTTTGTAGCCTGTAATGCAGCTGATCAGTCCAAACTGGAGTTGTGAAGCTCTTCAGACTCCATTCACCAAAGCAGTGGCAATGGATAGAGTGCAGAGTTAGTCTCTCAGTGATCTGTCCAATGGAAATGTAAATGTTAAGACATTTTCGTTTGTTTCTCTTTTTCATTTGTACAAGAAAAATATATTGGATTATTGTTGTATATCTATGCAATTTTGGCAAAATTCACCCTAGCTTTTGGGTCTCGGTGAAGAGAACTGAAAGAACTGTTCAGTTTATTTGATAGTAGCAACTGATGCATGAATCCAAAAATAATCCTTATGGCTGATTTGTAGGAATACTTGCTGCTGTTTTCCCAAGTATTTGTGATGTTGAGACCTAGGAGAAATGAACCCATGTATGCCACAAGAAACTTGGTTTCAAATAGGAAAGGAATTTACTGGGCTTAGGGATACCCAGTTCAAAAAAACTCTGCTTATAAGAAACATAGCATGCTGCTTTGCCTTTTTTTTCCCCTATGGGAACATTTTTACATAGGAATCGGTTTGGTCTCCTGGGGAATTCTACAATAAGTCTTTGATAGCAGGAGATTAAATTTTTTGTATGCATCCTGTCATAGGTAGGGTTGGGAGGGCATGTAATTACTGAAACCAAGGGAGTCAGTGAGCCTTTTTCTTGTAACCCGTCTGTAAGTACAGAAAAATAGTCTGAATGGGAATGCTTTAAGCTCTCCTCTGAGACTGAAGTTAGATCATTTTAAAATAGTCCTCAAAAGCCATATTAAAGAATTTGCAGAGCTTACTCACTTTACATGCTGTCTTGAGTAGCAACATTTATTCTGTCAACTCTGATTAAGTTGGTTGTATTTTTAGAAAAGAATCCTCACTGAATCACTTTTTTTAAAAAAGACATTTTTTGTGCAGTTCTCAGCATGTAAGTCTCTCTAGGTCATGGAAGAGGTTTGTACCTCCACACCAAAGAACTAACTTTTGATTTGCTCACATGTGAAAAGTAACTGGTCAAGTAAGGAGTCATTTGTTAAGCCAGAAAGATTAGGGGGAGTTCCTGTCTATTAATTTTTAATATTCTGTTTATTGTTACCAATATGATACCATTTGTTTTCATCTTTATTATTAAGAAAACAGTGCCACCACGCTCTTCCAGGGGGCTGTTCTTCATCTGAATTGTAGACTACATTCAGAGCTGGAGCAGGCTTGGTGTTCTTGAGCGATTCTCAAGTCAAGAGAACATGCCTCCTCCTAAGGGTCTCATTCTGGGGAGTTTTTTAAAGGTGTACCAGAACACCGTGAAATATATTCTCTTTGTTCTACCTGTCAAAACATGAAAACATGGTGTTCCTCTTTGAATAGGGTGTCTTCATAATGGTCATTGTTCTTTGGGAAATTAATGCTGCTTTAGCTTTCACAAGTTTTTCTCTCATTTTTTAATGTATTGCTAGAAAAAATTTGATCGTATAAGAACATAATTTATCTACTGGGTCAGGAGAAAAGTCCCTTTATCTCAGCATCCTGAGGATGATGGTAAAATACAAATGTTTAGCAAGGAGTGTTAAAATAGACAAGTATATGGTGTAATTTCCTTTGACAAACCCTTCTACCCTCCAACAGAATATGACTTAAACATTTCCTGAAAGAAAAACTGCATCACTGTGTATTTAATAATCCTTGCTATACTTTTTTTTCTATTACTTTGTCTGATTTCTTTCTTGATCCACAGTATTTGTTTCTTCCATAATACTGTCTGATGGCAAGTTGCATTTAATTACACATTGTGTAAAAAACCCAGTGTTACAGTTTCAAATGTAGAATTAAATTTTCATACCGATAAGTAGTTAACACACCAGATTCTGTCCTAGTCAGTCACACTTTAATTCAAAAATGTTAGCTGAGAGGGATACAGTGGACTAAATCATTGTATGTCTCGAGTTTCATTTTTTTCTACCATATCAAATGAGTTGACTTTGTTAATAATTATTAAAAATACTGCCTTAAGCTACATCTAAGTTTTTTTCTATTTAGAAGAATGTTTAGCTGGGATGAACCTAAAGTTTCATCTAAATCTCAGCATTTGCATGGAACATCCTCAGCTACTGACTTTGTAGCAAATATCAGGTCTTTTAGCTTTACAGAGTTCACGTCACAGTTGCTTAGGATATTGTTTTCAGAGAGGTAATTAAACCAAAATATGTATTTCTTGCTGACATTTCTAACTCAGGTTCATTCTAAAACTTTCAGGTAAATAGTTTTGCTTTAGGGCTTGTGAGGATATGTGCAGCCTGAGCTGGCTAATAGATGTGGAGGGCTTAATGGTCATGTAAAGATACAGTAAAATAAAATTGATATAATTTGAAATGTTTATTTTCCAGACCTCCTTTTGTAGGTTAAATGCACAGCAGTGACTTTTCTCTCTGTTATACAGAGGAACCCATATACTGTTACACACCACACAACTTCACCCGCGATCAAGCCTTGTATGCCAGAGGATATTGTTGGACAGAATTAAAAGATGCCTTGCCAGGAGTTGATGCCAGCCACTGGCCCTCCTTGTTTGAGCATAAGTTCCTACCTTATGCACTACTGGCTTTTGCTGGGATAATGTACATTCCAGCTCTGGGCTGGGAATTTCTGGCCTCCACTCGACTGACTTCAGAGCTTAATTTTTTGCTTCAGGAGATCGATAATTGCTACCACCGTGCAGCTGAAGGGCGCGCACCAAAAATAGAGAAACAGATTCAGTCCAAAGGCCCAGGGATAACTGAGAGAGAGAAAAGAGAAATAATTGAGAATGCAGAGAAAGAAAAAAGCCCTGAGCAGAACTTGTTTGAGAAATACCTGGAAAGAAGAGGACGAAGTAACTTTTTAGCTAAGCTTTATCTTGCAAGACATCTGTTCATCATCTTTTTAAGCATCATACCAATCACGTACTTATCCACCTACTATGCTACACAGAAGCAAAATGAATTTACATGTGCACTAGGGGAGCCTCCAGACAAAACGAGCAGCTCCAAATTGCACATCAGAGTGAACTGTAAACTGCCGTCTGTCCAGCTCCAGCGGATTATTGCTGGTGTAGATATCGTTCTCCTCTGCTTTATGAACTTGATAATCCTCATCAACTTGATTCACCTCTTCATATTTCGCAAGTCTAACTTCATATTTGATAAACTGAACAAAGTTGGAATAAAGACCAAGAAACAGTGGCAAAAATCCCAGTTTTGTGATATCAATATTTTGGCCATGTTTTGTAATGAAAATAGGGACCACATAAAATCATTGAACCGTCTGGATTTTATTACAAATGAAAGTGATCTGATGTACGACAATGTGGTACGCCAGCTGCTCGCAGCGCTGGCCCAGTCCAATCACGATGCCACTCCAACCATGCGTGATTCAGGGATACAGACCATAGACCCAAGTGTTGATCCAGCAGACATTGATGCTAATGAACAGCTCATCATTAAGAGACCAAGGAAGAAGATGAAATGGATCCCAACTACCAACCCCCTTCCCCAGCCCTTCAAGGAGCAGTTAGCCATTATGAAGGTTGAGAACCATAAACCTGATAAACCGAAGCCTGTGCGGAGAAAAACAGCGACAGACAGCCTTATAGCTCCTTTGTTGGAGTCTGCTGCAAAAACCTCTCAGCAATCATCCGCTCATAAGAGTGAGCCAAACGCCATGCCAAGCACAAGCAGTGAAAAAAAGCATACACGGCACTTTTCCTTGGATGTTCATCCATATATACTTAGTAGCAAAAAACCCAAGCCAGAGGTTCAAGCCATCCCCTCGATGCCTACATCAAAAAGTCAAGAGGGTGGATTTTTAAACCAGGAAGAGAATGTTGTAGTGCATGTTACCTCCTCTCTCAAAGGTACAGTATGCCATAATGCCCATACTACCTCCACATACCATAATTTACATAGCAGTCTTAAGGAACTGAGAGTTTATTGGAACTGTTTGACCTACCTTGCTAGATTTGGGGATAGCTGGTAATCTCAGGGCTTGCAGGCCTCAGAAATAAAGGTTCTCTGTCTTTAACAACTATTTGGAGGGTAAGGATTATTACAGGTAGAGCTGTACAAAACAGGCTGCAGGCTGTTGGTGTGGGTAATGTTTCAAATGTAAGCAGATTTTTACAACTACAAATGTGGTCATGCCTTGCCAAGGAAATGAGGAGCGTTTGGCTTCCATGATACCCTTCCTGCTCCACCAGCACCTGGCACATTTCAAATCTGCCTTATTTTCAAGTCATATGGAAACTGCCATGGTAGATGACCAGTACTCTGAGCAGTAATAGCCCCTTAGGAGTGTGTGGGAGACTGCTAATGGCAGTTTTTTCCACTGCCTGTGGAAAAAATACCTCTTAAACTACCAACTCTTAGGGGTTGGCATGTATTCGTCACCTAGAAAATCAAAACTCAGCTCATTGACATTGTTCTTCAAGCACACTAAATTGCCCTGTGTCTTATGTGGACCAGAGGATGGACGGTCTGAAGTGTGGGTGCTGGTCACGGATTCGGAATTTCTGCCATTCCCTTCCCGTGTGGCCTCACAGGAGATGCTCTTTCTGTTCCTCAGTTTCCTCTGTGTGTCATGTAAAGCCTGTCCCTTCCTTAACTCAAAGGAGTGTTTCAAAGTTATCAATAATTGCTAGGTGCTAGAGTGATGAGGAAAGCCATTTGAACGTTAAGAAAAGTGATAGATCAGTAGATAAACTGATAGACAGATATCTTCTTGTTTATTTTTGTAAGCTACTGACATAAGAAAGAAGGACTATGCAGTTGAAGTTACAGAAAAATCTGTACGTACTTAAAGCAATGGCTCTCATCTCATTACAAGCTAAGACCTCCCTCTGGGCTTCGACAGACTGACATCTACCGTCACCCCACTGCCCAGCAAAGAAGTGATTTGAGGTATAAAAGTTTCTGTCACTTCCAAATCCCTATGCTCCTTAGAGCCCTCCAACTCCCCAATGTGCATGTGAGCTATTCTACAGCATTCCCTATCCAGTCACCTACTCTGATTTCAATTCCTCAAAACTGCTGCGGTTTTCTGGTCTCAATTACCTTCATCCAAATTAGTGCTTGAATATTTTAAGGACAAAAAATAATTACTGGAGTTTTGGGGCTCTGTGACTCCCCATTCACATAAAAATTTTCAACTTTCTTTTTGAGTTAGACCTACATTGCAGTCCATCAGGTAAGGTAAACATAATTTCTGGAAAGAGACTTCCGTTTATGTCAAATTGCTGAGTTCTTTCTAAGACAAGTGGTTTACAATGTGTAACCACTAGTTTTTCCCATTGAAAATATCAGTGCCTTTTGTATTCCATCCTGTGGATTTCAGTAGTCATTACGTTTGTCAAAACATTAAATCATAATGTTTAAAAACACTGGCCAAACTATAGAGGGGAATAAATACACTTTTCAGTGTTTTTTTTTCCTTCATTTTACAAAAATACCATTCACATAAGGAAGCATGAGCATGCATAAAAAAGAGAGAGATTTACAAACCCCATTTCTTGTTTGTCCTGTTTCCCTGAGCTTACAACCCTGTTGTTTTGAAATAGTCCTGTTTGGATTTCTCAAAGGATCCCAAGGAAATTCAGTTTGGGATCAACTTCTGATCCCACTGAAATCGGTGGCAAGACCACCAATGACTTTTATTGGTTCAGGACACTCCTCACTGATAGACCGGAAGGGTGAAAGACTACCTGTCCTTTATCTGGCTGTTTTGTTCTCTTTTAGATACCCCTCATCCTGCAAAAGAGATCCTATACTCATCTGAGGCATGCAGAACTGTGCCTGCTGCTGCGGCTTTCGTCACGTGTAACCACAACCACATAGCCACAACTGCTGCTGCCACCAGTATGGCTTTGAACCAGGTCAAGCCGGAGCCGACACCTGCACTGAGCTGCAACCCGGCCCACCCTTTGCTGCACATCAACACGCTGTACGAGGACCATGAGGAGGAAGTTTCAAACATGATGGACAATGGGATTCACTCACCGACTGACGCCGGGGAAATGCTCTCCATCCCTACCCCAAAGCAGATCAGGCTGGCGACATTTGATGAGCCGATGGCGATTGTGAGCTCGGTGGAGTACTGAAGGCCCCAGGCGGCCTCGGGCCAGACCCACGGCCACGGCAGTGCTGGCCATGGTCCCCCAGCAATGCAACTCACTGCATGAGCATGGAGAGTTTTCTCACAGGCTATAGCTTCTGGTAATGACACCAAACGGTATCACAGGATCACATCATAAGCACTGTCAGTCATTTGCAAAATAGAATAAAGAAAATCTGGTGGAAATAGACCTTTAACACTAAGACAACCATTAGCTCTAACTCTAAACTATAGCTTCCTTATTTAAATGGGAATTAGCACAATTTATGAACATTAAGAGTCTAATGGCATGCCACAGCAATTTTAGTGAGTGTTTAAATCCTTTGCATTCAGAATCACTGATTAAAGTTAATATGGAGGTGAGGTATACTTTTTTAATGGCAGCAGTTAAATAAGAGTTCTTTTTTAAGCCGGGATTTTTTTTTTTTTTTTTTTAAATTCAGGATAATGGAAAAGTTATATGCAAGCAAAATTTGTGTTTGTTTGTTTCTTTAGCTCACTGATGTTGGGCTTGATGGAGACTTAGCTGAAAGGGCCTTACTACCACCAGCATTTAAGTGCAAAAAGATTGATACACTCAATCTCTTGCATTTATAAATGAAAATACCTGAAGTATGCCCTGCCCTTTAACATGCTTATATGTTTGATGGAAGATGATTAAATTAAGAGTTTATTTTTTTAAATATATTTTACCATGGAAAAAATTACTTTAATAACTTTTCAAACCAGGTGTTACTTTTAACAAAACATGTAGAAGAGAGTCATTGTAGCTGCTTATTTTTTCACAGTGTATTTATGAACCAGGTTAGAAACTTTCATGGGTGCTTCACTGATATGAAAAATCTTACGGAGGTCATTACAAAATATCTTACAAAATATGAAACCAGCAAACCTGTTTTCAAATAACACACAGCTAAAGAAGTCTATGAATTTAGTTCTGCAGATTTGGCTAGTCCTTGATTCAGCAAAAATTAAGGCCATGGATGACACTGAAATGACTCATGTCTAAAGCTAAGCACACACTGAAATGGCTTTGCTGGATCTGGGCTCTAGAGCAGGCAGACAATAATCCTGCAGTATGTGCTATCACTGATTCAGTATTTGCCATCCTTGGCTCAAAGCACATCTTCATGCCCATCTTCCTATAATTACGGTATGTGTGATTTAATAAAAAACTCTAGTATAACTAAAACGTCTATTAAAAGTGTATCATGCAATAACCATTCTCAGAAAAATTATAGTGAAACAAAAAGTGACTGTAAAAATAATATTCCTAGCTGCATTCAGAATTACAGACTCTGTGTGTTTGCTTCAAAATTATGTATAATGGTAGAAAAAAATATGCAGCACAAATATGGGACTGAAATCTTGAGTTTATTTTTAATTTATTACCTCAGACATGGATATATTATACCAATATTTAATGAAAATAGCACTGAAAATAAATGCCTATTATTCTGAATATTTTAATGTGTACTACTTCCTAGCTTAGTGTTACAACCCACCTCTAAAGCAGGGTAACTGAGGTTCTTGACAATAGGTCCCTTGGGGTGGATTAGAGTGAAATGACACTGAATGTACGCACATAAGGCAAGTTTATCTTAAAACAATTTGGTTGCACTGGAAAGGAGGTATGTAGCCATTTTGGTTCTTCTCTATACAATTATAAAAATATGACAAAGAAAATATATAAGGAAAAGAAAGAAAGAGAAGGAAAGGACAAGAGTAGATAGTGGGGAGGAAAGATGTCACCGCTCGTGGATCCAGCAAAAAGACTTGATTGTTGCAACACTGATGTCCATGGTTGGAGTCATCATGGCAGTCTTAGTCTGTTGGGGTCAGGACCCACCCAACAAAGAGTTTGATGGCTTATATACATTCAGGCTTATGTGGGAATGCCCCAGTACTTCCCCTGGGGAGGGGTTTTCTTCGGGGGGCTCTTTCGATGGTTTGTGGCCCCTTCTAATGACATGACTGCTTCTTTAGCCCTGCTTCTAACTGTGCCAGTTGTGCCTCCTTAGGGAGGAATACCTTCAGGCCTATGTGTGAACACCCAATACCTCCCCTGGGAGGGAGTTTTACACTGTCAGCCTTATTGGGGGAGAGGAAATTGGTATGATGAAAAGCATTACCCCATCTCGGCAGGATATGCTTCTTAACAGCCTTTTACCTTATCTGGCACAAAAGTGCTCTGTTTAAGACATCAATCACAGGTTATCACGGAAACAATAGCAGGGCTCAACTGGCCCATCCAAGCAAAGTTCAGTCCATCACACAGAGTTAGGTACAATGGGGATGTTATGATAAGCAGTATGCAGGATATGTAGTTTACATAGTGTAAAGCTACCACTCCCCCTTACATTAGTTCGGTTGTGCCCAGCTGCACAGCCTCTTTGGCCTAAACAGTCCAATAATGGCAGCAAGACATGGGACAGGTACTGCAGACAGGGCAGAGGGGTGGGGACAGCTGGAGGACCTGGCTGTAACACCGCGAAGTCTCGGAGCAATGTGGCATGGAGCTGATGGAGCTTGGTCCTGGGCTGCTGGGAGGTAGGACTGCAATGGCTCCTGCTGGCTTGTCTCCTTCCAGCCCTGGGAGAAGGCACTGGCGTGACTTTAAATAACAAATCTGCACCTGCATAGCCTGGGTCTTATTCCACTCAAGGTACAGGAGTGGAGCATCACCTGTGACAGGATTGCAGGCAAGGTCTGTGCCTGGCCTGATGGGTTACTACCAGTCACTCAGAGTCACCTGAAAGCAGTGGCACATAGATTCTGGAAATTAGTCAAATGCCCCACTGCAATTTTTTAGATGAATTAAAATCATTGTAGTTCAGAACTTGTTAGACAACAATAAATAATTAGGAAAAAAATATGAAAAATTGCTACAAGACAATCATGAACTTGTTAATAAAAGCAAGGTGAAAGAATAAGACCTTGAGGCCAGTCTTAAAGTGATGCAACTCCCTTATGCCAGTGTACTTTCAATTGTCAGTAGGCAGTGTGGTGATTTTCTTGCTGACTGCAGCAGCTCAGCTGACAGTGTTACAGATGTGTGGAGGGATCCTTTTGGGGCTGCCCATTCACTCTCCCCTTGGTACAATTACGTAGGTCAGCTGTACGGGCCTGTAGCTGAAGTGAGACACCAATGTATGTAAGTACCAGTGTCAGGCAAAGCAGATTGTCTCAAAACTAAGGATCTGAACTCTGTGTAGTGTTTTGAAAACAGCAAAATTCAATAATTGGAGGGAATTTCATGATGCAGAAAATGCAGAGCTGGGTTCTCAGGCATGTACCCCTACTGATCTGATGAGAGTGGTGTTTCCTAGGAAGAGTTGCCCACTGAGGTTCACATGTTGCCTAGTCATTCAAGAGCAGGACTCAAGTCTGTGTGGACAAGCTGTCATTCTCTGTGATACCGCTGGTCCTATTGATTTAGGATCTGTTGCTGTCCTTGTAGAAATCAATATCAGACTTGACTAGACCTACTTAAAGAAAGGAAATCACATATCTTTCCTCATCCCTGGGTAAGCTAAACTCAGAGAACACCCACTTTACTCATCTTTACGTGTTGTGTTCCAGCAGGTTTGCACCAATGTCTTTCACAAGCTGGAGGCTGCCGATGTCGGGCACCCAGCTCGAGTGTAAACACAGTAACTGCTTGCTAAGGGTGGGATGGTGGCCCAGACATGGTGTTTCACTGACCAAACAAGCAGAGAGCAAGTGCACCTTACCCTTGGCTGATGTAGGGGTACGTAACTGATGCAGGCACGTAGCAAACACTGCTTTGCTGAACTGAAAGGAAAATTTTAGTGTCCTACCCACCAAAGCGGACTTATTTAAACTGAATGACCAAAGATGAGAAAGATGAGACAATGCCATGTTTTTCAAATGTCTCTTCAGCCTCAATTGAATTTACATCTCCATCTGCCTTGCTGCTGCCTAGTGGTTTCAGCTTGACAGATCTGATGACTCACATTCTTCAAGGCTGCTTTCCCATTTACTTCACAGGAAATAGGACTGAGTGTTGAGAGCACAGAAACCCCTTTCTCCAGGGTACTCTTACTCAGAGTACATTTGAAAACCAAAAAGGGTGACAAGTGTGTCAGAAACATCTTTTGAGCTATATTTAGGCTGTGTAAACCCAGCAGGAGATCAGCTATTTCTGTTTCACAGCAGCTAGAGAAGTGCTTCTGTGGGGACTTACCTAATGCAATAATGATTTTAGTATTGATGTTACTAACATTTAGCTATACTGAGTAAATGTACACATACACAAACACACATTTATGTATATATCAATTGTACATCTACAAATTCTGTATATACATGTAAACATGCATCTTGCATAGAAATGTTCGTCTTCTCTACTTCACTTTGTAAATCAGCTATATTTAGTAATTTCTTTTCCCTTCATTTCCCATTACCGTGCCTTAAGCCCAGCCCATCCATATTACACATCTTTCTGATTCCACTGGCATTTTCCGATGCTCAGCCTGCTGGTGAGGATGCTCTGGTCCTGCTAGGTTGATACTGTCCGTGAGTCAGGCCCTGGTCGTGGGAGCTGTTTTCTGCATTGTACTTCCTTTGACTGCTTGGTGCTAAAACCGAGGGCAGACTTTATCTCTGTGCTGGGGACACAGTTAGTATAGCTGACAGTCACTTTGCACCTCCTTTGTATCTCCAGAGCTGGCTCCCAAAGCCAGCATTGGACCAGAGGAAAGCAAAGCAGAGATGAAGCTCCTGTCGCTTGTCCCAGCCACCAGGTTATCTGCCAGTTAAAAGGACAGCAGGGTTAGCGCCTGCGGGCTGTAAGAGATGCTGCACTGAGGGAATTGCATCGCCACTGAAGCAAGCTTGTCACTGCCCTCTCAGGCTTGCATCAAAAGGAGCACTAATGAAAAGTTAAGTCTGAGAGCATGAGCCCAGGCTCCTAAAGCCACTGACTGGACAAGAACTGAAGAGAGCCTTAAACACACTTGACCTAGCACTGCACAGGGGAAAATTCTAGCCTTTATATCACAATCACAGAAGAGTATTAATAGGAATAGTGAAAACCCATCTTTAACCTTTCAGTCAGAGGGTTCAAGAAGCTCCAGAAGAGCTCATCATCATTGTCCTCAGCTTACAGTTACAGACACTGAAGCACAAGAAAGTAAAACAATTTGTCCCAAAGCTACTCCAGCAGTGTCTAAACTATCTAATCTAAAGCTGAGAACATGCCATAGGTAGGGCACTACCTGCCAGCAAAACCAGGTCAGGATGGTTTTGGGTTCTGCAGGAAAGCTCTCTGAATTCTCCTCCTATTAGAAAAAGCCTTTTTTTTTCAAATTCTGACAGAATCATTATGAAATATTGATCAAGGAATGTTTCACTTTAAAGACGCAACATTTTTCTCATTAAAATCATTCTGCTAACATACATGCCACAGAGCACATTGGGAGTTTTTAACACAACAATACTTTTTCAGACACCTTCCAATATTTTCTGGCTTCTAACGATGAATATTTCACTCTGTAAACAGACTGTACCTAATGGCAAAACATTCTATGTACTTTATTTACAAGAAACAAATCTTCAGCTTTTGCTATTCCTTGAGCTGTTAGCATTTTTTAAACTGTTTTACAACATTGTACAAGCAAAAATAATTATGAACGACTGCCACGTTGTTGAAGATCTCAGGGTTCTGCAGGTCAGATTCAAGGAAATGCTGGCCTCCCAATCCTGTTGTCCTCGGTGGTTTTGGATGCTTCTGTCTTTTAATGCTTTACTGATTTGCTGTTTGTTCACAGAATGGAATTGCCTGGTGTCAGTGCCAGCTTCAACTGAAAGAAGTTGTTGGGCCTCCCGCTGCTCTCAAGAGCAAAGAAGTTTACTGACTCTTGCTTAACTAATTTTGCTTTATAATCACAGGGCTCATAGCAGTCACCAGTCTAGCTTTCCACAAACACATCCAGGGGCAGCAAAGGCTACAATAAATCCCTGAAAGAGGAATGCGTGACTCACAAGCAAAATTTGACATCTTGAATGAAATGAGACAGGAAACCACCCCATAACCCACTCCACTGCAGATGGCTGCCTGTAAAGAAAAATTACACACTTAGAAGATTATACCAGTTTTTGCTCTTAGAGCTTTTATACCATGGCAATAACCCCATGGCAGTTTACCAGTTCCTGCTCTGGAATAACAAGCTTGTGCCCAGACCCTGAGGCGCACAGCAGAGGAGACAGATGGGTACATTTTGTTGCTGAGGAAAAGAGCTTCTGAGAGCAGTTCAGGAACTTCTTTTGCAAAGTGATGGATGTGTTCATCCATGCAAACTTGGAAAAAGGATGTGCCACAATGGGGGCTAAGAAAACTCTGTACTATTTGTCCTCTATGTACAGTCCTGTGGACTTCACATTGACAGATTTATCCTGTTATTGGAAAGGCTTGAACAATATAAAGGAGTGGCTAGATGTCTAGAATAAATTAATAGTCAGGAGAAGGGAAGGCTCCAGGGAGATCTAATTGTGGCCTTTGAATACTTAAAGGAGATTATAAGGAAGATGGAGACAGACTTTTAATAGGGTCTGTAGCAATATGACAAGGAGTAATGGTTTTAAACTAGAAGAAGGTTTAAAAGAGAGTTTAAAATAGAAGAGGATATTGTCTAGATTCAAACTAGCTGTAAAGAATAAATGGTCAAAAAAAACAAAGCTGAGAAAACTCATATCCCAGGTTTCTTCATGGGATGCTTCACATGACAACAAAAGTGGCAGAAGAGTCAAAGGAGCTTCTGGGAGAAGCTTTAAATATCATGAGAATTACTCCAAGGCAATGACAGAATATTTTAGTGCTTGAGAAGAAGACGTGAAGGGTCACAAAGGTGCTGAAGGTACTGGAGCACCTCTCCTGTTAGGAAAAGCTGAGAGAGCTGGGACAATGAATAATACCTTTCAGCTAGACAGGTGGTGACTGTAAAAGGAATGGCACTGAACATACTTAATGCCTCTTACCCCATGCAATCCCCCAGCACCAGGCTTCCTAGAAAACTCTCCATGTGACCATGTGAAATCGAGGAATTCCCTGTTATGGAAAGAGAACATCAGCCAGCAACACAGTATATATACAGAAAGGTACTTTTCTCTCTGTGTTCAAGATCTTTTCAGCAGCCTATTTAACCTTTTTTACCACAGGTTTGTCAGGATGTCCCACGGCAGCAGTCAAAGTGTTTCTCTGCAAGCCTGTCTTTACTTATAAGAGTTGCTGGCTTGGCCTAATTTGCTCTAAATTGTCCGTTTCTACTCAGCTTCTGGGGAGGCCTGGTCTCCTGCCATAAGTCTTTGTTTAAACAGAGTTTCATACTAAAGTAACCACTAGATGGGAACCATGGGCAGATCCAAGAGTAAAGGCTTGGAAAGAGGCACTCAGACCTAAAGCTAGACCTATTTTTTTTCATATTTTCCTTTTACCATCTAGATGCATGTTTATGTTACACTGAATTTCTGGGTAACACTAGAGGAAATGTGGGCTGACAAATGAAATGTCCTGTGCAGGCATGCCCCTCTTTTTCCTAGAAGACCAAGTGTCTCCTTTGGAGGTTCTGGCCCTGGACTTTAAACAGTTATAATTAAAACTTTATGGTTTTCTTTTGTATTGCTTCCTTGGCAAATACATGTTAAAATAAGGATGTCATTTTCACTACAAATGGGAATTGGATTTTTGATTTTTACCCTAAGCATTGAAACAAAAATACATAAAATTTTATCTAATTTCTTCAAGTTTAAGTTGTATAATTAAGTTTTGTCAGCTGTGTAGTGAATTAAGATGTGTAAACCACTAGCGGTTTCATAAATGGTTCATGTTTGCGCTAATAGTAAATTGCAAGATACTTGATGACAGATTTCATGTGCAAAATCAAGTCAGATGACTTCTGATGAGATAACGTGCTAATTTAGCACGTTACTTCCTAGTGTTTGGACAGCAGCAGTGCTTGGGAGCTGCTGTCATAGAGCAGCAGCACAATAGCTGCTCCAGCCAAGAAGCCAGCGAGCCCACAGCCTTCGCGCTGCTCCAGGCCAGCTGGCTTTGTCTGCCTGCCTGGGCTTACAGCTGCCCCTCCTTGCAGGGCTCCTGGGCGAGCACTGAGCAGCCTCATCTACTTGGTCATTAAAATCACTCTCTGTTCAGGAGGGTTGCCCACTTCCTTGTTTCTGCAGGCCAAAATGTTACCCAGTGAGAGCCCACAGATCTGCAGCCTTGGCTGTACAAGGCATGGGGACACAGGAGGGATCACTTGACCTACTGACTTTCTCAAGAGAGCTGGTGAGTAACAGAACATGGGTGAGCCAGGGCCCAGATCTACCAAAGGCAACAGGCATCCTCTGGGAAGTCAAACACAGCCAAAGGCCATGTAGACAGTGCTTGTCCTTTGTTGGGCCAGTCACTGACTCGTCTCTGCCCCCCTCCCCTTCACCCGAAGTCCACAGTCTGTGACATCCCTGCCTGCTGAGCCCTCCTCTGACATTCCACTCTGTTTCTCTACCATATATCTCTTTGCACATAAAAACTGTTCTTCTCAAGGAAGTTCTTACAGCTACTGTGCGTAGGTTTCACTGCCTGCTTCTTCATTAACCAGTAAGACAGTACCACATGAGCAGATCAGTCAATTGAAGCAGTTGGTGCTGATTTCCTCACTGCTCCAGCACATGTGGTCTGGAGGTTTAAATTCAGATGACATTTAGTGTACTGTCTTGGACCAAACATTCCTGCTAGGCATGTATGTGAGACTTGCCATGTGTCTGGAGTCTTATTTCTCTACCAGGGGCTGGTTTTTACCTCTGGTAGAATCTCCAGGGCTGTTCTATTCTGGGGAAGCTGCAAACACAACAGACTCACTCTGCAGAATGAACCAATGTGCAACTGGCAGGTTTATCAGGCAATTTTCTCCAGAATCATACTACTCCTCGAAGCCAAAATGCCAGAGATGATGTTGTTGTTACACTCTCTTCTCTCCCTCGGCCTTCCTCACAACACCTTACTCCTAGAGCTACAGATCCTGCATTGGTGGGAAGCACCTTGCTCTGCCTCACCAAAGCACCTGCCCAGCTGCAGCTCATCACCACAGCTGCCACAGAAGAGGCTGCAGAACCCTACCAGCAATGAGGAAAACAGGGAGAGCCCAGGTGCCAATACTGTTCACCAGCTCTGGAGAGCCATACTGAGTGGAATTTACCAGCTCACATGCAAAGTGCATTCTCCCCAGAGGGTAAAATTGTGCATATATGCACCATTGTCATCTTCAGCTTTTCCCATTGAATGTGCTAACATTCAGCTACTGTGAAGTAAAATTAGACTAAAATTTATAGTGTATTTACTACCTCTGTGTGGCAATTATGTGCGTGTTTACTCTTGCTCCATGCTAAATGTTAAGTAAATCCCTCATTTTCACTGAAAAGAAAGGTTTGCTTTACCATAGGATAGACACATATACAAGACTGCCTGCCCCAGAGTACCTAACACACCCCAGATCCACTTTCTAGCCTCCCCCACCAGTGTCTTGGATTCTCTGGAGTTGACTCCATTAGGAAACTCCTTAGAGACAGGAATACTAACGTTTTCATTGTAATGTTGAAATTTTAAATGTTCATTTGTTGTTTCTGCTTAGGAAGCCAGAAACCATGTGATAAGTGACACCAAATGTGTCCAAATAAGCTAATTTTGCTGCGCAATCTATCAGGCTAGAGTAATAAGTGACTATACAAATAGCTAGCTTTAATGATGTTTCCTCTGCAGATTTATAGCAGAAATAAAACCCCAAAGCATTTGGCTCCCAAGCAGCACAGACAAGACCTGTTTAGCATGGATGTCTGAAACACACAGACTTTATAGAAGTTGGTACACCTGAATGCAAACTGAGGATTTTATGGTATCATTTCCATTTTCTTCCCGCTGAATGTTAATAAAGCAGCAAATATGTGAATAAGATAACATTATTTCTCTTAGCAGGCTGGCAATCAGCTAATCGACTTTCTATGTGCACTAGGTGATATGTATGTGCTGGTCTAATTATCTCCTACTCCTGGAGAATAATGCCTAGTATTTAGCAGAACTGTTATTCCAATGACACATTACCTCCAAAAGTTTCTGTTAAAATATCTTCCTCTTGATAGCTCCCTTAATCACCTTCTGAAATGTTAATATGTATCTGCCTTTGTGTCAATGCATCAAATACTTTTCTTTTAATTAGAGAGTTCAAAGTCAAAAGCTTTACAAATGAAATGGAGTCAACTCTCCTCTATGTTAGCCTGGACCATTTATTCTGCCATCACTCCGGCTGGACGAGGAGCTATTCCCTGTCTTGCCAGGCAGGAGTCCTGCTGGGCTGTCGGGATGGGCTCACTTGTCTTCAGCAAGGCAGAGACAGCAAATTGGCCTTGTCCTCAGAAAGGCTGTGACTGAAAGGCCACCGTCCTGCTGAGTGTCCTCCATCACAGCAAACTTGGTCAGCTGAAGCCTCTACTTCGGGGGCATAACCAAACCACCAATCCCAGTCCACAGAAATTCAGGGGGGATTTAATACAGACTGCTTTATTCAGGCACAGGACCTTTTTTTATAATCTGAATTATTTTCATAATTTATTTATTAGGGTTAGCCAGAGAGTTCTGAGAGCTCATTACTTTAGTACATGCCAGGAAAAAAAAAATAAAAACAGAGTTGTAAAATATTTTCTGAGGTACTGCTTTTTTTGTCTCCTGCAAAAATGTTGGGATGAAAATACCTAACACAAATACAGGAAAAGGGATGTATAAGATGGAAAGAGAGAGGACAGCAGGTACAAACATGAAATTAGTAAATGAAAATTCAGAGATAACATAACAAAAGCAGCTTTGCAATTTTGTACAGGCAAGCAGCGTGCACTTCTGGTTGTATGTTTGTATGTTGTATGTTTACCTGAGATTGTACAAGTAAAATAAAAAAATTCTATGTGCTATACCTAAACTAAATGTCAAGGTCGAATGCCATGGTGCAACACTCTTCTGTGAAATAAGTTTTCATTGACCTTCCTGCATCACCTCTCTTTACCATCCTGCTTTCAACACAATGATAAACACTGTAGATAGCAGATGCTGCTTTGAGGAACAGGATTTGGGGGTGGAAGCCCCAGTGGCTTTTGTTGGGATATGAAGATTGTAACTTGTCTGATTTTATTATGAACGTGTCTGTTGCCAGCTGAGTTGCCATACACAAATTCATCTGGGCAAGCATAACCTCTCCTTCTCTGAGGGGTTTCACATTTTTTAATTCAAAGGTTAATTTTAAATTTTAATTCAAATTTAAACACAGCTTGAGCATACCTACACTCCGCATCCTGATCCTTGAGACTTCTTCTTCAGCTAATGGCTTATACAAGCCTGCCAGGTTACAAGATAGCAGGCTCTGGCCAGGCTGCTTTGGGGCTCCCAAATCAGGATTCCATACCTGTCTCACCTGCAGGAACCATTCCAGCACTATCTGAGGCCTTATTAAAAACCCCACAGTTCTTCACCTCTGACACTTTCAAGGTGGACAATATGAGTACAGGCACACTGATTTATTCACCAGTTGCAACAATTCCACTCCCTTTCCATGGTGGTATGAAGTGAGGAATTCAACTCAGTTCTTACATTTCCTAGAAAAAAATACAATTAAAATGTACTTAGCAATTTTGGATCAATGGATAAGAACTTTGAAGTAGACAGATTTTCTCCCTTTTTCTTAGGGTTCAGTGTTCTGAATTGGGATGCAGTTCTTTCTCTCAGCACCAGCACTCCTTTACTGTTAAAACTGTCCTGTTCATTTAGAATCTTGCAGTAAGATTTTCTAGCCAGTAAGTCTGACACATTGCTACACCAGAGACCAAGTAGGGGATCTGCTGGTGTCTGAACTGTATTGAGCTAAAACGTGCTGTTCAGTATTCATTTGTTGCCTGCTGGGAGCCGACAGCTCTGCCCAGCAGCGCTGACTGACCAAATGCTCCATGCATGTGATAAGGACAGGAAACAGCATTTCTTCACACAGTACACAGCTAGCATTTCTAAACAGCCTATGCCAGCTGCTCCTGCTGCTCTGTCCCTCTCTTCAGGAGACAGACCTTAACAGTGTTGCCAGGAGCTGCCTTTGGTACACGCATGGAAATGTTTCCATTAACTTCAATGTAGACATTGATCACAATCATGAGCTGATGTGGAAATGAATGGTTCAGAAAGGAACCAGTTTCTATTCCTTCTGATAAATTAATCCAAAAGGTGACATTTTGTATGTGATTAAACCAGTCCTGAACAGGCTCATCGAATGTCCAGTTTTTCTGGTTAATATTAACACATAATCCATTATTAACATCATTTGAAGAGATAAAATGTTATAATTTGTTAACTTGATTATGTGTCATTCTATCTTTTGGTATGATTTAGTATGATAAGTATTTGTAACAATTTCAGTTGTTATCCTGGTAACTAGGTTTAATAACAGGCTTCCTAAATGAACTATAAGAGAAATTAATCAGAAAATATCTTACCTGCATATTGCATTAATTATGCATTCACCCAGTGGCAACAATTAAAGTTCAAGCCTTGTCTGAAGTTAGACTTAAGAATCAATAAATACATTTTTAACAGCTTAAAGCTAAAATCACCTTTTATGTAATTTCTTATTAAGAAATAATCGTAGCATTGGTCTTGCAAGTAACTTGCAGACACGGGCATTTATCTGATTTTTTTCATACTTTTTGTTATTACCATTTGTTATCAACCAAGGTAACTATACATCTTTGCATGTGTTGTACAGTCTCTTCTATCAAGAGTTTTATAATCAGTTTCTGGAAGAAACTAAAATTTTTATATTGCAACATGAAATCTAAAACTATCTCAAGTGTAGGTGACAGAAATAGAGAAAATATGTTTCTGAAAAGCTTATGTAATAGGATCTGAATTAATCTCAGTGATGGACAGGGAGTAGAAATTCTTCTTTTACTAAGTTGTCTGGAAAGAACATCCTCCTAACAGTAAGCAGCAATGTTTGTTCTTTAACTATCACAAGTCATATGTAGCTAAAAACACCCATCCCTCACTTGTGAGCCTTCACTCACAGCTTTGATAAATAACATATTAATATTGCACAGAAAGAACTTGGAACATTTTCTCATATACCTGTCATGTGTGCTTTGTGTTTATGCTAATTTATTTTATGGATTTAGAGTGCTCCCAGTGGTAATGCAATGAAATCAGTGCAGTTATTGTAATTGGATTTACCTTGCCAGAGGATAGGTCAGCTTTCAATGAAGAAGGAATTATTTCACCTTCCCCTTCATGAGCCAGACTCCTCTCTGATATGTACATATAAAGCCTAAATTTCCATCTCCTTTGTTGACTGACAAATCCACTGCATTCTTTCTGGAAAAAAATAAAGAAAGAACTCAGAGTAACCCTTAGCTGAAAGCATTTTCAGGCTGCATTTAGAAATCACTTTACTCATTTCTGAAGTGCAGTCACTCCAAGTGAAGTAAAATGGCTTTTCTAATAGGAGGCAGTGTCAGACAATTTCAAAGCAAAATTTCAGGGTGAATGGAGAGAAGTCAGGCTGTAATTACACCTGGTGAAAATTACCCAGGACTGAAGGCTAATAGAACATCTCTTTTTAAGTCTCACGGGATTGCTTCAGGGACAGAAGGCAGCAGAAAATTCCCATCACAGAGCAGATGAAGTGAAACAGAGAGGTAAGAGCAGATCTGCTGAAGGGCCAGAGATGATGTACGGGATTTGGGCAGTCACCACACAGACAGTGGGGCTGGCCTTGGGTGAGCTACCTCCAAAATGCTGAGCAGGGTAACCACTCACTGAGGCACAATACTGCAGTTTTGGGTTGGGCTGTCTGGGGGCCCCACAGGTCCCTGCTTGCCCACATCAGCCCAAGCAAGCACTTACTCAGGAGTTTCCACATCTCTGTACACAATCTGTCACATTCTCATGCTCTAAATTATCTGAACAACTACATTCATAGATATCCTGGGACCTCAAAAGTCTCCAGGGAAATTAAACAGCTGTTTCTAGGCAGGCTTGGTGGAATCTAAAGTTAAACTCCTTTTTGGAAAATACTGGTTTTGCATAAGCAGAATTTGTACCATTGTGCTGGGAGGGCAGTTTCACAACTGGCATTCCATGGTTCCAGGTAGGATAACTGAGTGCAGCTGGCAGCTCAGCCCATGTGCAAAATGCAGCCACAGTGTGCAGCAGCCACACTGCTGCTGGAGACAGTCTTTCCCTCGGGGCTCTGTGTCTCTCTTTGCAACAAGGATTAAACACATTTTATTCATACTTTTTCTGACAGGCAAGGTCAGTCCCTGAAATGATGAGTATAGAATCATGTCACGCCTGAATATGAGCATAAGTGACCCATGAAATTAAAGGACATGTTCCAGTATTCGCTCAGGACAGCCCAAGTTTCCTAAAGGTAGATCAGCTTGGAAAATCCTAGCTACAATGAAGAAATTGTTGGTAGGTGGAATAAACACCTAAAGTAAAAATACACAAAAATTAAGAGTGTAGCTTGAGTCCAGTGAAACGGAAAAGTGATGGTGGTTTCAGCCAGGTTTTTTTACATCAGGGAACAAGATACAAACAAGGAAACAAAAATAATCCTATAGATGTGCTATATCTTAAAATCTTTAAGGAGATAAAACTATAACATCGGTGATTAGGGCAGCTTATAGAGCACATTGAACAACAGCACTGTGGTATCTGCAAGGATCTGTCTGTTTCCAGGATTTGGAAAGAATTTGAGTCATCTGAGACACTGCGATGGGGGAAACAGCCTGTGAGGAATTGTCTCTTTCCACAGCTGTGGTCACAGAGGTTATCCTCTGACTCTCCCCTTCAGTATATGGTCTGAGACTGTTTACTGTGAGGTCTTGGAGACATACAAGTCTGTCTACTTGTCTACTCTTCATACAAATCTGAAAACATCTACATTTGGTGATGTGGTGAGTGAGGGTCTACATGAGTGAGTTGCAGTCTGCCTCTGTTATACCTGACTTTGCAGGGGCTTCCCAGAAATCCCAGATAATGCAACATGGTATGCAGTTGCCTGATCTGCCCCTTGCTAGCTTGATAGCCACTAGCTTTTGGATATGTCCATTGCCCTGTTAAAAACTTCCTGGAGTGTCTCCAGCTGTATAGGCATTTCTGGCTTTTTAATAACACTAATACATTTTCAGAAAATCAATAGAATGGCATCAGAATTTACCAGCCCAAACTTGCTCATTTGATGAGTAGAACAGTTGTGCAGCCACTAAGTGACTAAAAATTGCTCAGCCTGATAGTCTCTAAAAAGGGAGACAAGAATTACTTTTCAAACACTAAATCTGCCAATGTCTGATGTTTGCATCAAGACAAAAATCCATGTCAGCTTTCCAGTAATACAATTATGTCGAGCACTGACTTCTTATCAGGCGTAAAGGGCCCTCTATGAAAATGTGTCCATGCACCATTTTAATCTGAATGACAAGCAGCACTGCAAGCAGTGATTTCTCCAACCTACCGCACCTGCTTGGTGTTTGAGTCCATAGTCTTGGTATCGGCCCAGGGTACAAAGTAGAGATTTGCAGGAGAAAGAAAAAGCAATTTAGCATGAAACTGTGTAGTACAGTTCTTTTTGCCAGAAATTATGTTAATAGCAGTGACATACCTGCCCTGCTGAAGTGCAAACATTTTCTTACAGTCAAACTTTATAAAACACATAAGATAATCTGCCCTGAAATAAGATGTCTGGGAGCAAGGTGAACAACTAGCTTGTTGTCTGTTCTTTACAAAAGGTGCTTTATGTGCTCTACTTATTAAAAAAGTAAAATTAAGGGATTTTGAAGCTAGCAATTGCGTGCTTTAATTGCAGGTGTTTGTTTAAAATACAAGCAATAAACCAGGAAATCCTTACATTAGGGCATTATGAAAAGGTTTTGGGCATTGATAAAATAAACTTAAGTTAAATGATATTGATATTGATGTTTTCTTGGGTGTTCTATAACAGTGTTTTCAGAGAGATGTTCCATTAACCTATTGAATTACTCCATTTGATCTAAATTTTAAATAGTGAGCTTAAGTATTTATCTTCTCCTGCTTATTTTCTACCAAAAAATTGCTACCTGGATCTCACAACTGAGATTTACTCATGCTCAGTGCAGGCAGGGCACTGTCAGACAGTAAAGAAATTAAGAATATGGTGGCTTGTACTTTGAGCTGATTCCATTTTGGAGCACCCCCAATTTTCAAGCCCTGTGTCAGATGACATGTCATCAACAAAAACAAGTATCAGAATGTTGGGGTTTTAAGAGTTCTCCTTTTGTTTTCTTTTTCTCTCAAAGAATTTTTCCCCATACAAGCTGCCAAAGAGACAAAAGACCTGGCCACAGGGGGAGGAGTCTAGCTGGCCAGCCTCTTTTTACCTGGGATTTTCTCGTGTGGGGCAGAGAGGTCACGAGATTTGAACTGGGTAAAAGGGGTTGGGTGGGGCCCCTCCGGCTCTTGTTCTGCCGGCATTAGAGGGGGAGAGGAGCTGCTGTCGTTGTGGAGAGAATTCGCCACTACTACAGGCCTTCTGCTTTCTGCTGCCTTCCTTCTGCCCATCTGCTCGGGTGCCTCGGACCCCGGGATCCCAAGCCCGCCTTTCCCTGCCCTGCTGGGAGCCGGGCCACGACTGCCGTTCCTTTGCCGCTGCTCCGAGCCTTCGCTGCACTGTAGCCCCGCACCCCCTGCCTGCCGAGACCTCCCGGGGCTCCCGCTGCAGCTCCGGAGTTTGATACATCTCGCCTACCACCCGGGATTCTGTGTGTTCGTCCCTGCTGTTCCGGGATCGGCTGCCCCTGGGGTTTGTGAGGCGAGCTCCTTGTCCGCCATTACCGCGTGCTCCCCGAGCTCGCTCCGGGGCGCCCCCTGCAGCCGCGGGGGAACCATCGCACCCTCCCCAAACAGCCGAGGGAAGGCAGGCACTGAGTTCCTGGTTCTGTTTGGTATCACTGCTGTAGTTAGTGCTGTTTGTTTGCCTCTATATATATATATATTAGTAAAGAACTGTTATTCCTATTCCCCATATCTGTGCCTGAGAGCCCCTTAATTTCAAAATTATAATCATTTGGAGGGAAGGGGGTTGCATTTTCCATTCCAAGGGAGGTTCCTGCCTTCCTTAACAGACACCTGTCTTTTCAAACCGAGACACAGAACAACTCTGAATTCCAGTAATCTCTTCACCTCTCCCAGGGAGATCTGTGGCCCAGAACAGCCAAACCATTCCTTCCTGCATTCTCAGCATCTTCTCTATAGTCTAGAATAGCTGAAGTCTACATGTCCAACAGTGTTACTCCCTGAATTTGCTTGCAGCCTACACCGGCACAAAGGATTTCACTGAAAGGAAAACTTACCGCCATGCCTGTAAAATTCCTATTTCCCAAAAGGCATTGTCCCAGCAGCCAGTGTACTGCAGCAGAGTGCCTAATGCTACCTCCTGAGATGATACCTTTGATCTTCTGCTTTCTAAAATGTGTCCACATGAATAAAAGTACCCACCTATAAGCTCAAGGCATACAGTTCAGAAAGTACAGGACCATTAATGCAACACCCAATCATTCTACTGAAGCTTATTGTGAACAAAATGTAGCTGAAATGTTCCAAAATGCATTGTAGCACATTTTCAAGATCAAGATTTTCTTAGCAGGTTAAAATTTATAACACATTTGCAATTAGCATTTATCCTGGCCTCTTCAGAGTGTGTAACACATTCCCATGATACAGAAAATAAAAATGCATGATTCTGTTTAGCCATACTCTGGTAGAAAAGCTGCTGCATGCCAAGGCAAGGCCTCAAGAATACTTGACTGGCCTGTCACATCTGTTAGTACTCAGTGGCTATTGTTTAACATTTGGTTATATTTTTCAAGAGTTTTCATTCAATCCTTCTATGAACCAGCGGTTTGACTGCTGTTCACAATGGGCACAGACCCATCCAAGCCGGTAACCGCAGTGAGTAAACCCCACAGGTGACACGCAGAGATGCTTCAGTCAGCTCTGTGGGAGCCATCACTGCAACCAGGAGCAGGGTTAGCTATGTGCCAGCATGTGCTCTGCCCCAGCTGGGCAGATTTATATGGGATTCACCAGCTGAGATGTCTGTCCTCTGTCTGGTTTCTGCTCCTGGCTATGCCACGGTTCTTCAGCCCTTCTAAGTGGAAAACATTCTCAAGAATGGGTCAGGGAAGGACAACTGCACAATGGGAGCTCATACCACTTCATCCCAAGTGCCTCCACTCAGCACAGCATCAAATCAGTCAATCCAGCTTGAGAATAGGAGATGAATGATGTACAAAACCTCTGGACACAAATATTAACTGACTTGTCCTGAAATTGCTGGACAAGATAGTGAAAAAAAAAATCACTGCTTCTTGTCTCTTGCATAGTGAGACTGACATAAGCATTTGCTTTCCTTGCAAGTAAAGACATATTACAATGCAGTGGCTGCGCAGTGGCAATGTCCGACACGCTGTTTGCTCACGTAATGGTTGTTCTTTCCCTGTCAGTTTTGACTCAAACCTGAAGTGTGACTGTCATGTGTCTCAGTTCCTACAAGTGACCACTGTGTGATTAAACACAAGAATGCAGCATCTGCAAATGTAGACAACTCTGATACCCACAGAACTGCATCTTGGGCATCCTAAATCATGCCACAAGAAACATGAAGACAGCAATTTGATGCCCCACCAAGCCTTTTTTTCTCCAGGCTGCACAAACCTAGCTCTCACAGCCTCTCCTCATATGTCATGCTGCCCAGCTCCCCAACAGGCTTAGAGGCCCTGGGCCAGATAAGTCACAGTTTATCAACTGTGACTATCTTGTCTAAAACTGGACACATTGCTCCCAACACAACCTCGTGAGTGCCAGAGACAAAGAATTAATATTTTCTTTGATCCTGTTGGCTGCAGTTCTGTTAATACAGCCCAGAATGTGGTTGGCTATCTTTGTCACAAAGCACCCTGTTGACTCTTTTTCGCCTCAGTCTCCGCAGCTGCCAGGTCCTTTTCTGCAAACCTGAGAATGGAATAAACTTCAGTCTTCAAAAGTAATCCCAAGGAGAATGATTTAATGTTTCCTTCTTATCCCTAGAATCTACACCTCGATGAATTTATATCCTCAGTTAACATTCCCATTTCACATTAGCTCCTTACACCTGAGCATATGCTCACCCATGTGAGAAAACAGCCCCTACAGCACAGTACCAGCAGGGCACAGATAGCAGTGCATTGATCCATTCCGTAGGAAGCCATATGGACTACAGAAACACAGCACCAAAAGCTGACCACACCACTTCCACAATCTCTGCATAAATCAGCATGGGTTTGGGCAAGTGGGATGGGATGGACTATGAGGTCTGCCTGCTCCCATTGCTATCTGGCTGATGGGATGGTCTTCTTTAAGATCATCAAGTCCAACCATTAACCAAGTACTGCCAAGTCCACCACTAAACCACGTCCCTAAGTGTCACATCTATATGTCTTTTTAACACCTCCAGGGATGGTGACTCAACCACTTCCCTGGGAAGCCTGTTCCAATGCTTGACCACCATTTTGGTGAATATATTTTTCCTAATATCCAATCTAAAACTCCCCTGCTGCAACTTGAGGCCATTTCCCCTCATCCTCTTGCTGTTACATGGGAGAAGAGGGTGTCAAAGGCTTTTTTAATCTCATTTGAAGCAGAATAGCATACCTTGAAAACATGTAAATATAGGATAGAAATAACATTATAAATGCCAAGAGGGAAGAACAAAAACAATGAAGTTCCCAAAAATGTACCAGATAAGGAGCTGACCATTGTACTACAATGTCATAATTACAAGCTGGAAAGGAAGCAGTAGCAGGGGAATTACATTAATGAAGCTTAGATAGTACAATTGAGCAAACTCTGAAAAACAAATGGCTTAAAGGGAAGCAATTTTTTTTATTATAGCAGTCTCTGTGGACAAGATAATTAATCTGTGTTTCGTATTATAAGTTAGAAGCAAACAAGACATTGCACAGTGCAAACTCAGAGAAAAATAGTGATGTCCTTTTTTGTAAGGGTGAAATATGGAGGAAGCACAGGAGAAATCTTACTGGATCCACTAGCAGGGACAGACTGATGCTTCAACACCACTGCTCAGCCCCCTGCAAAAAGAAAAGAGCATGATGTCTTAAGCCAAAAATTGAGTAAGAAGTAAATAAATGTGAATGTCAAAAGCACACAAGGAGCGTCATACAGAGTGGAAATAAAGGATGACATCCCTGACACATATCCAACATATGCTAGAAAGCTGGCTTGGAAACAGCACTGACATCTTCATTTCTACTTGTTAGCTGTATTAACCAGGTGTAAGTGTCAACGCCCTCTACCAGGAGACTTAAAATTAATCTGTATTCTGCTTTCAAGCCATGAGACATGTTTTCTGGGAGCTTCATTTTTCTCCATGAAGCATCTGATAACACATTTATTTTCTGATGAGTTTGCTCAATGGTACCTTCTAAATTTTATTAATTAAATTATTAATGTATTAACTAGAGCTGGTCAAACCCTACATATTTCCATGTATAATGACTAGTTTAGTTTCTGCCTAAGTTTCCCAGAATATTATTATTCTAACAAAACAACAGCAACAATACCATCAAGTCAACAAAGATGATATATGCAAGGGGAGTGGGGAGGGAGCATTGCTTTGCTAAGAAATAAATATCTAATAGAAAAATAGCTGTCTGAAATTATTGTTTAATTATGACTTTCTGCCAATTTTTTCATATAATTAAAAAAGTACTAGTGCTAGAAAAGTGCTGTTACTAAAACAGGCAGATCAAGAGGCTTCTTTTCAAAAACCTCTCCAACAAGGAGCTCAGACTTGGAAGGACTGCCTGACCTTGGGGCGGGAAGCTAGAAAAGAAAGGAATTTGTTCAAGGGAGCCCATTAGGCAGCAGAAAACTAATAACTGAGATGAGCATTACAGTAATTACACTCCGGGAATAAGAAGTGGAGTTACAGAGGTAGATGGAAGGGCAAAATGGACAAGGAAAGTATGAACATACCGTGCTGATGGGAAATTTTGCCATATTAATGAGTTTCCAATTCTGCTTATACCTTAATCATCCTGGTGTTTTCTTCACCATTTTCAGTGAACAACCTATTCCAGATTATGAGATAGGTATATTTAGCTGTTGGATTTGTGCTTTACTTACATGATTGTTCTGGCTGAACTCTGCACTGAAACTCAAGGTGCTATTGTATCTGACAAGCCCCCACCTCTATCTCTTCTGAGAGTTTCTAGGCAAGAATAGCAGTACCTGGCATTCCTGGGACACAAGCACACTATGGCAAGGAACAAGACATAATACTCCAGCACAAATACTGAGAAGAGCATCTTGTCTAAGAGATGGCTTTTGGCACACTACACAGTGCTGTCTGCCAAGTCAAGAAACCAAATAGCAGAGAAACAGCCCTGGAAGTTGCCCTCGGAACAGCAAAAAAGCAGAACTACTGTAACTGATGCTGACATTTTAACCAAGATATTATCAATCCCAACTCTCCAGTCAGTCCTAGAAGTGACCAGAGATACACTCAGCACCCCATCTTTGTGACCTGGAAGAAGTGACGCCATCAGAAATTATAAACACTAAGCATGAAAGATCCCTTTTCTCAGGTTTTGAGACCACATCTCTGCTCTAAAGTGCTGATACCTTAAGATGATGCATCTCATGCAGACAGAGAAAAGCTGTAGAACCATTGTTTTGAAAAAACTAGAAACATGAATTACACAGCAGTAATCTATTTGTTGATCTATTTGTTGTTGTGTTAGGATGGAATATGATAGTCTTCCAAGAATCGTCGCTTCCAAGGAGCTGTCTGTCTTGGCCAGGATGAGCATTGCATCTCCCTTTATTTTGTTGTGGCCTTGCCTAAGACTCAAGATAATGTTCAAAACCAACAAATACAGATATTATATTCATAATGTATCAGTCTGAGTACCCTAATATGACAAAACAGAGATAACATCTACAAAATGGGAATAGTTTAAGATTGAAGCTTCAAACACTACTTAACTGAAAACTTTGCTGCTGTGCAGCCAGCCTTAGACTGACTCTAGACATAAGGAGCATGAGTGTACAGGAGAAGCAAAGCTTCAAAGAAATTGCTTCGAGCAGATTAGAGAGATCTTTATAGAATAAGAGCATTTGAAATAATGTTTAATTTGATAATTTTAATTCTGTAGCCCAGATAAGATGCTCTAATAAATTCTATTTTGTATATTTAAAATCATTAACAAGATATTTCCTCCCTACAACAGAGTACTGTATGTTAATTGTAAATCAAGGCTAATGTGAAGGACAGAATATGTTTCTTAGTTTGCTTTTTTTTTCTGTCTCATCCACAAGCAAATCCACATATATGACCAATATGCTCCTGAAAAATGCATATGTGTGATGGTGTTCTCTTGATAACCTGGGACACTATATCCTTTGATATTTGCGTTTTACTGGCCCAGAAAATAGGTGGGGACAGTAGAGGGCACAACAAAGCAGGATTAAATTGTGATATTTTAATTGATTTCTCAGCAAACTAAAATGGCATATTGAACAGAGTGAAATTTGTGAGTTTGAATCACACAGAGTTGAGAAGAAATATGTATTTCTACCATTTTGAAGCACAATGGGTGCACGACCAATTCACTACTGCTGTCAAAAGTCTTACCCTACAAAGATGGTCAGCCTCTGAAACAGAAGGAAACAGAGAAGAACTACAGGAGATCCTACCACTAGGTTTTTTGCACTCTAGCTTGCTTTGAATGTCCTTCCACAGTATCATCATGAAAAGCTTAAAATTCAAGGAGACAATGTGACTGCCTTAACTTTTCAAGTTGCACAAAGTAAACAGTGGCATTTAAAAGTAAACTCTGCACACACTGGAAGGCAAATTGTTTAAATTTTCTAACCCCAGGAAAATTATCTCTTATTAAAAAATTCACCATCTGTTATAAAGGCCATTTTTAGTTCTGGTTTTCTGTAACACAAAGTTTAGCTACAGCAAATAATTCATATTGGACAAAATATCAAAACACTTTTGAAGTGTGAAAGATTTATATTCTTTGCACTCTAGATCAACATCACAAAATAGTCCTTGTTTCATAACAAGGGTCTAATCTTACCACCCTGTTAATCCTAAATCTCACTTTGTCCAAACAACAGAGCTGTTGTTTCTACAACCACAACACAGCTTGCTCCTTGATTTGAATAACCAGTAATGTTAAAATTGATATTAGCCTTTTGTAAAAAATGGTATGATCTTTTATAAAATACAATATGTTGATGAGTGACTTTAAAGTTGAAGTGGATGACAGAAAACAAACACATATTCTAGCAAGGGGTAGATGGTGCTGTCCAGAGTAACATTTTCCAGTTATAGCCATTCTGACCATCCAGAACACAATGAACCTTGAATCCAAATAAATTTTAAAACTGAAAGTAAGATTTGGTCACTGAGCACAAAGAATTCAGAAACAGCTACTGGGAATCTCTTAATCTGGAAATTAATTAGAGAAGAATGACATTTCTTTCATACAATTAGAAAAGGTAACGTTAATTCTAGGAACTAGCAATAAACATTCAACTAACACTCACAGCCAGTTCATTAAATCTTTGGTGATATAAGTAAACTTAGCATTTACGTGGTCATTGTCAAGGCTTATCCTATTTTAAGTGAGGCCAAGAGTGCTGAGTGATGGTTTATATTTTAAATTATTCGTTACCTTCAGTTGATGTCCTGAGATTCAGACCCTACCACCATACAAACTTACACTGGTATGTTTCAAACTTGCTCTTATTCCTATTTTGATATTCTTAGCAACTTAATACCAGAACAAATTCACTGAAGTGCATATTTACACTATGCTTGAATGTGATTTAACAGAGTGCTTCATTCTGACTGGCTGCTTTGTGTCATATAAAGCAGCAAGGGTCAAAATCAGAAATCATTTTAGTCATTAGTGGAATAAAAATAGAGCAATGTCATATTGTTGTAAATTTTCAGAGCCTATTAACTCCAATAAAGAAGATCTTTTCATAAACCCAGTGCAATGCCATGTCCCTTTCCCACACTTTCTACATAATGCCTGTTTTATTGCATCTATAGTGGATCTTCTGAATAATAATAAAAAAACCCCACAACATGCTTCTGTCTCTACATTCCAATGTACACTTTATTTCATTTGCACTTAGTTGTACCTTGTGAAGACATACAGCAATGCAAATACTCTGTTGGAGTTGAAACAGTGACCTGTTTTTCTCTTAGCACTTCCTAAACTTTATTTCTCAAATACCATTTACCATACAAACTATACTTTTTGCCCATTGTTAAAATTGTACAACATAATGTTGACTTCTAGAAAATAACAGGCATTCCACTATTGCATAACTGAAAAAAAAAAATACAGAGACATTTACAAGAAAAAGAAAAAACATATTTTGTAAAATAATAAACATCAGCCCTAAAAAATAAAGCACTGTTTTCTCTATAAAGAGAGATTCCTAACATATTTCCAGGGTTAACTTATGCAGATGAATACCGAAATGACTGAGAAGACTGTTCACACTGCTCTCTTTACCTGAAACATGATTATCATAGCTAAATAGCTACCTCATACCTGAAAAAAAGAGACACTGCTAATCCCCTTTCTCCCAAGGTTTCTCCTCTTCTCCCATAAAGCTACCAGTCATCTTCTTCACTTATTTGACCATTCTCCACAGCTTTGCTAGTCCTAGAGATGCCTTGACGTTCCTAAGAGATGCCATGTCCTGGAGTTGCTTTGAGGTTCTTAAATTCTTTTCTGAAATTGTTCCTCCCCAGTTTGCTGGGTAAGGTGGGCATGTGTTTGTGCTGCGAGGTAGAGAAATACATAAAAGTAGAGTTCACAGGTTTTAAGGAAGTGGAAAGAAGCAGGAGTGAAGCTCTGAATGTTCAGGACCCCCTGAAGTGCTCAGCTTTCTTTTCCTCAAACTCCAAATGCAAACCCAGATCTGTTGTGAAAAAAAAACCAAATCCTGTAGATTTATATTGCTGTATGACCTGAATACATCCAGGGCTACACAGCAAATCTTGAGGGTTCTCCATTTACTCTCAGGTTGTATACAGATTCAGCTTCAAAAATGCAGGTCGGGGCACACTTCAGAGACAGATTCTTTGAGAAAGGAAAAATGTCAGAGTCTGAGGGCTGTTTTTTAGAAACCCTTCAATAAAACCCTCAGTCTGTTCCATTCATCCTGATGTTAACAGTAAAAGTCCAAAGCAAACTTCTGAAGGGCAATGAACCCTCCCCTGCTCTTGCCACTCCTCATCAGATCTGATCCTACAGCTTTTGCCATCTTCTTGCACGACAGGGACCCCGGTTTTAGGTCTTTTCAGCCCTGCAAGGATATAACCAGCGACACACTGGCTAAGAGGACAGGCATATCCTGAACGAGGGAGTAACAGAGCTGCAGCTCCACCTTTAGATAGAAATCGGCATTGGAAAAACCACAGCGGGAATAGCACCCGTAGCAGCCGGACAGCTTGAATACACTCATACCGAAGTTAGGATATCTTGGCGGCAATAGGATGCACGACGCTGGACAGTCCCTCAAGCAGCCCCTGGACCAGGCCTGCCCCTCATGCACTCCAGCAGTTCTCCAGTAACATCATTTTCCAGTCTCAGAAGAATACTCACATGGTGTAATGTCGAGAGACACCTCTCTTGCTCTCGTAGACCTTCTCCTCTTTGTTGGTCCACATTTCAGTGCCTTGGTGTTAACATCACCCAGAAAACCGGTCAGCCTTGCCTCAGATGTCCCTGCTGCCTCAGAGAGTGATGTCTGTCCATGCTGAGAGAGTGATGTGTTGTCCATGCTGCCACCACTCCCTGCAGAAGCAGACCAGAGGCTCCAGTGGGGACCTGCTGCCCTGCAGGACACATGGCCAGGCCAGGAGGCACCTTCCCAGCACCTTCCCTTTTGAGGGGCTCTAGAAGCTCATAGCACACCTAACACAGGCTCCAGAGGAATGGAGCCCGGAGGAGGATGCTCAAGTGGAAATGGTGAATATGAAGGAAGGATTTTCCCAGTGGGGTGTACTCAGTTCTGTGGGAAAGAAGGGACTTGGAGAGGAACAATGGGCAGGAGTGGGGGGATCTTAGCGAGGGGTGGTGATGCTCAGCAGGTGGGCAGGGACGCGGGCAGCCAGCAGGCAGGCCAGCACAATGCCGATGAGCTGCAGCAGGGCCAGCCCCAGGGCAGCGGTGGCAACATAAAACATGTTTCTGCCGACGAAGGCGGACACCCTGCCGAAGCAGCCGTCGCTGTGCAGCCTGCGCGCGTCGGGCGGGCTGCGCTGGCAGCCGCGGCGGGCCCGGCAGCAGCTGAGGGGCACCGAGCCGTTCTGCTCCAGGCCCCAGGGCGCGGTGAGCCAGTCGCGGTAGCTCTCCACACCGCAGCAGGACAAGGTGCGCTGCAGCGCGTCCAGGGCGTCCGCCACCTCGTCGTCATCCCCGTATGCCAGCAGCGCCTGGCGCAGCCCCTCCTGGAAGCCCTGCGCCAGGGTCTGGCGGTACAGGAGCGCCGAGAGCCCGGCCGCCAGCCCGGCCGCCAGCACGGCGGCCAGGAAAGCGCTGTAGGCGCGCAGGAGTCCCCGGTGCTCCGTGGCGGCGCCGAAGCATCCCAGGAAGCCCCAGATGATGACAGCGACGCCGGTGGCCAAGAGGATGGCGGGGGCGCTGGGATAGTCGCTGGCCGACAGCGCCAAGTAACTGCCCAGAGACACCTTGGCCCAGAGGCCGATGATGAGCATGGTCAGCCCCGCCGCCCAGAAGACGAAGCTGAAGGCCATGAGGGACAGCTTGAGCAGGGTCATGGTGCCCTCGGGCCCTGGTGTCGTCGGGAGGGCGGTGGTGGTCACCGTGAGGGACTCCCGCGGCCGTCGGTGCCGCCGGGCAGTGCGGAGCACGGGCGGTGCGGAGTACGGGCTCCTCGGCGGTGCTCGAGGTGCGGGCGGGCCCCGCCGGTTCCCCGGGCAGCCGTCGGTGCGGGGCCGGTGCAGCCTCGCCGGGCAGCCGGTGTGAATCACACCGCCCCTCCGCCCCGTGCCGTTTTTGAGGGCGCGGGCAGGGGCGGGCCGGCGGCGCTTGGCCGCGCTGCGGGGCTCGGAGGCGGGGGACGAGCCGGCCCCAGCGAGCGGCTGCCGGGCCGCGGTCCCCGGGCTCCGCTCTCGTCTCCCCGGGCGAAGTAAACGGGTGCGACTGGCAGCTCCCTCCGCCCGCGGCACAGCGGACCCTCAGCCGAAAACACCCTGTAAGAGGAAAGCTCGATATTAACTTTTAATGGCATATGCTGCAGCCCAGGTTTACCCTGGGCAAGGGACTGAACTTTGATAAGTACTAGGAGTAATACTTAAACAACACACAGATAACCCACAGGAAGCATAACGAGAGGTTTTGGTTTTATTTCTTTTACTGAATTAAGCTGTGCTATTAGGAACCTTTGTAAAAATAAGCATAAATCTGTACCTGAATATTAACTAACTACACATTCAGTCAGTCACTCAGTTTAGATTTTCCCAGCTGGAAACTATTTTCAGTGTGACCTGACCCTGTTAAATATTCGTTTGATTTAGCCCATGATAACACTGAGCCGCTGAGGAGACATTGAACCACGGCGAGGTACTGTTATATAACAAGTGACCCAGGAAGGTCCGAGAAGAGATTCCATCATCAATATAATCTCATTGTAAGAGAGCAAAAGATAAGGTACTCCTGCAAGTCAGATTAAAAAAAAAAAAAAAAAGTAGGAAACTGTAAACGAGACAGTTTCTCAGTCAGAGATAGAATTAGCATCCAGGGGTTTAGTTTGTACGTGCAACGGTCACATCAAAAAAACAGGTCGGAGTACCCTGTGGTTCACATCTTTATCAAACACTTTTGGTACTGAATTCTGAGGTTTAATTGTGTCTCAGTGGTAACATTTTCTTGATTTCTTTCTGTTACAGATTTAGGGAGGGAAAAGAGGTGCTGTATGTTTCACATTTTAACACACAAGTTTAATGTACAACCAGAAACTCACAGTTGTCAAACCATTAATATAGCATAATCATAACTGAAACATCACTTGTTCTTTATTAGAGGCCTTGACAATTTCGTTAGCAGGAGGATTGGTGGTTTTTTGGGGTTTTTTTCAGATTTTGCAGATTCTCTTTTACCAGTTTACAGCTTTAAGCTCTTTATCATTTTCTTGAGAGATCAAGTCTGAGCTAGTTTGATCTAATTCTCAGATCTTCTCTGAAGATTCCCAGATCTTTATGGCAAGATGTTTTAGAAAGGATGATGTCCATGCTCTAGAAGTACTCCTCAGTATATTGCATTATATTACTCATTTTAGCACTAAATCATATGAGCAATATCCACAGTGAAGAACAAAAGCTCACAGCAAAGACAAACTAGAGGTCTGCAAGTGTGGAATTTTATAACCAAAGGCTAAAAGATGATGATTTTCACGGTTTCACACCTAAATGGACATTCAGTGTTGGGACCTCTGACAGTCACATTCCTGAAGCTGTGTTTCTTCCAAAGCAGTGAGTCTCTGCTGGCCAGGCATCTGTCAGCCATGCAGGGAAAAGTCCTTGATGTCCTTAGAATGGGTTGATCATTGCCGTGTTCCAATCTTCCAACCATTCGCTTTCTCTCTTAGGATTTTGCACCATTTTGTAGCAGTGTTTTTCCCTTCTGAACCCTTGAACTGCTAAGTAGCCACATCTCAAAGCTACCAGCTGCTATTTTGCCTTCCTTATCTCACATGTCTCTGTGTACTTGCTCACAATGGAGCAATTTTTTCTAGAGTTTCTCAGAGCTATCAGAACTAGGTCTTGGATCACAAACAGCTGGAACCCACAGAAGGGCTAAACTAGCTATGTTAGGCAGTGCTAAGGAGGGGCTACAGACCCTTTTCACAGGTCAAACCTGTGAATACTCTTTCTGGACACTGTCTCAGGTTCAATAGGCTTCAACATCAATAAAAAACACCAGTCAGTGTGGTTAGTCATCAGGATTTTCCGTTACCCTTGTCCTTCCTTGCAGTGAAAGCAGACAGGCAAAATAGCTTTAGAACAGGCTCGTACAGGTACCTTGGGAAGCATTATGCCAGGTAGGAGCAGTCAAAATATAGGGCATATATTTTGTCTGTTGTCATTCAGGTTGCTTTAACATCTGCCAAAAATAAAGAATGGTGCTAAAGGTACAGAAATCCAGATCTCCAAAAAATGCATTTTATGATCTGTCAGTGTGGTTGTGAAGCATTTGACAGAAAATAACTATGGGTTTCACAAAATAACTATTGGTTTCATTGGCAGTTATGTGTTGAACTTCCTCCAAAAATCATGTTAAGCATTCAGTGTTGAAAGGTGCCAGACAATAATAACATTTGTGCCTTTTGTAACCAGGGTGAAATGAGTATACAAATTCTACCCATTCTCATAATCCATGCTCCTGGAACCATTTGAGTAAGTAGAGGAGATAGGATTGGACTCCTTGAGCATATGTGAAGCCATAAATGATGAAACAGCTTCAGTGTCTGAAAAATAAACTTGCTAGAATAGCTTGATTTTTCAGACATTGGCCAAATCCTAAATTATGTTTACATCTTAGTAAGAAAACTGTTAAAGAATGTCATTAAATCATACCAGTGAATAAATGTTCATGGTATTACATGTGATATGTGGACTGACAATTTGATAAAAGAGAAGTGATATTCCATTCCATGTTGTTTTGCAAAGTGTTGTGGAAATACCGTAAGAAGGGAGGATTCAGATGTGCCTACCCCACTAAGTGAGAGCAGCAATACCGATTATCAAAGAGTGGTTACAAGCATGGGCAGGAAATACAGTGAGATTGACCCTGGAAAATGCAAACTAATATATCTTAGAGAAAACTGGTGCTTAGTGACAGCAAGAAGCTGCCTGCCAAACCGTGCATCTGAAGGACATGTGGGTGATAGGAGATACCTAATTAGGCGGCACTTTGCAACACTAGTTGGCAAGGAAAAGCAGTCTGCTTGAAGCATGAATTTTCCTCTTTCCTTACTGTTTTGGTTTGGTAATACCTTAAGTGTTACATCTCCTCCCTGGCAGATGCATGATAATTTTAATTTAAAATGATCATCTCGACTTTCTGTGATTTTTTTTTTCTGGAGTTTACACTTGAAATTCTGAAGTGACTATTTCCCATCACTCTGTAACAGAGGGAAGAACAATGCAGGGCTTCTTCACGGCTTTTCAAGGAAACTGAGCCTTTTTGTGGTCCTTAGTTCATGACTGTTTGAGGTATCTCTGGCTAGAAGAATGAGTGGCAGCACTGGCACAGAGAGCAAGATCAGGTAGTAAGAGTAGCTAAAAAAAGTATTGGTTTAGTGTTCCCAAGTGTATTTTCCTTAGACATCTGAATGAGATTTTCACACCATGATTTACAGAGAGGTGCTATAGCTGCTAAAGCACCTGCATTTGCTTACCTTGGGGAAAACTAGAAGTCCTATGATGCCACCATAGTGTTCTGCTGGTGTTACACTCGTGTACTTTTGATGTTGTAACTGCTTATTATTGATAGTTTATTGTCTGGTGATATGCTTAAGAGCTCCTCCCACAGACAAGATGCCTACTGGGTGGGATCCTTGTAAATACAAAACAAAAATGTTTCCTGTGGTAAAGTCTGATACTGCAATGCTTTGTCATGTTGAGTGATTTCTTACACCATGAATTCAAGTCCATTGAGTTCAACAGAACTGTTAATAGGAAAAGCAGTTTTTCAGTGTAAGAAAAGTTATCAAATTCCAATTAAAATTATTTTTATGTAAAACTGAAAGTTCTCTTTATTTTAAATTGAATCAGATGAAACAGAAGTCATAGCTTTACAGACTCCCAGGGCTGTGCAGCATGGATGTGGTGCAAGTCCAGACTGAGTGGGAAAAGATGAACCTGGAGAAAGAGAATTTCCACTTAATCTTTCCATTCATTCTGGGAAGGGAATGTGTCAACATTTCGTAACAGAACTCACTTTTAGTTGCAGGTCCCTTCAGGGAAAATTTATAGATTATGAAACACCACGTATTATTGGCCCCGTCACAAACCCTTGGCCCAAGAGGAAATATTGGATAAACTGCTTCTGCTTTATCAGCAAGACTGAGAGATGCAGCCTGGGCAGAGCAGAGAGGCATCCGGGTGGAATTCCTACCAGCTTGCACAGCTGAGCAGATGTCTCCACTTCAGCAACTATGATCCTAAGGAAGAACTCAACCTACTGATCCTTGGAATGTACTTCACCAGCAGTACTAGTAAGAATGCTATTATTTTTTTCACACCAAGTTTGTTTTAGGAATTCAGGTATATAATCTCTGCTATATATCAGTTACTTTGCTATTAATAGCAATGATCAGAGCCGCTTTGAGTTAATGATTTACTTCTGATGTGTTTTTTAACCTTAAAATAAAACACAAAACTTAATTTTAGCTGTACCTTCACCATAACTAGAGGAAAATATGATCCATGCCTTGAGCAAGTCTCTCAAGGAAAATTCAATGTACTTTCCAGTTACCCCACAGAAAATTATTATATGCTGGACATCAGGTATGTCTCAACACTAGTATATCCAAATAGCATGCAGGCTAGATTGGTGGTAATATGTCAAAATACCATGTCAAATGAATTTTAAAAAAAGTAGATTTTTAAACTTTTCATTTTGGGGAGCAATGGAAGAACAAGATAAGATTAAACATTGCCAAATTTTACACTTGATCTTAAAAGATTTGAACACATTTCTATGAATTCTCTGTTTCCACTTGTATTAGGAGCTGAGGTTATTAAGTATTTCACATATGGGATCCATGTAATGTGCATATTGACACCAGTTCAGTATACTTGGCAAGTCATCATTCATATAACACTTACCTACACTTATCAATACAGATATCCATAAACGAGATTCCAAGATCTGCAGTAACAAGAATCCCTTCCACTTTTCACCTGGCTGGTATAATTTTGTATCGCCTTTTCTGGGTTTGAAAGTTAAAGACCTTACTTCTTTAAAGCCCCTTTTCTTTTCCTTTCTTATCTTAAACAAATGACATGATACTAATTGTGGAGTAGCCAATCCAAAACATAATGAGTTAGGGTAAATTAGGGAGTCATGTTGCATGGCACAACCACTTCTCTGTTTTATTTTATCACAACAGTGGAGGCTTCCAGTTCACAAATGCTGATGTAAGGGAGAAGATCGTTCCTCCCTGGATGCACAACAGACCCCAATACACCATGTAATTTTATATTATTATGTAATCAATGGACAGTAGACTTTTTAGTAATATTGTAAGTGTAGCTTTATAGAACGAACATCTGTCATTGCTGATTACACAAAAAAGATAATGCACATAACCTGATGTATAGAGGTGATCAATATGTTGCCTGTAATGTATTTTTATCAGAAAATACCTACCAGTAGTCCCTTGCTTTCTACTGATGCTCGGCACAAGGTTAGTGGGGAAAAGGAATTTTTGGTTACAAGCAAAGTTCATGCTTTCTGTGTCCCTGGGTGAGGGATTGGGAAATCACATGGATAATTGCACGGCTGAAGCATTTAACAGAAAACAGAGGTCCAATGCAAAGGTAGGTATTCCACATGCACCAGCTGATTCCCACCTGCACATGTATCTTCTTTGTCTCTGCTGTGCTTCTGTGTCTTGGCAGATCTTGTCATCACAGGAGAGGACAGGGTGACCACACACACTGTGTGCAGGCTGGTTAAAGAGCACCATGGGGCACTGTTATCCTGCGGTCACTCAAACCCATGTCCTTGCTGAGGTGAATGGTTAGGGCTTTTCTGTAACGCAACAACACTAGAACACCAGAGGTTTTTCCAAGCCTTGGGGTCTGGATCCAAGGACTTTTACAGCTTCCTTGAATTGCTCACATGAAGTGTGCTGTCCTCAAGCAAGCATTGCTCTTGCCTGCTGTAAAGGTCAGGAGAAGCTTATTCAAAGGAAACAGTCTGCGTGCAAACAACACACCACACTGGCATCATTGCTTTAATCAGGACAATCATCTGTCAGCCTGCCTGTCCTCTCTGATACTCAGATATGAAGAATCTTGTTTAGCTCTCTTATGATGATAAAAACTCAAGCATTCTTACTACAATTTTGTATGAAAAATGCCTGTTGCACTATTCATACTATAGCTTGCCTGTAGGCAATAAAGCATTAATCAGCATGGTAGAGAACATGAGAATTACAAGAAGTTTTCTTGGAGTTTCCTATAGGAAGGATAGGAAGGATTGCTGAAAACATTATTCTTTTTTTTTTTTTTTTTTTTTTGGTGAGACATTTTTCATCTACTTTTAAAGTTACTGGTCTTCATGGGATCATGAGGGAAAAGTCCTGCTTAACTAACTTAATTTCCCCTTACAACAAGATCACTCATCTAATTGACCAAGGGAAGCCAGTAGATGTGGTGTCGCAGTGTCGGACACGAACACACAGATTCAGACAGCAGGTCAGGACCACTCAGCAGGGGAAAAGGACCCTGCCCTCCTTTATTCTCACCTTTTTATACCTCTCTTAAAACAATCACACATTGGTAGATGAGGTTAACACCTCTGCAATTTTACAGGATAGGAACATAGTCTATCATCTTTCTCCACCTTGGAGAAAGGAATGAACAACAATCCAGAAGATCAGAAAACATCCTAGGCCGGTTAGGAAAACAAGAGCTATGTTTATAAAATAAAATGCATGAGAACTTCTACTACAAAAGTAAAAACACAGAACAGTAGAAAAACCAGGGCGACAATGTGGGATTCTTTTTATTTTGGCAAAGCTTTTGATACAGTCTCTTGCAGTATCCTTCTGGACAAAATGCCCAGCACATACAGCTGGATGAGTCCATAATACATTGGGTGCAACTGATGGATGGGTCAGGCTCAAAGAGTTAGAGTGAATGGGATGACATCAGGCTGGCAGCCCATCACTAGTGGAGTGCCTCAGGGATCAATTTTAGTGCCAGTTCTCTTTAATGTTTTTATAAATTATCTGGATGCAGGAATAGAATCTAAATTAAGTAAGTATCACAATGCTAAACTAGGAAAAGCTTTGGAGCTCTCTACCTGGAGGGTAGAGAGGTCTTACAGAGAAGTGGAGATAGACTAGAGAGCTTGACAATCATCATCCATGTGAAATTTAACAAGAGCAATGCGGGATTCTCCACATGGAATGTGGTAATCCTGGTTATATGTAACACTGAGTGGCAAGAGGCTGGAGAGCACAAAGACATCTGGGGGGTTGGGTCAATGGCAAGTTGAATATGAATCAGCAGTGCCCTGGGGTGCATCAAGCACAGCATCACCAGCCGGTAGAGGGAGGGGATTGTCCCCCTCTGCTCTGCACTGGGGCAGCCTCACGTTGAGTGCTGTGAGCAGTTTTGGATGCCTCAATATAAGAACTACATCAAACAGTGGAGGCTGAGCAAGATGGTGAAAGATCTTGAGGGTGTGACTTAGGAGAAGCAGCTGAGGTCACTTGGTTTGTTCAGCTTGGAGAAAAGAAGGCTGAGGTATGACTTCATCACAGTCGACACCTTCAGGAAGCATGGGGTGCTAATCTCCTCTCCATGAGGACCAGTGACAGGACACAAGGAAGTGGAAGGAAGCTGCATCAGGGGAAGTTCAAACTGGACAGTGGGAAAAGGCTCTTCACTGGGAGGGTGGTCAGTCACCGGAACAGGCTTCCCAAGGAAGTGGTCATGGCATCAAACCTGTCAGAGTTCAAGAAGCATCTGAATGATGCTCTCAGTCAGAGAGTTTACTTTTAGGCAGTCCTGAGGAGAGCAAGCAGTTGGACTTGATGATCCTTAGGGGTCCCTTCCAACTCAAGATACTCAGTGATTCCATGATTCATAACTAACTAAGCTGAAATTTTCCAGGGCAGCTACTTATCTGAGTCAGAAATAGAATTTTTTTTTAATGTCCAGCAAAAAATAGTTCCTCAAAAAGTGTTTTGAAAAAGGTTAAGGTAAAAACAACTATTTTTCCCTTTTAAAAATAGCATTTTAACCACTTCTTTATAGCACTTCCAGATTTTGAGCTACAAACTCGAAAGCTGGCAAAGAACTAGAAAGTTGGGAAGGGAGGGGTGTGTTCTGTAATTTTTCAGGAATAAGAAAATTATAATATCCTACACTGGAGAAAGAGAGAGTTCTTATTTTGCGTAATTAATTAAAAATTTGCAGTGATTCTTAACTATACACAATTCTTCCTTTACTCTTGAGGAGGAACAAGGACTATTGTAGTCAACTCAAGGGTGCCTAATTCCTCTCTAAAATAAAAAATACAGTAAATCATCCTTACAGAATTTTACAGATTCAAAAAATGCCTCTTTATCTTTGAGTTAAAGGAGAATTTCTGCTATGCAATAATAACTTAATTCTTCCCAAGCAAGTACAAACAGCAGAATGTACCCCTAGGCATGTAAGACTTGATTCTTCACTGTATGGAAAAGTCACTCATTTAAAGCAAGCCCAAATTTGAGTACAGCAGTATTGGGCTGATGCAAAGACAGAGTAAACACAGGAAACAAGACCTGTAAACTTTGATGGGAGCTTTATCTTACCTCCCATCATCCTTCAAAATATCTAGATGCTATTGTTATCTGCAAAATCTCTAATTCACCCCTTTCCCCTGTTCTCCATCAGCTTTATAGACAACTAACTCAGTAAAAGAGAAAGACAATCAAGGAACAAATGCCCTTTAACTTCTTGCTCAATTATTCAAAATACTTAGGAAAAAATATAAATCTACCTAGCAGATCACATCTCTCTTACACAATTCTGATCATTACTACCATCCCCAAGATGTTTGCTTGTGGAAAATTTCACTTTCAATATAGAATCTCCACATGTGTGAAAATAAGTTCCCAATTGAATTTGGATTAAGTCACATTTACAACTGTTGTGAATGTTTTGCATCATAAATGGTTTTGCTTTGTATTGGCAGCTCTGACATACATCACTAGGACATTAATCATGTCAAGAAAATACAGCACTGATACTGATACAGGCTCGCAAAGTCCTCTATTTTGGTGTGCCTCATCTATTTCTTTCACAGTTAAGTAGTATAATTTCATAGCCTTCTGCAGATAGCAAGACTAACTACATAAGAAAAGGAGCCCGAGGTCAATATATTTATTAGAACATTGGAAGATATGGCTGTTAACTCTGGTGTGCCATCTGTGAGCACTACTTTTCTTTTTTTTTTTTTTTGTATTGTGCCAAATTCACAGATATAATACAATTTTATACTGTTATAATTTTGTTTTCTTTTCCCAAGAAAAGCAGCCAATTTAGGTAGTAACCTGTCTAGGGACTATTCAGGTTTTCAGATGGAGAAATTTTGTTGCAGGGCACAGGTAGCCCTTGTTAGTTCCTATACTCTCACTGGAGATGGAGGGACAGATTACAAGAGTGCTTCTAGGCCACTGTCATGCCAGGTAGGACGGATTTGCATAAACCCTCACAAGTTCATTAGGGACACTAAACTCTGATTGAAAGGTGGTAACTCTTTAAACCGCTCTACCAGGACCACAAGCCCCAGGGCAGGCGACTGAAAGCTGTTCATTGTGACCATGTGGTAATTTTAATCTTTTTTTTTTCCTAATAGTCCTTTTCAAACTTGTCTGCATTTAACCAGTAAGTTCTCCACCCTCTCAGAAATCTTGAGGATGTCTCCTTCCTTCTCTCCACTCTTATCCTTAGATGTATGCCCCAGGATTTCCTGCAGAAAATTTGAACATGCTTAATTTCTTGGAAATTGCACCTCTTCATTTCAAGGTCCATTAGAGGACACAGGCATGGGAACTGACATTTCGATTCAAATCCATGGGAGGTAATTGAATATTCTGATATGCAGTAGGTATAACTTTGGATTTTAAGTTCTGATTCTGTGTTGCACAACTACTCCGTACTACTGAAACATGTGCCCACACACAACATAACATTAAAGTGTCCTAATGATTTTATCAGCAACTTAATTCTTTTTTCAGGAGAAAGGCATTATGAAGGGACCTTTCATGTGTTAAGCACTTTTCCATCTAATCTATGAAGGCAAAAGCAGCTGGGATTTGTGAATCAGAGTATTTCTAGATATTAGTAAGAAAGGGATTGTAATCATGTGACAGGCTTGATTTTTTTTTAAATTGAATTACATAATTGAAGGAATATGATACTAACAGTATTGAGGGTCTCCAGCTTTAGCCCACTCACAGCAAGCTCCTGGAGCCAGGTCCTGTAGCCACTGAAGTGAGAGAGAACTTCACCAGGGACTTCAGCTGTGCAAGCTTTGTCCTTAAATGAACACATCTACACATAAGGAGTTGTACAGCTCATGCAAATAAGGGAGCTGGTGAGCAGACAAGTTGATTACAGCACTTTCACTGATTCCACATACGGACGTAATATGTGGGAAAATGTTTGCACCACCCACTCAAATTAACTTACTGTTCTTTGCTTTGAACAATCCCCTGGAGAATCAGTGGAGAGCAGGAAGCACCCAGCTCTTTCAATCCCCAGCTCAATTCATTGCAGGAAAAGCTGTTAGTGTTTATGTATGCTGGAAGGCTTGTGAGAAGGGAGGAATTTAACAGAAAAAATTCCATTGCCAAACCAGGGTTTTCAGTACAACTTTAAACCAAGTATCTGGACCCCTCACTCTATTTCTTGTGTCCACACCTCACATTGACATCAGCAGTGATTTTCATTGCTTCATTAACTGGTCTTTATCTTCAACTCATTTGTTTACTTATTTGCAGGGATTACAACCAAAGCCTCCCATAATGCCATTTCAAATCTGAGGTAGACAAGTGTGCATTATGGATTGCAAACTGGCATTAGCCCAGATTTTCTGCTCTGTAGCTCTAATCCAGTCTGTTATTAGTTGAAGACAGCACCGTGTGATTTAGTTGTTCATCTGTAGGAACAACATCACATACAATAGATCTGTTGTCTCTCCTTGTCTTCCAAAGTTTATGGGGGTTAGGCTTCGTTGTGGCACTTGTCGTTTCCTCTGGTGAACAGAAAGATTAATTTGTGCAATCCTAGGCTTCCTCACAGAGGTACATCTCTGTTTTGCCCTCTTTTCCAGCCTTTCCTGTAGAGAAGCACAAGCTCTGATTTGCCTCCTGGATGAGGAAAGCCCAGAGCGGGTTGCACATCCACCTTGCTGTCACAGCAATGCCATGTCGCTCGCTCCACATGCCTCCCACACAAACAATCTCACAAACAGCCCTGTGCCGATGCAGCTTCTGCTACCCAAACCGTGTTACCCACAAGTACAAGGAATGCCTCTACAATGCACTGTGCTCTCCAGGTCTGCTACAAATTTAATGGAAAGGGGGAGAGCAGAGGATGGGGATGATGCAGAGGAAGAACAAAGGAGCTGTGGCCTTTCCACCCCCTCTGCCATCAGCACCATCCTCTTCCACATGCACACTGTGGGCTGCACAGCTGCCTGTGCCTATGCCGCAGTCTCCAGCACAGCCCGGGCTGGACCCGGGCTACTAAATCCCTGCTCATAGTCATCAGCTTCCCACCGAGTTTCCCTTTACAGCAACCACTCATGATGAACTGTCCCCACACCTCATGCAAATTTTAAGGGTAAATTGTAAAGTCCAGAGGCAGTTGAACTAGTCCAGTGTGTGGTTTGGTTCTCCTGATTTACCAAATCAGCTTTGTTGGAGCCAGTTCCAGCCACATAACAGCAGCTCCGTTGTAGAAGCAGTGTAGAAGGAACAAGTCGGAGACCTTCCCAGCCTCAGGAGCAGATACACCACTGCACGGAGGGCACTGGGTCTGGATGGCACTCTTGACGTGGCAGGCTGCGATCTCTGTGCTGCCCGAGTGACAGAACAGCCGTATCCATTCTGGGCGCAGCAGAATCGTTCTCTAACTTCCGTCTTAGCACGTTTAGATGATGCTGTTTCAGAGCAACGTGAATACGCTCCATACTCCCGACCCGAGGGAGTGAAGCACGCTGGAGGTGGCCCTCGGGTGCTTTTCTGAGCGATAACAAACAGCGAGAGAGACCGAAACGGCAGAAACCTGCGTCTCCTCCAGGGAGGACGGTCAAAGAAATTCAGCGAAGCTGCTAGTCATTCTGCCTTTCTCCTTCTGCCTCGCAGTCTGACATGGATTATGTCTCCCAAAATCGCGCCAGAAAAGAAGAATGAGGGCGGGCTGTGGAGGCTGTGGGGGCTGTGGAGGCTGTGGGGGCTGTGGAGGCTGTGGGGGCTGTGGGGGCTGTGGNATGGCGGCTGTGGGAGCTGTTGGGGCCGTGGCGGCCGTGGCGGCCGTGGCGACCGTGGCGACCGTGGGGTGACCCCGGCGCCACCCGGGGGCCGCAGCATCCCCGAGGGGCGCTGGCGGAGCGCGGCCGGCAGGGAGCGCCCCAACCCCGCGGCAGCGCCGCTCCCGCTCCCGGCCCCGCCCCCAATCCCGTTCCGGCGGGACCTGCCCGGCGCCGGCGCGTTCCCTGCGCTCTGCTCCCTGCTCTGCTCCCCGCCGTCTGCTCCCTGACCTCTGCTCCCCGCTGCTGCCCCAGCTCGCCCGTGAAACGCTCCCGTCTGTATCCCGACGAGCCATGGTCACACCACCCCCGCCTTGCTTCTGGGCTGGAAACGCCAGAGGTGGTGGGGAAGGATTCTGCTGAACTGGGGAGCGCTCAACAGTGATGGGTCCAGGTGCGTTTTCCAGGCAGTGTGCAGTACCGACCCCAGCCAAGTGTCCATGAGGCCGGGACTCATGAAGAAAATCTTAAGGCTCACTAATCTAGAGAAGGCAAGAGGAGATGTGACAATGTTGAAACAGGTAAAGGCTGCTGCAAAGAGAAAGCTGTCCTCCAGTCCCACAGAACACAAGCTACTGGGCTTGGATACAAGCAAACACCAATTTAGGTCAGATGCTTGAATAACATTTCTAATGCTCAAGGTTTTTTGTTTTGGGAGTAGTGGTGATTCATTCTTTCTTACATGTTCTTAAGAACCTGTTGTGACATGGACAGACATACGGCCATCCAGGAAACAGCCTGGTGCCTTCCCTGGCAATCTGTTCAGGCACTGATTCAAAATGTTTCACTGGGTCTCTATTTGCCACAAACCAGAGATCACTGGAGACAATCGAGCTCTTCTGGCTGACGTCACCATTACTCCTATCAGTTCTTAAGAAACTTTATGTGAAAATAACTTGTTAAGAAAGAGAAAGAGAGCAGAATGGATGGAAGATGGAGGCAGGAATGAGGGAAGAAAAGAAGGAAAGAGAGGGAGGGAGGGAAGGCAGAAGTCCACTTAGCTTCCCCTCATTGTTCCTAGCCCTGGAAGCCCCGAAAATGCCTGGAAATTTCTATGCCTAAGAACAGTGGCATGTGCATGAGGAGCCTTTCTGACTCATTACACAATAAACTTACTTCAGATATACTGTATATACAAATACTTCAGTAAAAAAAGAAGTGCATTTTTTGTAAAGCTGAAACACTGAAGAAATTCAGGAATCATCTACCATGCCCTCTCTTCACTACTGGCATTTGCCTTTGATCTCAAAACAATCCCACATCAATAGCGATATTTAAAGAAGATATTCAAAGTATTAAATGTTAAGAACTGGATTTACATGTCACATTAGGCCTCTTAGAAGACACCAGTGACCCATCTTGCAATTGCTAATTAATGGAGTGTTCAATTACCACAACTCATTCATTACTCACAACGAAGCAGAACACAGTTTACAGTCACACAGGCTCCTGCAGAAACACCACAGTTGTCAGAGGGATCCCTGGCACAGTCCTGGCACAAGGGCACCTCTAAGACCTCCTGCTGGCAGAGGTCCTTGCTTCTGATAAACTTCCTCCCATTTCAGCCCTCCCTCTAGACCTTCAGAAGTGTTGTGCACCACAGACTAAGCTGAAACAGCAGAGGCAGAATCTCCAGCCACGCTGTTTCGTGTCAGTAGAGATCTGCATCTTACTTTGGTCCTTGTCAAGGTATGTTCAACCACCGCAGCTCTTGCTGAGCCAGCAAAGGAATCACTGCCTGACGTAAGTATACACCAAAGTACCAACACTGTTGACATAATCAGGGTGCAGCATCACGAGCTAAAATAAAATCAGGCCAGCAAGGTTCACAGTATTCCCAAAAGCACAGGGGTTGTCAATCCGATCACGTGAGGTCTTTCCTGCAGGCTAAGGCAGTGCTTCCATGCTCTGACCAAAAAACCATTGAACTTTTGCAGCTGATGCAGTGGGAAGCTTGGGAACAGATCTGCAGTCTGCCAAGGGGCTCACAGAGTTTGCACGAAACACCACTGGTGGTGTAGTAGGAGGAGCTGCAGTCAAAAACATACTGAACTGTCACTCAGCTTCAGTATCAGCTTGAACCAAACACATGACACTGCAAATAACTGGGGCTTGGGTATAAGCCTGGCACACACTGATAGTTGAGCAAATCTGAGGATAAAAACTGTGATCAGCTCTGTAAGGGACACTGCTGCAACTTGAAATTCAGGCTGCTGAGCATAAGGACTCTCACATGCTGCTTAGCCAACATTCACAGGGTTATACCTGCTATAGGACAGCCCTGTGGTGGAGCTGGTGCCACGGAAAGCTTGTGACTGGGCAAGGCTGATGCCTGGAAGAGGTGGGATTAGAAGGAGACTCAGAAGCAAGCAGCCATGGTCGGGGGGAGCAGCTGCATCTAGAAATGACACTACTCAAAGAGCAGATGTCCTTGGATGCCAATAAAGCCATCGGGCACACTCCCCAAAAGCAGCAACCAACTTATTCTGATCTAGTACAGTGTCTCATCTTTCTTGGTGGCCTTCACTCATCAGTTGGGGTGGGAGGGGAAGTATTTGGAATCAGTGTACAGCACTAAATTAAAATGCCCAAAGTGAAATTTTCCTCCTTTTACGTCAGACATTGGATGGTTTTTTCTCAGAACTGAAGGTCTGCATAGTTTATACCTTACTTGATTAGGTGTGTTTTGATCATTCACACATGAAATGCCTGCTCTGCGCTTTTATAGCAAGTTGCAACAGGAAGTAAAACTCTCAAATGTCTCAACATGTCTGGACTTGATTTCCACATACCACATACTTGCAAAACTCAGCCCAATCCTAAACTAACCCAGGATGTGAAGTCAAGTAAAAAAAGATCGGAAAACACACCTTCACATCTGTTCAAATGAAACTGTATTTAGACAACAAATGCGTGCACAGACTAAATGGCTGTTTAAGCCATACTGTCATTGAACTGTGACTTATCAGAAACAGAACATAGAAGCAGGAAAAGGATAGAGACAATTCCAAGACACAACCGGTTGCTTTAATCAACTCTTGACACATCGTTCTAAAAACAAATGTTTTCTTGACCAGTAAAATATTTATATGTGTCAGCCTAGTAATCTGGAGTATCACCAAACGCCCCTTGTACTTAAACCGGTGGTGTAACACAGATTTTTCACGTTTTGTGGGTGAAACATTTAACTCTTTTCCAGCAGGAGAGGCCCACTGCAAGAGAGAAAGCAAAGGGCCCGAACAGCAGTGGCAAGCAGGGCTGCACATCGAGGAAGTCACGGATAACTTCAGAGATTACGTCGTTTGGAGTGTGATATCCCTGCGATTTCAGTCTTCATTAGACCCACGGCGTGTTTTCACATGGACACCCCATTCAGTCCCAGCCGCAAGGGTTATCTCTTACTCCTTACACCCGTACACATTTCAATCGGCTCCCGAGGACGGCCACGCGGGTGCCAGCGCGCCGCCAGCGGCCACAGCAGGCACGGACACCTGGGCAGCGCTGCTGGCTCCGAGTCCAGGGCTTGAAGGTCGGTGCCAAACGGGACCTCCTGCACCGAGCCGGGCTCGAGCGAGAGCGGTCGCCGCGGCCGCAGAGTTGTTTCACCGGTACAGAGAGAAGCAGCCTCAAAGACGTGGCTCAATTCCCTGCCAGAAGGGCCCCTGCCCCCCAGGGAAGCTGAAGGCGCTTGAAAACCGCTGACAGCACCTCCGTACGCTCCGCTCCGGGGCTCCCGCAGAAATCCCGATGGCCCCCGGCGGCCCTTCAGCCGGCACAGGTCCGGGCGGCCGCTGTGACCCGGCGCGGACACGGGGCCGAGCGGCCCCCAGGCCGGACCTGAGCGGCCGAGCCGTGCGGGGAGAGCGAGGGAGGAGGAGGAGGGGCCGGCGGCCGGCGCGCCCGCGGCTGGGAGCTGTAGTCCGCTGCCACGCGCTGCCCCGCAACCGAGAGCGGAGGAGGACTACAGCGCCCAGGCTGCCCCGCGCCAGCCCCGCCCGGCGCCGAGTCGTGCAGCACGTTGTCCGGCTAACGCGCCCCGCGCCCGCTCCGCCCGCAGTGCCCCGGCCAGCGGCGGCTCCGCCGCTCCCATCGCCCAGCACGGCAGGTCAGCGGGGACGGGGGGCGGCCGCGCTGCCGCGTCCCG
>VZTE01000951.1:18667-54808 GCA_013397775.1 Eulacestoma nigropectus | reverse complement strand
GGCCCCGCTCGCTCCCGCTGCTGGAAGCGCTCCCTGGGCCTGGCGAGCGAGTTTCAGCTGGGGCTGGTCTGGCGCTGCCCCGCCGGTGACCCCATAGGCGGCGGGGCCGAGGGGCCTCTCCGGGCGGGGGCGGCCTCCTGGCGGGCGGGCGAGCTCTGCCTCGCAGCGGGCGGGCTGAGGCGTTCGGTCCCGCTCGCGGGGCAAGAGGAGGCCGGGAGGCCGCTGCCCGCCGCCTCCCGCTGGCGTCCCGCGAGGAGGCCCGCGCTGCCCTGCCCTGCCGGCCGGGGAACTGCAGCTGGGCAGGAAACTTGTGGGGAAATGCGACTCCTGGGGCCGTTTGTAAGGTCCCGGGCCCGCCTGTTCTCAGCTCCTTCGTTACGGCTATTCCCTGGTTTGCGGGTTTACGGACGTGGCAGAGCGCTCCTGATCCACGTGTTTGGTGATAAGAGCGTGGGATTTGTTTGGTTCTGGCGGGGAGCTGCGGAAAAGCCGAGACTCACAGCTTTTCTTTTTTTTTTTTTTCTTTTTCTTTTTTTTTTTTTTTTGGTCTCTAAACAGTTGTGGCTTTTTCTGAATTCACCTCTGAAAATAGTTCAGATTAACTCGGGTCTTGAACATAACTCGTGTCACAGGCATAGCCTGGGCTTTTCTCTTGAGGAAAATACATGTACCGATGCAGATGTCCATACAACAGAGGTGTGTATTTTTGCTAGCTTTCAGGAAGAGAGTATTTTTCTTTAGTAAAACTTTGCAGAAAGTTGCAACTGATGGGTTGGAAAAGTGAGGGAATGGGATAGTCTTTTACAAGTTAGATGCTACTTCGCAAATGTGGTGGTGACAATAGTTGTCGAAAGAAATACCCAGGGTGTCTGGAATGACCTCACTTCTCGATTTTGTAGAGATGTGTATCTGTGCAACTACTGTTCACCTCATTAATGGAAGTATTCCTTCTTTGAAAGCTAACAGAGTAAAGCAAAAAAAAAAAAAAAAACCAAAAAAAACCAACAGATTCCAGGGGTTTCTGTACTGTATTTTAGTAGGGGATAGACCTTACACAGTAGGGGAAAAACACATGCCCATTTAATTATCCTAAGCTAAATGAGTTTATTAATTGAAAAATCTGGGTTGTGGCTGTGGCACTGGTTTGTGCCCTGCTTTTGGTGGCAGTCAGTAGACTTTCAAGATTCAGTAACTTGAATTGACTGCTGTATTGTAAATTTCACTTGTAAGTTGCTTATTGTAAATTTCAGTCCTCACAGTGTCTGGCACTCTGGCATCTTAACTGTAGACATGGATATTGTGTAGTTTGGTTCTAGAAGAGTTAGATTGATTTTTCAGTGTAATCTTTCTTCCGTATGGTAAATATGATGAAACACTGCTGCTGCCACCACAACTGTGAATAAACCACGTGGTATTGATGTCTATTTGTGGGAGAGTCATACAAGTGCTTTTTTAAAATAATACTTTTTGGAAAGCATCTTCTTTTTCCTTATTTGCTGTTCAGGAAGAGTGAAGAAAGAGATTTGGGGCAGTCTTTGAAAATGTAGAAGTGAGAGCACGCCAGAGATAAATGTGCTCCAGATTTAATGGGAGTGGTAACTATGTCTGTCTGAAGTGATATCACAGCATGTGCTTTCCCAGCCAGTGCCAGTGGAAAAGAAGGATTCTGCAGCTCTTCTTGTTCTGTCAGGGGAAGTTCACTCTGGTTAGCAGCACTGGTTGTCTCTCCATAGATGATTTAGTACAAAATCTGAGCAATATATTCTCTTGCTGATGGTTTTTACTCGATTAGAAACATATTTGTGGATACCTATGTGAATTGAATCTGAGGTCAGACCTTCAATTATTGAATGTTTTTTTAAAGGGCCATTCAAATTTCAGGTGCTATGAACATGTTAGTTAATACTGCAGTTCTGTATTTGAACTTGAAACTTTTGCAGTGAGTATTTTTCTCCCTTCCTAAAAAAGGACTCAGGGGAACATAGCTTTAATATTAACCACAATTTATAGATTTCTAGGAAAACATGCGTGCACTCAGTGACAAGTCCTCTTCTTTTACACTTCTTTTTCTTATAAGAAAAAAAAAAAGGTAGAGGAGCTGTTTTCTACTCCTGCCTCCTTCCTTCCCCTGCCTTTAGTTGACTTGCTTTGCAGTTTTATTGAAATCACTGAGGAATGCAGGGACTGAGCATGTCCAGATGCAAAAATTTAAGTGTCTTGATGACACTGCGTATCAAGGTACAGGAGGGACTACACTGGAGCTCTGGGAGTGTGTCTTCCAGTGGGTAAGCCTTTCAAGCTGTCTGCAAAATAACCCTATCTCTAGGGACAGTGCAATGTCATGCTTCAATGTTGAGAGGTCTGTCTGTCTCAGGAAGGGTGTGCATGCTTTTGAGAGAGAGCAAGAGCCTGCACCACAGCTGAACAACACCATGACTGCTGGTGAAATTGAAGAGAGTCTCCAATCACCTGCATGCTGCATGTGAAGATCCTGATCTTGCCTTGCTAGGATACATATCTCATGTGTTGCACAACTGGGAGCCATCCTTCAGAAGGACAGCAAGACAGCCAGTTACAGCGTAGCCTGTAAAGAAGGCCTGTGTGTGAGGAACTGGGACCAGGAGTTGCTGAGGGGTTTTCTCTTTCCTTGAAAGGGCAGCAGATAGTCATGGAAATAGAGGAGGTTTTTTTCTTTATATATACTGAATTTGTCAGGTGCAGAGTCCTTTCCAGGGTAAATGAGTAGTGCAACAGCTGGATGGACTCGGAAACAGGACAGCTTTCCTGGTGAGTGTGTCAGCAGTACTGAGCTGTTAGTGTTATCTTGGGGCTTCTGTGACTGCAGGCTGGAATTTGCTGTCCTGGAGCTTGATCTCTGAGGTCTGTCTTGAAACCTGACCCTTCTCCTTCAGTTCCCTGCTACAGTAGAGCTCTGTGTCTTTACTTGCTGCCAGAAGATGGGCCTATGTAATGTAGCTGTTTTCAGCTTTGTGTTCACCAAATGATTTTGAAAGAGTAGATAATCTTGTTCCCAGGTATTGTTTGGAGACTAGGATGAAAGGGACAGGCAGAACACTACTGATAAGTAATGTGCTTGACAGTTGGGCAAAATTATTTTGTCCTCCAAAATCCCAGAAATTCCTCCAAACTATCATAAGGATTGCGCTTAAAAGTGTTTATAGCAAAAGTTGCTGTGTCTGCCGGTACTTTTGAGATGCAGCTTCTGCATATCTCAAAGAGCTGTTGACAGCCGTTGACACCGCAGAACTTCACCCATCTCCTTTGCTTGCTGCTTGTAGGTAGTGAACAGAGTGGAAAACCTGCTTTTTGTAGAACTCCACAGAAACTACACATGCAGCAGCTCTGCTGTTTTCCTTTTGTTCTGCTTGGGAGTGTTTTGCAGAGAGTTTTCCAAAATCAGAAGTATCCCTAGGTTCATAGCTTTACATGGCCTGGAGGGAGGAGATGTACTGATATCTTAGCCCAGTCTGCTGGTTACAGGAAAGTCTAATAAAATTATTTTGGTTCTAAATCTTCACTGAATTCACATAAGTCACACTGGAATCCAATAGGAAAGTGACTTGGATAGATATGTAGGTTCTAAAAAACTGTCAGTTTCTGAGTGCCTGTCCAGACTTGAGCCACATCACTGTGGTCTTTCTGCCCCATGTTTCTAAATTTAGCAATGTCTTTACAACCTCTACAGCTTCTTAAAAGAGTAAGGATTTGGGCTAATGTTTGTTCTCAAATCTGCAATGCATTAGCATCCTGATTCACCTCATACTTACTCATTTCATCAAGTAGCCCTAGTCAGTGTAATAGCAATAACTTGTAAAACCACAAAGCATATGAGAATGCTTTCTTGTCTTTCACCGATAAACATGTTTTCAGTGTCCCAGGCCACATAGTCTCATGTTTCAACACCTCATTTCAAGCAAAATGAATGTAGTTGTCTTTGACTTTTGTATTTTGGCTTCCAAAGCATGCAAATAGACTTTGTCTCCAGTGTGCAGGTGCCTGAGTTTAGGCTGCGTATGTCTGGACAGTTAATTTTGCAGGAACACCTCATTGATACTCAGAGGGTAAAAATGGATATTTTGAAATTTGTGAACTTCTGAGTCATGAGAAACCAGAGCCATGATCTACAACCATCTGTGATTACAGAACCAGTTGCTCAGTTAAGTTTCAAAGGCGTGGGTTTCTGTCAAAGAGATAACATGCAATATGTGGAGTAGGTCACCTTGGTGATAATTCTGAAATACATTCCAATTTCTGAATTTGTGGCTGTTACATTAATTGGCAGACAGGTTTCAGCTGATGCTTCCTTCTGAGTATGAGCAGTCTATCAACAGATAAGACACCATTTGGAGCTGATGATTATTTGTAAACATTTGTAAGATTTCTGTGTGAAAGTATGGAAAAAGCCTCATCAATCTTAAATACTCTGTTTTCATTGCAGAGTATGGTGCTGAGACCTAAGTGGGTATCTGTTATTTTGGATTTGCCTTCTTAGTACGTTAAATGTTAATCATGGAAGGTGCTTTTGTTACGGATTGCAGACAGCAAGTGAAGAGTGCAACACTGTCAGCGAGAGAAAAGTTTGGTCTGTATCTTCTGAAGTACTGATATGCCTCTTCTGTTTACATAAAATAAGTGATCTTGGTAAAGGGTAGCAGCGTTCAAATGAGATGTGCTTATGCAGTGCATAATATGAATGTAAAGTGTACAGGCTATACCAGCTAAATCAAATATCCATTGCTAGTGAAACTGCAGGTTTATAGGGTGAAAGGAACACAGCACACATAATGCACATAGATGCAGGTAAATTTTTATTGCTGCATCTCATACCAGGCCGATGGAAGCTATGTTCTGGCCAGGGATACTGGTGTTAGAGGGCTTACACATGAGTCTGTTTGTGACATAGTCTTTGTGTGTGCCTGTGGCTTATGTCCAGTTCAGGTCAGTTTTGGTTCAGTTGTAGCATGACCTGTGTGAGGTGTGCTATATTCTCACTGGAGGACCCCCACTCTATTGTTCAACAGCCTGCTCTCAGATTCAGTCCTTAGCCTACCTCTTGTCTTTCCCACAGCCACTTTAGAGGAACATGGATGAGTGGTGTTGCCGTGTTACTATGAGGAAGTACTGTCCTGTGGGGTGTGTGGGGATCCTAGAAGGACCAATGATTAAAAACGAAGGAAAATTCGGATTGGAAAATTGAAATGCTTTGAAAGTTTCAGGAGCCTTTTAACTACTTGTTTAGCTACCAGAGGTCAGCTTTGTAGATGTATTTAAGCATTCATATACCTCAGTTTCGTATTTGTAAAACAGGGAAGTACATACAATCCTATCTCGGAGGCTACGGGATTAATACTTTGACTACCAAGAGATGTGGGTACCTTCTGCAGTGTTAGTGAATGTTGTAGCTATTAAAAGCATTAATAGATGCATTGAGATTTGTTTGTTGAGGGGATCAAACACAAATTCTTGCCTGTTCCTTTCAATAAAAGGTGGAACCAGTTGTAGTTTGGTGACTCCTTTCCCGCTTTCTTTACTAGCTATTCTGATGTGTGTGCAGCGCATAGAAAATACAGAGCAATTATAAGACTACAGGCATCTTTTATTTCCCTCTTGCAGTGTCAACATGTTGAGGAAAGAAAGGGCTGCTTCTGAATTTCTGTATAGCTCAGAAGGATGAAAACATTCAATAAAAATCTTGTTGAAAAGTAGCTGACTAGGTTGTTTTATAGGTAGGAGAGGTTTTTTGAGAGTTTTTTTGATTGATTCAGGTGAATCACTCTCTGAAGAAAGCAAATTTAGACAAGACAGTAAAGGAACAAGTTCAGCCCTGCTGTAGGAGGATACCATAGAGAATTGTCTGTCCACCTCTGTGTGATGTTTGAATTTTCTCACTGAACTACCTCATTGAAATTAAACGGGAGACGGCATTTTGTTCTTTAACTTGTCTTGCTAGAAGCCCTAATTTGTGAGTGCATGTACCTCTTGTATTCTTGAGACTGCAAGGTAAGAGTTTCAGATGCCTAAATATGAAGCTAGAACTGAAACACTTTGGTCAACTGAGACTGTGAACTAAGAATATGAGTTCATGAGAAGATTTCACACAAAGAGGAACTGCTGAAGCTGGTTTATATTAGGAAAGCTGGAGGGCTGATGTGAAATAGCAGGGAGGTCTTTCTAACTCTGCTTTGCCAGCCTCTGTGCAGGATAAGCATTGCTAGAAGATGTTGAACTTTCCTGTGTGTTCCTTTCTGAACTTGCTATACTGGGGGAAAGAGAATAATGTCAATGTGCGTGGGAAAAATACAGCCCCTCTTTGGCAGTGCTTCTCTCAGTAGTAATGGCTGTCCTGTGTGTGCTGTCAGAACAAGAAGACCTTGAGAGGAAATAGGTGCCTATCAGTAGAGATGAGTAATGGCTAAATTCAAGGCTTACAGTTTATTCGGTGGTCTCAAAAATTTCTGTTTGGTTGCCTAGGTATCTTAAGAGTTGAAAAAAGGGCTTCATTTGTTCAACCATGTATATATAAACAACAATTTTTAATGGCCCAGTGAATGGCAGGCCCCCTCAGACTAACAATGATGCAATAAGCACAAGAATTCCACTTGCGTGGAAAAAAAGTGTTTGAGGTGGGGATTCAATCATCAAGGAGCCCTTTCAAGAAAATTTCAGAGGCAAAGCCTCGTCTTGCTGGATTATAAGGAGCAAGACCAGACTTCTCTTTGTTTCTTTTGGTTCCAGGAATTTTCTTGGTAGTACTCACAGCAGGCGGATGAATCCTCAATTAAGACAGTTTCCTGGCAGATAAGAGAACAAAAATACTTCCTAATCTCTGATCTTTATGAGTGCCTAAAAGCTGCATCTCCCAGTTTGTCTGAAAGAAGTGCACTGTCATGTCTGAGGTTTTCAGTATGTGATGTATCTCGCAAGGGGCTCTTACAGGCCTTTGAAGTAGCTGGAGGAGGGGAATTTGATTGGCTTCACATGTTCATGCCAAATCTCATGGTAAGTAGAACTTGGGGTTATGAGATATTGTGGTATACATATTATGGAACACCGTAAATAATTCTCTGAACATTTTTTTTTGCCTGGGGTTTTTCAACTTGGGATTGAATTTCCTTGTGTTCCCTGGCAAGTTCTGCTGACCACCTCTTTTTCACATGCACCTCCTGTAATCTTCAGTGATCTTTTTTTCCTGGAGGAGCAGTGCTGTGCGTTGCACTTCTAAATGACTATGAGACTCTTCCCAGCTTGCCGTAATTGTTTAAAATTCACCTATGAGTGAACAAGCCCAGACAAATAAGATGCCTTGTTACCTTGTGTCATTTCTTTAGGAAAGTAACCTTTAAAAAAAAAAAAAAAGAAAAAAGCCCAAAACACAGGTTGAAAAATAAAACTGCAAGAAATTTGGAAATGCATGGATGTAAATTGTTCAGATGGTTGCCAGGATTTGATCTGAATTGGCCCCTTTTCTTGCTGTTGGACATGGGGGAAGGAAGTGTGTACAGATTTGTGTGCTTCAGTTGGTTATCTGTGTAACAGCAAGGTACATTCAGTTTTCTCTCAGAGGCTTCAAGATTATATTTCAAATATCATAGCACAGAGATATCTTCTGTGAGTACAGAGACGTACAAGGATAGTGTCTTTCACATGGATGAGCTAGGTCAGCCTGAGGTCCACTTTTGCCAGTGCTGCTGAGGAGGAGGATGCTAGCTGAGTAGCTGGCCTTGTCTGTAGTCTGGTGAATCCAGAAACAGGTGTTCTGCATGGCAAATTTCACCTCCAGTGTAACTTGAGCAGATCTAAGCACCTGAAAACAAGACCTTAGAATTCCTGGGTTGGAAGGGATCTTGAAGATCATCTAGTTCCAACCTTCCTGCAGTGGACAGGAGCGCCTGTCATTAGACCAGGTTGCTCCGAGCTCCATCCAGCCTGGTCTTGAACTCTCGCAGGGATAGGGCATCTGTAGCTTCTTTGAGCAACCTGTTCCAGTGCCTCACTACCCTTGAGGTAAAGAATTTTTTCTTGATATCTAATCTAAATCTACTCTCTTTCAGTTTGAAGCCATTCCCCTTGTTCTGTTACTACAGCTCTTGTAAAATGTCCCTTTCTGTGTTTTTTGTAGGCTCCCTTCAGGTACTGGAAGGCTTCAATTAGGTCACCCTGAAGCCTTCTCTTTTCCAGGCTGAGCAACCCCAATTCTCTCAGCCTTTCCTTGCAGGAGAGGTGCTCTAGCTATCTAACCATCGTGGTGGCCTCCTCTGGACTTGCTCCAAGAGGTTGATGTCCGTCCTGTGATGGGGACCCCAGAGCTGGATGCAGCACTGTAGGTGGGGTGTCACCAGAGCAGAGGGACAGAATCTCTTCCCTCGCCCTGCTGGCCACGCTGCTTTGGATACAGCCCAGGATACACTTGGCTTTCTGTGCTGCAAGTGCACATTACCAGGTCATGTCTGGCCTCTCATCCACCAGCACTCCCAAGTCCTTCTCATCAGGACTGTTCTCAATCCCTTCATCCCCCAGCCTGTATTGATAATGGGGGGTTGCCCTGACCCAGGTGTAGGACTTTGCACTTATTAAACCTCATGAGATTCCCACAGGCCCACTTGCCCTAGAAGAAAACGGTGGCCGAATTGCCTGTTGTGGCTGCCCATTCTCTCATCTGGCCTTGGAAGTATTGTTCCCTGGATTCCCTGCAGACGCTGGAGCTGGAAACCACAGTAAAACAGTGAGCTGGAAACAAACAGCTTGTTTTCTCCAAAGATACAGGTCAGTTAAAACCTGGTGCTAGTTAGCATGAGTAAACTTCAAAGAAGATCTCTCCCCTCACCCCCACCAGTATCAGACATATAATTTAGTTAGTGATGAGAATGGGATGAGGTTTTCTAAAATGTCTCTTGGTGGGAAAAAAATACCACGTAGTGCTTCTGTATAGGAGTATTCTTTAAACAAAACTTGTAGTTCATTATTTTGAAGAGCACTCTGTAGATAAGAGACATGTTTTCAAATGCCAGCAGGCCTTAATCAAGCTTAGAGCTTTAGGTTGTGTTTAGGGCCAGCTGATTCACTGGCAGAAAAACACTGTGATATTTTGCACACAAACCAGTTGAGAACCAAGCCCAGAGCTGAGCATCAGTGTTGGTACACTCTTGAGTGATGTTGTAGTTGGACAAGTATTTTCTCAGAGGGCAGTTGGTTTCAGCATCTCCGCTTTGTGCTGTTCCTCAAGTTTTGCTGCTGCAGTTCTTCCTGCAGCTGTTTGGTCATCTGAACTAAAAATGCCTTGGTAGAGTGTGGGGGAAAAAAGTGGTGTTTTTTTTAACCTGAGCCTGCTTTCCAGCCTGGTTTACTGCCTAAGTCAACAAGTAGTTAAACCGGTCTGTCAGAGACAGGACAGAATAAAAAGAGGCACTGGGTTTGCTTAAACCCACAAAACTGACAGACTCTCTGGAGTGAGGTGCCTGTGGGCTGGTGTGTCCCATTCAAGTTGCAGGTCTCAAGGCAGTGGTTTCCTTCTGCTGTGCTCCTTTAGATCTGTCCACACCACTCATAAATTGTGGAAATACTGAAGCAGAAGAGCAGTTCAGCTTCACCTGCCATTTCAGCTTACTCTGACATTCAAGTTTCCTTGACTCGACTCCTTGGAAGGCAGGAAGGCATGGTCCTGCTTTTAACATTGTATTGTGCCCTATAGCAAAACCACTGGGGTGCTTATGTTGCCTGTGCAGACTTCTTGCATGTTTTTGAATAGTTTGTTTTACTGAACCTCTTGAACTGTGTGCAGTGTGTATTTGTTTCAATGAGGTATTTGCCTCGCAGCTCAGGAGCTGTGTCTGTAGCTGTTGCCTACTCAAGCTGTGAGGGTCTGTTGGGTTTCATGGGGGTTTTGCTCCAGAGACCATGCAGAAGCCAGGATCTTGGCCGCTCTACTGCAGCCGTGATCTCCAGTTTGCTGGTGATCCATGAGCAGTGGACAGCGAGAAGGCACAAATTCCTTAAAACTCTCTGCTGCATGCAGGGAGATGTGCCAGTGGACAGACTTACACTCACATGCTTCATACTGCCCAGGCAAATGCTCTTTTAAAGAAACTTATTTTGAGCAAAGCTAGAAAGCAAAACAGCTTTTTAGAAAGCAGGATGCAGAGCACTATTCTGACTGCAGGAGACTGTTTTATTTGGGCAAGGGGGAGGCTTGCCATCACATTTGTGTGCTGAAGTGTGCTGTCACTCAGATGCCAGTCAGCTTTTCTCCAGCCTCACCTGACTGTAGGGCAGGAGCCAAACTTGTCTGTCCACTCCTCAGAGCGAGACTGCAAATGTGTTCTATGACTAAGTTGTTCAGGATTGCTCTCTCTTTATTTAATAAAATAAAACACTGTTCACATGTACTGCAAAATAGCTCAAATGGAGGTCGCCCAAAATACTGTAGTAAAGAAGCAGCACTTTCTTTGAGTGCTTCAATTTTAGTGGGATGACAGTGAGAATAAGCAGAACAAGCAGTAGTCATGCATTCAGTGTCTTGTGTAATCGCCTCAGAGTACCACCCAAGTCCAGTCATAGCACTCTGCCAGCTTCAGGGAGAACTTTGGTCTTTTAAGATTCCTTCTTTCATCCATATTGTTAAATTAAGACATGGAAACCATTCGCTAAGGGTTTGAAAACCTGATTTCATGGGTTTTTCATACAGGTACTAGGTGACTGATCTAATCCTGGCATATTTGTAAATAGATGTGATCACACAATGTAGATAAAACAACATGTATGACTATAGTTGAATATTAAGATTGTGGCTGCTCTCCTATTCTTTGCAGCAGTGAAGTCCTAGAAATACACCTGATTCCTAAAATTTGCCTAAAAGCTGTCTTGATGTAGTTTATATGGACAAGTCAGAACTACTGATCAAGTTGAGCAAGATTTTTTCTGTTGCAGAAACTGTGCTCTGGCTTTAGAGCTGCCTCAAGAACCATACTGAAACAGGCTAGATCTACCCTGCTGCTGGGGGAGTTGCTGTTGGTTTGTTGTGGTTATTTTAACAGCAGTAGAGTTGAAGAGGTGACATCTGTGCCTCTTCAGCTTGCTGCTTTTGTTACTTCAATCTTTATTAGAGACTGTAGAGACACATCTGCTTTTTTTTCCCCTGACAGTTCTTGAGCAAATATTCTGGGTTATGCCATTAATTTTTAATTCTCTCCCATTTGTTTTTACTTCTTGCAGTTGTTGTGTGGTTGGTGAAAATAAGCCTGCCCTACAGGAATGCAAGAGGAGCAACAGCCTGAGGTAGGGCTTGGAGATGAAGTTTGTATCTCAATACAATTGCAGGGAAGGTCAAGACTGAATCAGCAAGGTTCTTCCACTCATTCTTGGCGAAATTCTGCAAAGTCTTAGAGTTGAGAATGCCAGTGTGAGACGCGTTTTAAAACAGGGACAGAGGGCTCAGTGCTATTTTTTTTGGCACATTAGGTTCTTTTCAGGTTCCCTTTCCCTCCAGTTGCAGAAGTTAAAATGGGTCTTTTGTATTATTCTACTTGCAAGTGAGGAATTGCATAAAGTAGCCTAACCGATGAGATTAAACCTTTTGGAGGAAAGAGGTTTTGTGAGTAAATTACAGAAATTGATTATATACGAATGATCACATTGTACATGGCTTCAGTTCCTTGCCAAATTCAACTGAGATGCTTTTTCTATCCTTTCTGTTCCTTTTCTTGTCCTTTCATACCTGTATATCTCAAAACCTTTTTCTGGTATAATAGGTGAAGCTCAGGAAATTTTTATCTTATGAAGTATAAGAACGTCAGTTCTTTTGTCCTGTTTATAAAAAAAAAGAACAACAAACTCCTAATGTGGTGGCTTAGTGCTGTGCTCATTGCAGTGTTGTGATGACAAAGCCAGCATAAGTGACAGGATTAATTCCATATGTTACAGATGGATAAATTTTTCCAAAATATTTTTGTGACTAGACTTTACGTATGCAAGCAGTAGAGACAAGCCATATGTTCTGATCAAAAGCTGAGCTGGTGTTAAATTAGATTTGGGAATGTAATTGCAATTTGCAGTGTAATTGCAGTTTGCAGTTGTCAGTGAACAGACTTGCTTTGTAGTGAAAGGATAATGTGTTGCTGTGAGTATTTTAAACTTTGCACTGTAAAGCTGTTGTACTTTTTGAGTTTACTCCATGAAATGTATCATAAATTTTTCCTTGCCTTCAGTGAGGCCCACGGTAAGACACTCAGGATTTATTTTCTCAAAATTCCTGTTTGGCATAGTGGAATACTAGAAGAAGAAAATTAAAACTCTTGTTGAAAGCTCTTAACAGTTGGATGTGCTTTGTACAGTCTTGCTTTAAACCTTACCTGGTTAAGTACAAAGTAAATAAACCAGTCGTTTTAGCTAAAAAGCTGACATCCGTCAGGAGAGGTTGGCTGCCTGGTTGCTGACTCATTAATATTGCCTTTCCTTTGGAAAGTTCTTAAATGATGATGTATTCTCATCCCGTCTCTAACTTTTTGACTTAATTTTATTCAGAAATTCCAAATTCTTCCAATAATTATCCGGATTAAATTTTGAATTAATGTAGTTGCCTAAAGGTAGTTTTTAATTTAGCTTTCCCTTATTCCTGAGTCTTTTCCGTGCTAACTCTGCCTCTCTAGCTTGAATGACATTGGCTGAATGACTGGAATTGTTTGAATTCTATGCACAGGTTTTAAAACTTGCCTGTTAATCAAAAATAAGAAAGGTTTCTGTAAGCCGAAGGCATGTATCATATGCTTCTAGTGATAATATCTAAGAGTCAGTCTTTGGGAATCTTTTCAATTACCTTCTGTTCCTTTAGAGAGGAAAACTCTGCAGATGCCTTGTGTCTTTTTGACTTTGATTTCTGATACGTATAAAGTCATCATGCACATGAACTTTCTTAAGATTTGATGTGCATATTGTGTAATTGCCTTATTCCAACAAATACTTGGCCTGACTCTTCTAGAATGGATGTTTTTAGTCTTGTGAATACTGATTAACTTTGTCAGACTCCTGACAGACTAATGCTGATGGGTAGTTGAGTCAAATGGTATTAAAATAATCAGTGCACATTTTAGTTTTCAATACAGAAGGTGCTGTAGTAGAGTTAGAGGTAAATTTGTTCTTTTTATCTGGAATCCCATTTATTTAAAAACTCCTTGTCAGGTATAAATATTATCTTTTAAAATAGGCCTGAAGTAGTTAGTTTTTAATACATTCTTTCTCATACTCAGGCAGCTAGGAAAAAGTAGTTGTAAAAGCAATAGATGTTTTGAACTGTAACACTGCTTAAATTATTTACTTGCTTGGATATTATATGTAGGTTCAAATTGAGTAAACTCACAAAGGGAAAGTTGTATTAAAACATTTCATTATAATTCCCAGCCTCCTCTTGAATTTGTTTCATACAGGCTGCTGCAGATCCAATGTCGTCCTCTGATGCACCAGAAGATGGCCCAAAGGAAACGTCAAGTGTATCGCAGAATATCTGTATGTTTCTGGTTTGACTGGGGAGGGTGTAGCACACTGGAAGGGTATTAAACTAAATGTCCTTGCCTTCTCCTTAGCTAAAAAGGACAGGGCGGTTAGCACAAAAGGGTGCTAATGAAGTCATAGCTGACTTAATCTGTTCTTGATTTGTTTCAAGGCCCAGTTGTGTAAATCAAATTCAGAAAGAGCAATGACATTGATTCTTAGTTTGCTGATCCCATACTTTCAAAAGTAAATATTTTTAGATTTAATAGATACACTCAGCTATCAAGGTATTGTTTTAAGCTCAGTTATTGCTTTCTAAGGCAGTGATGCGTAAGTATGTTTTTTTTGACAGTCTGGCATCTAGTGATATGATGTTGATCAGTTGTCCCAAATGGAATGCTTTGCCCATGCTAGCATCATAATGTTTTGGCAAGCCTGCAGCATGTGGCAATAGAAGTATTCCTACCAAAACTGTCTTGTAAAGCCCAGGAAGAGTATCTTTTCTTACCTGTTATTGGTAAGGATCAGATAATGACAGGCATTTCTTTCTCAAGAGCAGAAAACAACGGCTTCTTAGGATTTGCTTTATATATATTGATACACTGTTGTGATATTAATGTATACAGTGCTCATTTATAACAATAGGAACATTCAGATTGTGCTTTCTGGCAAATAATAGGCTCTAAACCACCTTAGGGCAAATTAGTGTGTAACAGCAATGTTGCTGAATAATTCTTAGGGATCTCAACTTTCATGGGAGCAAACAGAGCCTTGACTAAAGCTATGGTAGGCATATACAGACCTAAAGAAGCAGAATATTTTATATTGCTTTTTTCTCCAGATACAGAAGGTGGGTCAATAAAACCCATAGCTCCTCCTGAGAATATTTTCTTTAATTGTGTCCTTAAATTATAACATCTGGTACTGTACAATCATAGCATTTTTTCTTCACATGAAACATTATTCAGTCCAGTACTGAGTATATGTGTGAGGTGAAAGCTTGAAAAATAAATAGAAATTACACCCTTTAAGGATTACCAAATATGTAGGAACCACTTTCAACTGGAGGAATCTGAACCATAAGTGGCTTTAGGCTAGGAAAGTACTGAGACAGATATTACACACACTTCCCTGTGTATTATATTCTCCCTTAGATGTCCACTTTTGACCATAGTGGGAGGCAGGATATTTGCTTAGGTAGGTTTTTGTTGATCTACTATGACTGCGTTTATAATTATGTGACTGCGAGTGCTACAAATGCAACAGCGTTACCTCTTCTTCCTTTTTCAGTCATGTTTTCCTTACCTCCTCCTTAGCATCACCATCTGTTTTGGCAGCAACATTGTCTTAGCTCAGACAGTACTGATTGCAGCACACCATGTTCTTGGGTATTGACCATGAAGTAGTAGGTTGCCAAAATGCTAAGAAGGATGTTGGCGGGTTGCTTTTATTTTTTTGGTTTGGGTTTTTCTTTTGTTTGGTTGATTTTCTTTTAATTTGGTGGGGTTTTTGTTTGGTTGGTTTTGGTTTGGGGTTGTTTTTACATAAAGTCTTACGAGATTAGTATTTATGGGACAGAACTGGGGCCAGAGCCACACAGTTAAACCAGATTCATAAAATGAATGTGTGGTAGGAGGCTGTAATTTATCTGCATCTTTGACATCCTGCCTACAAACTGTTCACTAATCTTTTTTTTTTTTTCCCTGGGCTTATGATCCTATTCCAGGCTTCTGGAGACCACTTGAGACCTCTGCTAACTTGTGCAGCAGCTTGCCAGAGAAAGAGAGTTGGTTGGAAACAAAACTCTGCTTTCCTGCTTGATACTTTTTTTTCTAAGATGCATTACAGCTTAAAGATGACTCATTCAAAGCGACTTATATTTCCCATTGCTGTAGAGTTAAAGCTTCTCTGTCTCAGTCAGTGAGGCTATCTGGCATTTAACGAGTAACTGTGACGAAACTGATAGATCCTCCTGTTTTCCATATGGCAAGCTTGACATAGAGGGGCTAAACTCACACTGTACCATTTTGATCTTAAATAGTTGTTGAATCTAGAGAAGAATGATTGGATTCCTGACCTAAGTACCTCTTGAGGTTTAATTTTCCTCTATGTACTGATCCCTGCTGTGTTAATCACAGAAAAGGCTAAGGTTGGTACTGTAGGTATCCTATATGTGCCAGTGACTTCACCATCATATTCACATGTGTCCATGTGTTGCTATCGTTTATGTAGATAAGAATCCCAAAATGGAGCACTTTGGGTTTAGAATTTTAAAAATGCTCTTTTTTTTTCTTTATTTTTTTCCCTCTAATTTAGTGTATACCTTTTCTAAGTATTCTTTGCTTCTCTGTCCACCTCACCTGCCACACAGCTTCTCTCTTTCCCTTACTGAACTGCGTGGACAACCTGTCCCAGTGTCCACAGGGTAGGAAACCTGGACTGAGACCCATGCTTGGAGGCAGCCTCTCCAGTGATGGCACTCTCAATGATGTAGCTTCAGAATTGAATGTAAGATTACAGTGGTAAATCAATGGCCTTTTAGCTCTGCTCTGCTGTTTAGTGGCGACATTTTTATTTTCTGTTTTACGTACCTGCACTTTATATCATGTGTGCTTTTCTTCTCTATTTTTCTTTACATTTATAGCTGATGCAGATGCATTTAAAATTCTCCTGGAGATGAAGTTGAAGAAGAGGCAGAAAAGGCCTGCTTTACCAAACACTGTCACTGAGCTTGACACTGAGGATGGGTCTAAAGTATATGTGGTTGGAACAGCCCACTTCAGTGACAGCAGCAAAAAGGATGTAGTAAAGGTAAATACTCAGTGTGAGCCCTTCAGCAGCATCTTTATAATGTTGTCAACTTAGCACTTAGTAGAATGAAGTCCAGCTCTCTGCCTTGGTGCTGTGCTGTAACCTTCTGGCTCTGTTTTTCCTAGTTGGCTGTTGGAGGGCTAACAGCACTATGGGATGAAAGGCAGACATGTTACAGTAATAATTTTTGATGCAATAAATTGCTCTCTCAGCTCAAATATTTTATTTGTCCTTCAATAAAAAAGGAAGATACAGTGCCAGTGTTGAAAGTAGAAATCTCACTAGGGAAGCTTACATTACCTGTATAATATTTGGCTGTAAAACCATGCTGCCCAAAACTTGGATTCCATTCTCAAGCTGCAAATAGGTCTGAAGCCCTAGTGCAAGTAGGAACTATTTCGTATTGTACCTCCTGCAAACTCTGCAATTTAGAGTGGCTTTATTATCCAGGAGCTAGAGGGGGAAGAATCTTGTAAGAACCAGGGTTGACAATTCTGGCACAAAGTGTATTCTAACTCAGATTACAAATTACCACAGAGTACAGTCAAATTAATTTTGTGAATGTGAAAAGTTTAACATGAAGTGTTTCTTCTCTGCTCCTCTCCCCAGCACAGTTTGTTCACCATTATCCTGTCCCAAAGCATCCAGTAACTAAGGCTGGATCTTAACTTAATCTCAATTGCTGTCACCTTCCTTAATATTTTTCTCAATGCATAGTTATTTGGAGAAGTCTTATTTACTATTCTACTGCTTTTTTAATTGAAAATGATTGTTGGAATGTGCTTTTAAGGTCTCTTTTCTCTTTAAAGTATTGATATTGGCTGCATTTCTGTTAATTCCTTTCTAAAGCAGTATAAATAAATTCATCTTTTTCAGACAATACAAGAAGTGCAGCCTGATGTAGTTGTGGTGGAACTATGCCAGTACAGAGTTTCTATGTTAAAGATGGATGAAAAAACATTACTAAAAGAAGCCAAAGAAATAAATCTGGAAAAACTTCAACAAGCTATAAAGCAGGTATGATTCCTACAGTGAGAGTTAAAGGTTTATGTTAAGAGCAATTTGTCAAATTGCAATCAAAACCAGTGTTCCCACCAGCTGGGAACCTTATACTGTTGACGTAGGTAAGAGTACTATTACAGTGGCAAAACTAGGTTTGAGGTTTTTTTTTTTGTTTTCAGATGGAGCATTGAGGACTTTTTTTTTCACAATGGGATTGTTTGGGCAATTTATTGACCTTGACAGGAATCCTCCTGCATTTAACAGCTGCTCCATTTGCAGGACACAAGTCTAACTTTGCAATTGTAATGCTCTGCTAATATATTTAAATGTGATTATTATTCCTGCAATCTGCATCTGTATCACAGCTATTTAAGGAGCACTTAATTTTGGTGTTTTCTGTTTAGGTGCATTCCTTCTTCATCCTAGTGTGTTGCTCTTTAATTCCTATTCACTTGTCGTTTGAGTAGTTTCTAATTGACAGTAGGCCCTGAAGGGGGATTCTGAAAAATCTGGGCTGAAAAGTGTGGGATTCTATTCAAATTATAACTACTCTGGCAGTTTGATGTGGAAGTGTCCGGGATGTGTGTGCAAAAAAATGTCCTGTATTTTTTTCGGTTCCACCTAGCTAGCTTGCATTTAAGTAGTTTTAAGCTAGGCACAGTGAAATAACACAAAGTTGACTTAAAAATGACAGGACACTTGATTAGAATAGCAGTGTCTGGTCAATAGTAAAAAGAGTTTCAGTGTCCAGCTGGATGAAGAAATTCATAGATCGCTATTTTGGTTGTCTGGTAATTGTATATTGGAATTGCTTTATTGATGTAATTAGGGAATTTCCAGGACTGCACCCCCAATAGAAATATAATCTGCATCCTTGCAGAAGCACTAGCAGTGGCTCAGGGCTATCTAGTGTGTGTGCTTGCACGCAGTGTCTCAGAGCAGGCTTTCTGCCTCACGGTTAGGCAATAATAATAATGCCTTTCCTGTTTTCTTTATTTATGCCCTGTCAAAGGAAAAGACATTGCAAAACACTTGTATATTGCATGAATTGCTGCATATATCTATTTCTTTTAGGTAAGGTGGGTTATTTTGATGCATGCATGTTCACAACTGGAGCAGCATAGCTGGGCATCTTCTGACCTTGTGAACAGGCACAGAAAGGTTTTTTTTAATATCAAAAAGCTAAATGCAACAGTTTTTGCTATGTTAAGAGGAAAAGGACAATGAAAACAAAATAGCAGACTTTTTTCTCTGTGATGTAAATTCATGTTGGCAGCTTTGCATTTACCACTTCCTACCAGGGCTTGAAATGATCTTGTGTGTAGACAGTAGAAAACACAGACTCTGTTGGCTCCAAAGCCAGAGAGCACTACAAGGATCCTTCCTTTACAGTTCAGTATTAGTCTCCTTTACCACCAGGAATAATGCAGATAATAAAATTTGAACATTGGGCCTTTTAAGGAACATATTTCTCTGTCTGTAGTCTCAACCAAAAAAACCCCCAGTCTTTCCCCTTCGAATCACTAACAGCATGGATTGTATAGGGAAAACCAGGAAGAACAGTCCAACTGTCTCATGCCAAATTATAGTGTCTTTGTTTTTCTCTAATAAAATCAGACCAGTTGGTAAGTTGCTCAGTTACGCCTTAGTTGCCTCCTCTCATTGAGGTGTGCCTCCAGCCCGAAAAGCTACACTAAAAGTCAAAGCTGCTTTCAACTTTCATCCTTGAGTTTGGAAATGAGGAAGAAGAGCCCAAATGATGTCTCTTTATAATCACTTACATAAATACTAAGCAGTAAAATTGGATTTCATTGCTCTTAATTGAAGCTGGAAACTGAGCAGAATGTTAACATGCAACATACATATTTGCAATGAGTCACTGGCATCCACAGCTTATCAAGCAACTGCTGCAGGTTAAAACTGGACTTCCTTTAGTTCCTCCTTGAATTTCAAAACCCTTACCCTTGTTTGCAGAGAAGTACCTATTTGCTTTCCATTAAGCAAAGCAACACAGTGCAGACTGGTATCTGGCTCGAATGTGGATAACCTGGAGTTATCCACAAGCATTAACAGTTGGCTTAAACCAAACTGGTAAGACAGGTTTTCTCTTATCTTTTCCCCAGCTTCTCAGTTCCACTATCCCTTCTGTGTCCATACTATGTCCCTGTGATAGTTTGAGCAGGGCTTGATTTTTTTGCTGCATCATCTCCCGCTGGCTGTAACATTGCTAGTCTTGGCACAGAGGGGCAGTTGAGAAACCTTGCTCGGGGGCAGAAGAGAAAGTGAGCTAGTGACAGCAGAGTCATAGCTTAACCTCTTCTTGTCTGAAGTTACCTGTGGAGGAATATATTGTAATGTTGGTTATGGCTAGTGAAAAAAGCTCACCTTTTGCACTGTGTAATACAGCCCTCTATGTTTAGGTAACCCACAGGGATAGTCCTCTTAAATAAAATGGATATAACATGAATTGGTAGGTGATAGGTACATCCATATGGACAGGAGCAGGCTGCTGTTCTCTTGCTACCTTCACTTTTGTTTTGAAGTCTAACCTCCAGTGTTCTTGCAGCAGTAGGAAAACCAGTTCCAGGCTCCAGGTGTCAAGGCTGTGCTGCCTTCCTTCGTGGGAATTAGAGTTTTTAAAAGAATTGCGAATGAAAGTACACGTGGTTTGCTTCTGCACTTGGGTCAGTGACTTGTCATGCAAAGAGTAGCTCCAAGGCCCCCTCCATAGGCTGTGTTCCCATACATAGTAGAAGTGTTCTTTGTCTGGGTATTGCTCTCTCTTCCTGCCCTTTTCACTGTCTCTATGCTCGTCGTGTGTCCAATAGTGCATCTTCCCTCAGTCATCCTTTCCCAAGCCTCGCAAGTATTTAATATGTTTAATCTCTTCTCATTTATTTGGTATTTCTTTGAACATTTTCTAGTTAAAGTATCTTGTTTTCAAGGCAGGAGTCTGCTAAAGATTGTACAGCAGTGCTTTCATGTTTCCCTGTTGTTCCTTTCCTGGTAATCTCTTTTACTCTTCTTGCTTTGTGACTGCTGTTGAACACAGAGCTGACAAAATTGGTAGTTTGCTTTCTCTTTCCCATGTGCTGATAGCTTTGCATCCCTCTGCCTGTGCAGTTAGATTTCTTTATACTTGTGTATTACTGTGTTTATTTATGGCTGTTGCTTCTAACCTAACAAATTATTGCCACCCACTCAGGATTTAATGTTCTTTTGTGGTCAGCCTTCCTTTATACAACACTGAATAATCTAGTATAGATAATAAACTCCTTTACTGTTTTGCTCCCATCATTTTTTGTATATTTTTCTCTTTATCCTCTGACAGTATCTGGCTGGCCAGCTGTTGCTGGTTGCTGCTACATACAGCTGCTTGTCACTTTTTATCTCCTTGATGCTAAACAAATACGGCAAGCACTAAGTTTCATGCAGGTTAAGAGCACAGACAACTTGGAAACACTTCGAAGATGCATCCCTCTGTTAGCCAACACCTCTCACAGTGTAAAAATACAACTTCGGGTGCATCAATCCTGAAGGAGAGATCAGCCAGCAAATAACCTCAGGCTGCATTATCCTAGTTTTTTGGGGGTGGATTTTGTGAGTATCTTTTCCAAACTTCTGGAAACCTTTGTTCCCCAGGGACTTTAACTGGATCTCAGGGATGCTGAAAACACTTGTCCTCCTGTTTCTTCCTTGGCTCTCCCCAGAAGCCCAGCACTTGACTTTCTTGCATGCTTGCTAGTTTGTAGTATGATAAAGCAGGTAATCAACTGGCTTTGAAAATAACCCCTCTCTTTTGCCAGTTCTGGTCCTCAGTGACTCTTGAGTCCATTTAGCTGCACAAACCACCCACAGCCTTTGGAGAGGTCGCACAAGCATTGGATCTGGCACAGGGTGGGTCATTTGAACAAGGAATGGAGACCAGGACCTTTCTCTGGTAACTTCCAGCAGTTATATTAAGTCAGGCTATCCTATGTAGCCTCATCTTCAGTTGCATGAAGCTGATGATATAGCAGGAAATTAGCCTTTGTTGAGGGAAGGGGCAGTGCCCCTTTTGGCAGAATTATGGACTGATGCCAAATTGGAGGAGATGTGTAACCAAGGTTCAGGTTATGCTTTGGGACAGGTAATGTTGATTCATCGAGTCTTAGTTATAAAAGTAACTTCTTAAGGACAGCCAGAGCTGGACAGAAGGGACAGATTTGAGATATTTTTTCATTCTTTTTTTGTAAAAGGTGAGGAAAGGAAAATTTTGCTTAAGTATACATAGGAGAATGCTTTTCTTTTTCAAGAGAAGAGTTTTGATTTTAACGCTCAGTTCAAAAAAGCAATAGAGAGCCTTCTGTCTTGTGGGACTGAGTCATGCTGAGGACTGTGAGGTCTCTTCTAAGATCTTGTGTGCCGAAATCATACACTGCAATTTCGTGTACAATGCTAGCTTCTCTGTGTTTCTGCATCTAACCAGTCCTCAGCCTCTTGTTTTTCAGGATTGTAGGCTTGTCTGGGATAGGACCACTGGCTATTTACTTCAGTATTTCTATGGCGTGGCATTCACTGTACATTTAATGGAGTATGCTCAGTATGAACTATTTTACCATTAAGCTATTCAGACACTTTCTTTAAGCAGACAGAGTAAATATAGACTGAAATAAGTCTGGCTATCCTTCTTTATTTTCTTAACCTGCAATACGTTTTTGTTGAAAGGTAGAATACTTTGGCCGCACAGTGACGTAAACTGATAAAAACTGAAATATGAGCTGTGTGTTGATTAGTGAATTGGCTCCAAAATGTAGCTTCAGTGCTGTTTCTTCATTAAAATAATTAATGCTTTTTTCAATTCTGTGAACAGTGCATTCTTCAGCCTGTTGAATTTTTTTTTTTTTTGACATGTTTCTCTCCCTCTTCTGCCAGAATGGAGTCATGTCTGGACTGATGCAAATGCTCCTTCTGAAGGTTTCTGCTCACATCACAGAACAGCTGGGAATGGCCCCAGGAGGAGAATTCAGGGAGGCTTTCAAAGAGGTGTGAACTTGAAATGGCTTTTCTGAGGTCACATTACTGGCCTTTTGCTTCCAGAGTTGAACTCAATAAAACCATTTTGTTATTTCCTAGAAAAGAGCACTCTGGCCATATACTACTGCTGAAGCCAATGAAGTAGTAAAAATCATTTTCAACTTCAAAATGTACCTTAAGGTACAAAGATCTGTAGACATGAGTGGTATGAGAGCAATTCCAAAAAGGCTTCTAATGATAAGGGTTTTTCCTGATGATATTTCTGAAGACATTTGTTTTCATTAATAATTTAGTTTCATTTAAACAATTGTTTTTGACTTTTGAATATTGCTCTTGGTCCCACTGTTGGTGGTGTCAGGATTTCAGGCTGTGAAAACCAGCTCTAAAGGATTAATGAGATCTGACACATTCCATTCATCTAGAAAAATTGGGGAAGTGAAATATCTGACTGGTCTGTTAGTCCTATATGGTCTTTTAACATCACCTGTTGTACTACTGCCAGCAGTGATACCTGGAACTAAATAGTAGCTGTGTATCAACTACTCTTTTTAATGTTTTTTACTGTAATACCTACTACATTGTGTATTTGATCTATTCCTTTATGAAGTAATGTAGTAGTATTTTGTAAATTTTATTTACTGCATAGCCAAAATATTTTTTAATGTTGAAGTATGGCACTACTTGCTCTTTTTTGAGATACCTTGTCTAACACAGTAAATCCTTAATGTTCATTAATAAGAATGTGCTGTGCTGCAGTATGAAATATTGACTAGTTATTTGTATCTTCTCTTTCAGGCAAGTAAAGTACCTTTCTGTAAATTCCACCTCGGTGACCGACCCATCCCTGTTACATTTAAGAGAGCAATTGCTGCACTTTCCTTCTGGCAAAAAGTCAAGCTTGCTTGGGGCCTTTGCTTCTTATCTGACCCCATCAGGTATGAATAAGCACCCCATATGTTTTATGTTTGGGGTGTATTATTTAATTCTTGGGTTGGACTTCAGTATGAGGGTACCCCGCCTGATGCAATGAAATTTGAAGTTAGTGAGAAGGATGAAAATACAAACTACCCTGCAATAACATGTATTTTTGAAGTGAAAGCTGTCTTTTTGGTCTTGTGTCAGCTCTTCCTTTAATTGTCTTTCAATGCATTACTTCCAGGTAAATTGTAAGATTAGGTGCTGGAGAATTCCTAGTATACTTATAAAAATTTCTTTAAATTATTATTTTATTATTTTTGTGCTGAAAATAAAATCTTTCCCACTACTGTGTGTGGATATTGTAAATAAAAGAGAGTAAAGGCATCCGTACAATAATTTGTATGTCCTTAAGAGTTCCACAGGTCTCAGGCTTTCTGTGCTAATTCACATCAGGATCAGGGCAGCCTGAGAACTAAATCTGTTGTCTGAGCAGATTTTGGAATAAAGGAAAACTTCAAGAGTCTACATGTTGTCCACAGACTTCAAATGATTATTGCCTTTATAAAGATGCATTGTTATGAAGTCTTGCCTTATGTTACTGTTTCTTGGACAGCTATTCTTGGTTTCCCCTGCCTTTCAGAGACATCCCTGTGCCAAGTTTGTGTGCTCTTTCCACAAGTAGATGTGTGATAACTTACTTGAACTGGCTGAGAACATGTGCACAGTTGCTTTCCTAAATTCAGTCTCCACCTGCCAGACTTGCAGTGATGTTAGAAGTGCCAAAAATGGATTCCTTGTGCACTTGGCCCCTGAATTTCAGTGCTTCTCTCATAGCCTGTGGCTGGAGCTCTGCAGCTCATGCAGTGACAATGTGGCATTTTTACAGGCTTTTAAAATAAGGCCAGGGCTAAAAAACTGTAGTTGTGTTGATCAAACCTTCTGTTTTGCAGTTCTAACATTTACTTAATTGTAATTTCCTGTAAATACTTGACATTACATTCATCTGTAAAGTGAGCTTGACTGTCTTTTAAGCCATTAACTATAGTTCATGCACCAAGTAAGTTTCCTTACTACTACTTGTCTAATACCAGCATGAGACAATTTGCAGGCTTTTGGAGGGCATCGAAGGATATCTTTCTGTGCGTTTTTCTCCCATTTTTTATCCATCCTAAGAACATTCTGGTTTTCAACTACAGTATTAATGTTATTAAAGCAAAAGCACGCTACCTTCCTGCTGAAGCTTGGCAGTAACTTTTCAGTTATTGCTGTACAATTGATTTTTAAACATAACATGTGGATAGAGGTTGTAAACAAAAGGTATTTATTTCAGAAAGTTATTGGGTAGAGAGGGACTATTGTGCATCCAGCCTTCAACATGAGATTCCATGGAAAATGGAGTAATACTTCAGCATCAAAATTGTCAGTCTGTTGATGTTTCTGGGTCTGTTGAAAGCTAGCATTTCTCCTTTCAGTTGCCTTGCTGGTGTTTGTAGTGTCCTTTTCATCTTGGAAACTAAAGGAAGCCTATTTGACATCATTCTGTAATAGACAGTGATGCCAAACCAGGTAATTGCATTGCTGCAAGCTCTGACCCACAGCTAGGGGTGCTAACAGAAGGGTTTATAGTACTTGTGGAAAGAATAAAAGCTCATTACATTTACTCCTGCAGTTCTTATTTTTCATTTCTTGTCCATTTGCTATTCTTCTGTTCTGGGAATTGGTTTATAACTTTGACTTCCCTGCTGAAGACCTGTGATTGACACTAGGAACATGCAGATCTCTTTCCATGCCCTCGGACTGTGCCTTACAGTGTGCCTTTTTTGTTCCTTAAGTAGAGTCTCTGTGTGTTCAGTGATCAGATCTGCTTCCTCGGAAGAGCTCTGTGTTAGGCTCTTCTAAGCGTATTAATACACACTGAAAGTGGGGTACCATGGTTACTGTTGCCTTTGAAGCCCTAGTGGTTTTTCTGAGTTGATTTGTCAGCTTTTAAAGTGAGAAGGGAGAAAATCCAGTTGAACTGGCTAAAGGCAAGTGACCTCTTTTCTTTCCCTTTCCTTCACTGTAGAGGCATTGTTAGGTATCGAGTTTTACAGGTTTATGGAGATTATTTTCCTTCTGGAGAGGAAAACTGGGGGAGGAGAACTGTAGACTGTGTTTTGGTGGATAATGTGTGTAACGCCCAATTGTTTTTATTCATTGGTTTGTCTGTGTTGACCTTTAAAAGTGTAACAGATACTGAGAAAACTTACCTTTCTTTCAGTAAAGATGATGTGGAGAAATGCAAACAGAAGGATTTACTGGAACAGATGATGGCAGAAATGATTGGAGAATTCCCTGATCTTCATCGAACGATTGTCTCCGAACGAGATATTTACTTGACCTACATGCTGAAGCAAGCAGCAAAGCAGATAGAACTACCTCGAGCTTCAGAAAGTAATTGTTTTAAAGCAGACATTATAACCAGCAAGGTGTTCTTTGTGTACTGGTCCAAAGTTCAGTTCTCAGGAAACCTGGGATGTCCTGTTCACGAATGCCACATATCGCATAAGATACAATGCTTAAAAAATTAAAAAGGGGTGTTACTCTTCTGTTGAAACCACCTAGAGCAGTAGACTCTAAGTTATGTTTCCTTTCTCATTGTGCTATTTAAAACTGGAAAGTACTAATTAGTCAGACAACTATTTCAAAAGGATCCGGTATGACATTACAGCATGGGACAGTCATCTATCTCACTTGCCCCATTATTTCACCAAATTAGTTGTTGTCACTGGCTGCTGAGGGACTCATTTCTTGTTAAGTTGATTCTCTAATTTCAGTATTCTTCATAGGGTTTTTTTTAAATTATAAATTGGGCTGCTGGGAACTTTGATGATCTGGCAGTAATAATCATTTGTGACTCTGCTGTTTCAGCAAGGTATAGGCATACAGAAAAATTGTATTTCTCTAATCTTGGGAAGTATTCTGCTGGCATATTTGATCTGCATGCCCTTCCTATAGATAAGCATACTGAGGTATGTTACCTCTTAATATCTTAAGAAGATAGTGTTTGTCATCACTTTAGTGCAGAACTCTTCTAGTTGCAGTTCTGATTTAGAGCAACCCTAGAATAGACTGAGAAAAGGAAAATTTAAAAAAAACAATTTGGTATATATATATAATAGTTCTAGTGTTTTCAACACAGTTTTGTTCCATATTTGGGTTGGGCTGCTCTTCACATTTTTACTTTTTTTTCTGGAAAAATCAAGGGTGGATATTTAAAGCAAGATACTGGATCTTGTATTTTATATTTATGTATTGTGTAGAATTTTCCCCATAGGAAAGCAGCCTGATTATTATTACTTAAAAAGATTTTTGTGAATTATTTTTATTGTGGCATGGTGCTATATTTTTCATTGGGGAAAACTTCCAGGAACCACATTTTGGGTGTTGTGAAATTTGGATGGTGGATGGGAGGTGAGGGTGAGAGCTGGCACCTGTTGCATTGGTCTGATGGTAACTGGCTAACTGTTGCATGTCACTGGCCAGGCTGTTGCTGAGGCCAGGTCTCTAACAGTGACACACAAGAACAGGTGTGGTCTCAAGTGTTGTTCTCCGATTGTGAGCCCAAATCCTGTCACACTTTGTGTGCCAGGTGCCACTGTCCAAAGTGGCAGAGAAAGTTCTCTGTTCAGGACACAGCAAAGACCAGGAGTGTTCCTCATAAGCAGCACAGAAACATGACCTACACTGAGAAGGAAAGAAATTAATTTAGTTTGCATCTGCTGAGCCTTTCACCCTGAGGCTGGAGTATGAACACTGGCCAAGTCTGTGTATGAAATAAATGATTCCTGAAAATCCAGAAACTGTGCTGACTTTTTCAGACTTTCAATGAAAGAGGCAGTAGGTGAGATGAGTATGTAACAACAGGGTTTCAATATCTGGTAGTAAAAGCCCCTGTGTCTTGGAAAAATCAATTTCGTAATCTCACACATTGCATATTTATTTATAGCTTGAAATCAGTTCTTTTACAGATACGTTCCTTTCTCTCCATCTCTTTCTCAGATGAACCTAGAAAATACATCCCAGCTGTTGTAGTTGGTGTTGTCGGAATGGGTCACGTACCTGGAATTGAAAAGAACTGGAATTCTGACTTAAAGATCCAGGAAATAATGAGGTAACAGTTGCCCTTTTCTGCATGTTGAAGTAACAACTTCTCTTGCTAAAAACCAGCAGTTTGTTTGGAGTCTTTTTGGTTGGTTGTCACAGCTTGAAGAGGCATCTCTACTGTCATTCCTGCCCTGTCAACTCACTGACTTACTATGCAGTGCTTGCAGATTATGCTTACAGCAAAGAAAAAGAAAATATCAAGGGAAAAAAGTAAATAGTTGCATATGGAGGGAAGTAGAGGTGAGAATATGCCTTTGTCTAGAAAGAAAATTAATTGGTCCTCATTTAAATGTTCTAAAATGAAAACTCAAATGAGGGCTGTAGAAGATGGTGAAAACAGAACAAGGCTTTTAGTCTAACCTAGGTAAATATAAATCATTGGATTTAAAGCTTTTATTTTGTCAGGACACTGCTGACTCTGGCAAGCTTAGTGTCGCAGTTGCTTGTAGCTTATTTTTAACTGTGTATGTAAGTAATGACTTGTTTTAATGTGTATACCTAACTAATTATGAGCTGGTTTAAGCCATATATCTGGTGAACTCTTGCTTCAAAATACCTATTAAAATACATGTATGTGCTTTGTAAAAGACAGAGTTGAAGAACCAAAGTGTTCAGACTATGTGTATCCCATAAAGCGACAAAGGTCAGGACTTTAGAAATACAGGAGAGATTATAATACAACCTGGTAGCATTGGTCGGTAGTGCTTTAGGATTACAGAGTCTTTCAAATATTGACACTTTCCTTATCACATCCATTTATTGTGTTTATGTAACCACCTCACCCATCTCTTCAGAAGCTATGAAAACCAGAAAAGACTGACATGCACATAAATGGTATATTTAGATATCAAAAATATGATTTAGAGAGACTTTTGGTGTCTGGATTCAAGAATGCAAAGTACAGAAGCTCTGCCTAGCCATTTTTAATTATCTTTCAAGGCTAAGCCTCATCTGGAGTCACAAACTAGATGTCCATATTCCTCTGCACCCTCGCAAATAACCTGCACAATAAGGTTGTCCAAATCCCTGTAGTTGCGTGGTGGATGTTGGTGGCATCATTGACAGCACAGAACTGAACAGCCCAAAGACCAATTGCATGTCTTCAAGTCTGCATAGAAGGTCTTTTTCCTCAAAGTTTAAGCTCTGACTTGATTGTCCTTACCACGCCAATGCCATAACTGAGCAGAAGAGTTACTAGTATCTTTCACAAGACATTAATATTGCATTAACTTGATTTTCTGAAATAATATGAAGCAAATGACATTCATAAGAGTGCTATATTTGGAATTTATTTTTCTTTAAACTTTTTCACCCCTCATGCTGTTGAACTGCAGTTGCAGAGCAGAGTTAGGGCTTTCTTTTGTGTGTTAAGTGTTCATCAGCTCTCTAAACTGGAAAGTTTTTAAGACTTTTACAGATATTTAGTTAAATTTTGGAAGTTGCAACGTGAACTTGAAAATTGTCTGGATAAAAACATATATTTCTAATTTTTTTCTGATTTTTAAGTTCATGCATTAAACCAGACTCCAAGCAGACCTTACTGTCTATCACAGAATATTTTAAGTTGGAAGGGATGTACAAGGATCATAGAGTCCAATTCCTAAGTGAATGGCCCATACAGGGGTTGAACCCATGATGCTGGCATTATTAGCACCATGCCCTGACCAGCTATTATTAATTGATTTTTTTAAACTGGTGAGGGATTAAAATTGAGAAAGAAAAGGTAGAGAAGTGTGTAAGAACATGTAAAGAGGCGCCTTTACACCATTCTTAGTTCAATACATATGTTTTTTTTTAAACTCTCCTGTATCTTGCTGTAATGTGCAAAATCTTACCAGTGATAACTTTTCCCTAGTTTGAGCACGTGGATCTAAACTTAGTCTAGTTGTATCCTAATCTCAGAACATCTAACCTGGTTTGAGAGCACCCAGTATTTTTACACTACTGTAAGTGATTACTTCTGAATACATTAGAAACTTTTTCTGGGTATAAATAAATGATAACTTGAGGCTTCTTTGAAACAATGTATGGAAACTTCCGAGTAGCCTGTGAGAGGATTATGAGTTGCTGTGGGTGCAGGGCCAGCTGAGCTGCTGCAGAGCCTAGTGCAGGCTAGTTAGTGAGGGTGCAGGGCTGTGTGTGCATGTGGCTGTGCTCTCCAAGTCAGCTTTATTGGGAAGGTAATATTAACTGTTTGCTTCATACGCCAACAGTGAGACTGCTTGAAGGTTTGGGGGTAGACTTGGTGTGCCTGCTGTCCTCTGCCCTCCTGGTTCCAGGTGGCCAGTGCAGAGACTTAGAAGCAGCTCTGTGAAAATCTCAATATTCACTTTTAGTATTCTTCAGGAACTCTGGATATTGACTTAATTATTTTGGTAGGGTGATGGACAAGTCAAGGTTCCTAGCCATTAAGAAGAAAAGCCATTAAGTAGAAAAGGTTTTGCTGGTATTTGTTAATTTTTATTGTTATTTAATTTGTATGTAGCCCTTGAATATGAAAGAATACATTGTTCATTCATGATGCATCTGTTAGCTGAAAATTTCCCTCACTATAGAGAGGAAGGGGAGAAAAGATCCTTTTTATTTTCTTTTAAATTGGAAAATGCCTGCTGTTTCCAGGTATGCAAATATATTAATATTGCTTTCTATCTCATTTCAGTGTGCCTCCTCCATCAACTTCAAGTAAGATTTTCAAATTTGTTTTAAAAGCAACAGTTTTTGGACTGCTGGGATATGGCTGCTACCGAATAGGTCACAGGACAGTTCAGTTTGTTCTCTCAATGCCAGCAACACAGAGCTATCTTCAGAGGCTGACAGAGGTGCCTCAGCAGTGAACATCGAGTGGAGGCTCTGTGTGAAGAAGGTGGCTGAAGAAAAGGTGATGGAGGCAACACGTGAACTGGACTGAAGGATGAGGATTCTAGTCAGAGTTGATTGATGCTGAGCAACACTCAATCACTATATAATAAAAGATTTGATACTGAAGTTACACCAGCTATGATCTAATTAATAGTTTTGATTCTTTGTAGGTGTGTTGCATGAAACAGATGATTCCAGACTGAGGTAAAAGAAATGTGTATGCAAATATATATATATTATATATGCATACTATATATATATATGTATAATATATATATACATTATATGTAATACATATATATTACTGATGATGTAGTACAGGCAGCTTAAAGAGTGTGTGTTCATGGCTGCTTTTCCAGAGGAAAGAATGACACAAAGTAATCTAATCAGCTGCATCTCCTCTGAAGTTCAGGGACACTTGAGTGATTCTTTGCTTTTTTTCTTAGGTATAATAATACCAAGTGGTTGTTTCTGGTGCCAGACACTTTTACACATAATTTAAAAGGACATCTTCTCAATGTGTATTTTATACCTAAAACATTTAGGCTTTTTTTAAACTTAAGAGCTTTCCAGAAATTTCAGAATTGTACAGGCTGTCGTACGTACATGGCTCAAATTTTTTACAAGCCTTACTGAAGAACGGGAATGTTGCCTTTAGATTGCATCCCTTGTTACCACCACCAGTTGAACTGTCTTTCTCCTGCATAGACAAGGTATAGCCACCCCATCAGAATGCAATGTGGTTTGTGTCAGATGTTTACAGGACACTCTGTTCCTTTAGATTAGCTTATTTAAACTGTATTATTTAGCCAAATCCTGCTGGTTTCAGTATTGTAAATTTAAGAGACTAGAACTACTGTACAATTTACTTTTGTTTCTCAGACCTTTCATATATGGCATAAAAAGCCTGGAATTAACCTGCCCCTTGTTCTTGCTACATGAAAATATTTTATTTATCAGTGTAATTTCTCGGTGGATGAATATTTTAATCTATTTAATAGGAAAGCAGTGTTCAATTTAGTTTTTCAACCAACTGTAGCATTTTATTTGGATTACCTGCTATTTATACATAGAATTATGGGTACTACAGACTGCTGTTATTTTCTTTTTTAATTATCCAGAACAGTCATCCATCATCAATCCATTTCTTTCTTTTTTTTTCTTCTTTTTTTCTAATCCTAGGTTCATATTTCACTGGCATTTTTTAATACCTTCCCTTTATACAGGATTGTCAGAGATTGTAAAATGCCCTTGGCAATCAGCTAGTCTGAGTTCAACAACACAGATAACATTGTCATATCGAAGTTAACCCAATGTATTTGAATGGAAGAGTCCCATTTGCTCCTCAGGCTCTTTAACAGTTGCTCATTGCTTAAAGTGAGGCTTTCATCTGTATTAATTTCTTTTGGGAGTGAAAGATGGGAACTAGTGTGTGAGGCAGGAGGAGAAAAAGGTGATGTTGTGTTTTGTGATTCTTTGTGTTTTTTCAGTTCAATAAAATCCAGAAACCACTTTTAATAGGGTGTATTTCCAAAGCCGCCTGTTGGAAATGGTCCCGTACAGCCTTTTGTTTGCTGAAAGTATGTACATGTATCTTCTGTACAATGTTGTCTTTTTTGAGCTTTTAAAATTAAGTTAAGGGTCTGATGCTCCTCTCTGTGATGGCACTGACTTTGCTGGGAGCTGGTCTGTCCATGCAACCTGATTCTTTTCTGCCTTGCACTTTGAAAATTTTAAGTTCCAGTGCAGCAAATTACTAAAGTGCGTGTTCATCTTTAAACTTACTGAATCTAACCTGGTTCTGCAGAGCTCTTAAGATGATGCTAGGTGCTTTTCTGGGTCTGGGCCTTACAGGTGTCCAGGGAATAAACCTTAGCAAATGAGAATGACAGCAATTCATGCTTCTAGTACACAAAGTGTAAATGATAATACAGAAGATAGTGGGGCAGGTCCTTTTATTTTCTATTTATCAGTGCTTAAGAAACCACCAGCCATCTCTAGCAAGAGGAAAAGCAGCATTTGTAAACAATTTATAGAAGAGTGACTGCCTGAATTTTGATTCCTGTTTTTTAAAAACGTGTAATGTATTGTTTACAATTAAGCAGTCCTATTTGAATAATTCTCTTACATTTTATGTACATTTTTAAAAGATGAAAGCAAAAGCTTAAGCTCACTCTTCTCCTGGCTTTACTGACATACCAAAATGTTGTTCTGTTGGTTGTTTTCTTAAGAATATTTAGCTGGTAGAATTAAATACAAGGATATTTTGCTTTAAGTTATCTACAGATTTTTAAAGTATCTGCAGATATTTTAAAAGCTCTGTAGATCTTTGATATCTGTGCTCAGGTAATTTTACACAAAGGAAAACAAATCTAAGGTAAATTTTAGATAGGAGCCTTAATCTTGGGTGGGACTAATGCTAAATGATTGTCATGGAGCATTCTTGCAGACTTAAATGTTTTATGCTTTTTAGCCAAAAGTGATTACCATCTAAAGTGTCCATTCATTATTCATTATTCTCTCCAGTCAGTACCTTAAGTCTATTGTTTCAATCTTTTTTTTTTTACAAAGCATATCAGCAGATTCTTCAGGGAACCTGTTTGTGGATGGAGAATTTGTAATTTATCTTCCCACTGTTGCAAATTGGCAGATCATATGCATGCACTGTTAACTCAGTGGCACTGGAAAGTGATGAATTAGCAGAACTAACAATTCTATGAATCCATACACAAATTCTTGATGTTGTATATTCAGTGTTGTACTGTTTATATAACATAATCAGTGTTTTAGGTCCATACTTTTCTGTTCTAGTCAGTCCTTTCAGTGTTTCCAGCATCCTGTAAAATTTAAGTATATGTTGAATTGTCCCAGCCCCGCCTCAACCTTATGAAGCCATATTGTATTTTTTTTGTAACATGTACATCTGTTTTATGCATTTGTACATGTGATGTAAATTTGAAGTATTTTTAACAATGTGTGCCTTTACTCTAAAGTGATTTAAAGTAAACAGCAGTATGTTCTATTATATAAAAAATAAAATATTTTAACCATTTCTGTTGAAGGCATTTATTTTCTTAATTAACCTGTATTTTTATTGAGAGCAAACAGTGGTTAGCTAGATGTAGTACAGGATAATTCCACCATCTAACACGTTTTCCTGGAGGACGTTAGTTGAACTAAATACCCCCTGCTGAGGGGCATCTGAGCGTAATGCTGAAGCAGGGAAACCAGTTTCTCTACCTACCATGTGTAATTGGTAAAGAGGAAAAGGATGAGTTTCCCTGTCCTGCTGAACACACAGGGAGACTGTCTGTTCAACGTGAGTACTTAAATTCAGAGTCCAGAGTTAGGTGTGGTGAGTTGATTTTGTTGTTGCTCTTCTTTTAATGTCTCCAGTGCTCAGTCTTGCAAGGAGCTGACAGCTTTAGTCCCAGTCCAGCAAAGCGCTCCAGCATTGGCTTTAACATCAGGCACAGTAGTTTGTGCTTGGAGTGCTGTCCTCCATGTGGGAAATATAGACCCTTTAAGTGCAAAAGATGTTGAATGAGTGGCAAAGAGCTTAATCTTTCAAATTGATAGGTAAATCAATATGACCATTACTTAAAAAAAGGTATTAATACAAAGACACTGTATTCATACTTAAAGTAACTATATATGATAAGCTGTATTCCATACAGATAATGTACCATCTGTTTGTACCCTCTGTCAATCAGTGGTCCCATCTTTTTTTATTGCGTGTAAAGCAAAGTGCAGCCCATTTTTCCTTGATCAGGCGAAGTTCCCTCCAGTTGCAATTGGAGCTGTGGCTGGCAAGAATTGCTAGGTAAACCATTTCAGTGGAAGAAAAATCTTTGAACACTGTAGTCCAGTAGTGTCCCTGAGATTGGCAGAGAACACTACGCAGGCAGCTCGGCTCTGGAGCAGTGCTCGGTCAGGCAGCCTCAGGTGGCACCGGCAGCTGCCTGCTTTGGGAGTGTATCGTTCACCAGCATTATACTGCACGCTGCTGGCCCACATCACGTTTGAGGTGTCTTTTCTATACCAAATACTGAACAAAATTTAAGAATTGACTTTTTGAGGCGGATTAAAATGTCTGGGTTTACACTGGAAGCTGTATTTCTGTGTGTATTGTAAAACATCTAAAAAACTGAGAAATATATCAAGTTACCTCAAAGTGCCAGAGAGTGGGAACTACACATGGAAAAGAAACAGCACATTGTCACTTGTGTAACTCTTAAGATACTCATGTATGTATTTCCCTGTTTCTTTCTAAAACTGAAATAAACTTTAATTTTAGACTTGAGTGTTTAAAGACTGATAGTTTTGTAAGATGTGGGAGCTTTTAAGTATTGACAGGAGAAGGGTCACTCTTGTGGCTCTGACTGGTGGACAGACTTCAGTGGGGTGCTGAGCCCATGCTGGGGAAATGCACATGGAAGACAACAAGCACTGGACAAAAGTAGCTCCAAAGATACACAGCTGAAATCAGTCTACTGACTCTTCAGGTGAAAAAATGCACCCGCTGTGTATATCCTCGCACCAGCACGTCTTGTGTGTCCATGTGTATGTGAGGAGACCAGGAACAGCTGAAGCAGCTGTCCTGTTTAGCAGGTCTCACCTGAAGAAGCTGGCTGGCTGTTGTCTAATTATCCCCTCCCTTCTCGCTTACCTTGTGCCCGCTGCAGAGTGGAACTTTCTATATTCCAGGGAGGCAACAGCAGCAAAGATGGGGCTACCCTTACCCTCACTCCCAGTAGAGAAAAGGCTGGGAGCTGGGGGGGTGTGTGCTCTTTTCCGTCACAAGACCTTGTCCTTTGAGTCCTAACACCTGGCCTGGCTCTGGCTCCTCCTTGGTAGCTCTCTGATGGGGGCGACCGTGCTGACAAAGTGAGCAAACACTTGCTTTTGCTTGTTGGATGTTTTGTCTATTGGTTTGTGTAGTACGGAAAAGCTACTTTCACACTTGCCTTATCCAAGATACTTGGTACTTGTGTATCATGACTAATGCATGAGGGAAAGTGGGAAGGATCAGACCTAAAAAAAAAAAAAGGAAAGAAAAAGAAAAAAATTTATCCCAGCTAAGTGACATTCTTTCAGTGGTAAGATGTTAAGATGTCCCTGATTCTGGCTACAGAGATGACTTACAAACTGGACAAAGTAATGAAAAACGATACTTGATTGGAGTGGGGTGGTTATTAATGTGATGTGTCTGTACAGCAACTAAACTGCACATCTGCTTTCTCCAGGGCCAGCAGGAGTGTTCTGTGCCTGGAGCTGTGTGTGGGCAAGCCTGGCGAGGTCGCTCAGGGCTTTAAGTTTGTACAAGTGCAACAGGGTTTTGGGTGTGCAGCACCTGCCACTGCGCAGCTCCTCTCCCCCTCCCAGCTGCCATCCCCGTGTTGTCTCTTACCTTATGGTTACACCCCAGTTCTTTAGAGCCGAGACTCACTGTTGAGTTTAGCTGGAAAGTACAAGTAATAATAATAATTTAGTGCCATCTACTGTCTGCAGATGGTTTACCTACTATGTCCGGATTTAAGTGGAGGCATTCACCGGACCCTTCAGAGAAGGTAAGTGTGCACATCTTGGAGAGGTTTGGTCTTGACTCACCAATGTGGTACCTGCAATTACTTGAAATAACACAAGCCAGGAGCATTCTGAGTAAGTACTGACGTGTGGCATACATTCGTTTATCTTTTCTGTTGTAGGTGCAGCGGCCTCGCGCCCTGCTGACGGCTGCCGCCGGCCGCCCCTCGCGCTGCCTTCGAGCGGGCTGACCCGCCCCGCCCGGTTCCAGCCTGCCGCCCGCTCCGCCGGGCCCAGCCGCGCTCCCCACGGGCGGGACTCGCCGCGGCACCGCCCCCGGCCCGGGCGAATGGACACGGTGCT
>VZTE01000951.1:0-18588 GCA_013397775.1 Eulacestoma nigropectus | reverse complement strand
GGCCATGCAGCGGCCCGAGGGCGGCGGGGGCTGGCTGGGCGCGCTGCGCTTCGACAACCTGGCGCTGCGCTCGCTGCCCGTGGACGCCTCGGAGGAGGGCGGCCCGCGAACCGTGCCCGGCGCCTGCTTCGCTCGAGTGCGGCCCAGCCCGCTGCAGAACCCGCGGCTCGTGGCCATGTCGCTGCCGGCGCTGGCGCTGCTGGGGCTGCAGGCGCCCGCGGCCGACCCGGCGGCGGCGGAGGCCGAGGCCGCGCTGTTCTTCAGCGGGAACCGCGTGCCGGCGGGCGCGGAGCCCGCTGCGCACTGCTACTGCGGCCACCAGTTCGGCAGCTTCGCGGGGCAGCTGGGCGACGGCGCCGCCATGTACCTGGGCGAGGTGCTGGGCCCGGGGGGCGAGCGCTGGGAGATCCAGCTCAAGGGCGCCGGCATCACGCCCTTCTCTCGGTAAGGCCCGGGCGGCCGGTGCCGGAACAGCCGGCGAGGCGCGGTTTGGGAGGAGCAGCGCCCGCCGCCCCGTGCGCGGCTCGGGCGCTGTGCGGGGAGGACGGGCACGGGCTGGCCGGCCCGCAGATCGCGTTAGAGAGGGGCTGGTGCCGTGCTCAGGGTCATTCCCTGAGGCAAAGGTCATCTCTTAAGCCCGCTTGGCTGTTTGTTTTTTGTTTAACTTCGGCAGCAGCGAGTGTAATGCTTAAATGCCAGATCAGGAGGTGGCAAAATTTTCCGCTGGAAAACAGGAGTGTAACTACATCTCGTTCAGGTGGCACGTTACTTCTGTCCCTGGTTATCCTCCCGTGCGGGTTCCGCCTTTGGGAGGATGCAGACCATGATGACAGTGGGGAGAGCAGTGTGTAATTGCTGCCCTATGGCCCACACAGATGGTGTTTAAAATATGGGTGTTTGTTTGGTTGTGCTGCTCGTCCTTCTCCCCTTTAATCCCAGCTGTGGGAGGGAACAGTGGAAAAGTCCCCAGAACGGCATATTGACCAAATCCCTGCAAGAGATGGGTGTCTTCATTAGTCACCTTAGCCTTTAAGTACTTTAAATATTTCAGGTAATTTTTCCCACTTGCATTTCCCATATTTTCTGTCCCAGCTCTACACAGGCTCCGTAACATGTTTAGTTTCATGTATGCGGTCCTCTGAAGGCCTGCTTCAGGTCTGTGAGGGTTGGGGAAATCAAAGTGAAAATCCTAGATTTGGTGGTAGCTTTGTAGATCTGCCCTGGGCAGCTGTCCTGCTTGCCTGTGGCTTTGAAAGTGCTGGGAGTGTGGGCTGAGAACCACCTGTGTCTGTTCCATTTGCTTAATACCTATTAAATAACCTAGTTTGTTGTCTGTTTAGTTGGGGGTTTTTTTTAATGCAGCTGCTGTGCATGCTCATATTTAAGACCTCATTTCTAGATTGCTTACCCAGAAGGATTTAAAACAATACTTTCCATTGTATTTCATTTAATTAAGAGGAAACCATTGACTTGATATACAATAAAATAGCTATAGTTGTCCAAATTTTAAAAATTTTTTGAAAGACTATTGCATCAATGAAACCAACAGAGTTAATGATTACAAGGGATATGTGTACCTGGAAGGTTTATTGTAATGTGTGCTCCTCATTGCAAGTTGATGTGTCCATCTAATTGAACTTCCACAGAAGTTTGAAGGTCCAGCTTTTGTTTTCAGATCTGCCACTACTTTATGTGTGACCATGGACAGAGTGTGCTGCTTCTACGCTTTTATTTCTTTACTGCTACAGAGGAGACAGGAGTTCCTGCCTTTCTAGCCTAAAAACCATGCGTGTGTTCTTGCTGCAGACAAGCCGATGGTCGGAAAGTCCTGCGGTCGAGCATCCGGGAGTTCCTGTGCAGCGAGGCCATGTTCCACCTGGGAATACCAACAACTCGGGCTGGCACGTGCGTGACGTCTGACTCCAAAGTCATCCGTGACATATTTTATGATGGGAATCCAAAAAATGAAAGGTGTACAGTTGTCCTGAGAATAGCCTCTACGTTTATAAGGTAGAAAAGTATTTTGTTGATTGGTTTTGTTTTGTTTTGGTTTTTTTTTTCAAACTAAAAAGTCTTTTAAAATACCATTTAAAGTGTATTTCCCTAACAGTACTGTTTGTGTGTTTCTTGTTCTGGAGGTTTGGAACTTCTTTTGCTGGGCTGTAGGAAGCTGCTGTTCTTGCCCAGCAGATGGGATGGGCTTCTGTCTTTGCACAGAGACAGATAAACGCTAGGGATGCTAGCCTGGTAGAAGAAGTAAGTTCTGCAGGCTTAGGAGAAGAGATTTTTCATGTTTATTCCTGTACAGAGTACTTTTTTTTTTTTTTTTTAATAGTAATAGTAGTGGTGGATTATAGCTCTATCCTTAATTCCAGTTCCAGTGTAGTACTGTCAAAGTTTGGGTGTAGTCTCCCTGCCTGAGAAGTGTACGAGGTTCCTGCTTCAGCAGAAGCTATTAGGCATTTCAGGAAGTTGCACTGCTTCCTCTAAGGTTACAGAATAATAGAGGGAGGTGAGGTATAAGGAATATACGCTTTCATATGTGTGTGTATATTTGTGTATGTTCCTGTGTGTGTTTACATACCTGGAAAATATATCTGGTATGCTTGATATATAGTCTAGTATTTAAAGTATTGTAAGTCCAACTTCTACATATTTACTCAGGATAAGAATTTTTCAGTAGAAGGGGTTGTAAGAAACTTCAGTGAGCTGGTGTTCAGTACTGGCAGGGTCAGTCAGTTTAGTTACATGTGGATGTAGGAGCTTCCTTGCACTGAGTTACTGAGCCTCACCACATTCAGTGTAGGAATCTTGCATGTCTTTTCTCTCAAGCAGCTGAAGGACTGGTGTTAAGAGATGATGTGCTGCAATTGCAACAACAATAAATGTTTTTATTACATGCAGTATCAAATTATGTTAATAGTATCAGATAATTCTAAAATGTGTTTTTATTTTGAAACAGATTTGGGTCTTTTGAAATTTTTAAACCTCCTGATGAATACACTGGGCGCAAGGGCCCCAGCGTTGACCGAAATGATATTCGAATACAGATGCTTGATTATGTGATCAGCACTTTCTACCCAGAAATCCAGGAGGCTTATTCAGACAACACTATTCAGAGGAATGCTGCTTTCTTCAAAGAGGTAAGGAAGATCAGAATCTCTTCAGAAATCCATACTAGTCATCTTTAGGAACTTCATCTGCAAGCACAGATGACTGGAGTCAGTTAAAACTTTGTATCATTTAATTGTCTGAACTCTTCTTTTCTTTGAAGAAAGCACTCTTAGAAGACTCGCTTATTGATGAAAGCAGTGTTGATATTGATCTAACCAGTGAAAAGAGTTTAAGCTTCCTAATGGTAAATCATGATTTCCCTGCTTTGGGGGAGCTTCCAAAGGCTTGTCTCCATTTGGTGGGACTGTCCTAGACTGTGAGAGGGAGTTCTGGCTCTCACTGTCAGATGATGAGTTGATGGTGCTGAGACATCACTTGCAAGGCATCATTTTGTACAACACTGGGAATGCTGAGTCTCATTTTTTGAATTATAAACAGGAATGTTGACTGCAAATCAGTTTAACTTCAGGCTTTAGAACTGAAATGTTTAAAGGCAGCTGAGCACTCTTATAACTAGCCAGCAAACAGAGTAATTAAAAAATAATCGTGTCTAATACTTGACTAGTCTATCTAAAAGCTGTTGTGGTGCTTTGAAATCTGAAATGATCTGGTGTGGACTGAGGGAATGGCTGCAGCATGATGCACTATTATAACAGACCAGTAAGAGGTCAAAAGCCACACTTAATATCTGACATTCTATGGTTTGGTTTCTTGCCTCTTTTTTTTTTTTTCTTTATCATACCCTGTGCATACTTGCATTAGTTCTTCAAAGCAAGCTGTGGCTTGGTTCACCACTGTGTGCTGAGGAGTTTAACTCTGCTGGACAAGCCTTTTGTGTGTGAACAGTTGGGGTTGCTGAGGAGAACTGTGGCTAGTCGCTCACTCTCTGTGTGTCCAGCTCTGTAGCTGATGGCATGTTTATTTCCTGATGGCAGAAAAGTCATGGGACTTGGGGATCTTTGTGGATGTGTGTGTGTGTGCCCAGTCCTGCCTCTCTCTGCTTTTGGCTGCTTTTCCCGGCCCAGTTACTATGGCTTTCCTTTTCCTTCCCCCCCATATTCCTAGCATCCTTTTCTCGTTTCCCCCATATCCATTTTTTGTTTGTTGTGCTCCTCCTGCCACTGCCTATCCACACTCCATGTCTGTGCTATCACTGCCTCCTCATGTTTTCTCTCATCCTTAGTGGATGAGAGAAAACATGAGGACATCCTTAGTCCTTTCCAGACTTTTCTCCACCTGAAAATCACCCCAGTCCCTTCTCTAATTGGACAAACACATCCATTAGCGGGGAACTGCTGTTACCTCAACTCTGTCTTGTTTTATCTTTCTTTCTGCACCATGGAAGAAGTGGAGAAAAAAAGTACAAGTGATTGCATTTCACAGCACTGTCTAGAAAGCAAGCATCATTATCTGTACTTCTCAAATAATTTGTAGCTGTTGTTTAAATTTAAATGAGCATGTCCTTCAGCTGGCAGTCGTATTTATGTATACACCATACTTGTCTTCTAGTTTGGCTAGCTGTAGAAAAACATTAATCAAAAAGAATAAAGACGATGCAGAGCTGTCTCTTCATCATCAATATACTCATCTTTGAGTGGCACCCAAGCATTAGTTGCTTTTGAGCACTCTCATTAGGGGGATTTCTTTTTACCCCTTTAATTTCTGGTGGTGTGTGATGCATCCGTACAAGGACTTCCTTACCACTGGAGTGCTTTCATCCCATCGCTGGTGGTCAGGGCTTTTTTATTTTTAACTTTCACATTTTCCTGGCACAGAGCCATTGTGCAGGGTGTGCCTCTCTTACTGGTTTATGGCCTAAGTAATCAGTTATGGACACATGTAGCTGGCTGCTGGCTTCCAGTTGCCCCATGGATCAGCATTCAGGAAAAGTGGGTGAAGTACCTACCACAAGAATATTGGAAAATGTAGAAGTGTGGGATCTCAAGGTGGACCAAAATGTTCTGTTCCAGTCATCATTTGTGGTTTTCATTACCTGTCAGGGCAAGATTTGTCTAATTTTTCTTCCTTACTTGACTGCATGTGTTTTTCAAAAAAAAAAGGTAGAAAAAAGCAGAGAAACATCTAGTGAAACAACTAGTAGATTGGTTTTTGAACCTTAATGAAATACACTTACACTGCAGCATGGAGCAAATAGTTGCTTTGAATTTCTGTGCATTGTTAACTGTTTGGGAAGATGAAAGAGTTTATCTGTGAAAATAATTTAATTTCAAAGTTTTAGCTAATGACTATGTAAAATTTTTACTTACAGCAATTTAGTAAAGTATTTGCAACTAGTTTTATTTAAAAACCATGTTAGCTTCCTGAATTTTAGATTTTTAGGGTTGTAGTTGACAGGTGGGTTAATGTATTTCAGTAACTAAGACTACTTTAAAATATTATACTATTTATTTGAAGGATGGGGCACATGCAGTGATTGTAGTCAATTCCATAAAAATAGTTCTCAGTTAAGCAGTGGAAAATTTCTGATGAAGCATGCATTCCATGAAGAATTGCATTTAAGTAAAGTTGTTGTTCTTGCAAGATTTTTATTTAATCTTGTAGCCTTATTTCCACTCTCAGAACATCAAGAGAAATGCTTATCAGTGCTAAAACCTGTTTGCAGGGAATAGGTTTTTTGTGTCAGCCCCTTTAACCTCACTGTAAATCACCCCTACAATACAAGGTAAACCAAAAGACTAAATTTGCTTGCATGATCTCCTGCCTGTAGTTACTCTTTAAAATTAGTAATGGGCAAAAGAATATATCTGTATGATGACTAGACTAGTGTGCAAGTCTAGTGTCAAACAGTTTACCTTATTTCAGTGTGCTGTTTCCAGTGCATTTGAAAGCTGTTCAGTTGACTGGCAAGTCAAGCATGGAAGAAGAGGATGCAAATGGAAATGGGAGGCAGAGAAACAGGGGACTTACTGACAGGAGAAGAGAGGCAAACTGTCCTTAAGATGTTTGTGTGTGTGGCATACTGCCAGCATCTGCTTCGATTGGAGCTGTAGAAACATCAGTTCAGACTACGAAATGCCTGGAAATACACAAATGTATTGGAAAAATTTTGTGATGAAAAATGAACAAAACATCCTTTCTTTTAGATAACCAAACGAACAGCAAGATTGGTTGCTGAATGGCAGTGTGTGGGGTTTTGCCATGGCGTGCTGAATACAGATAACATGAGTATAGTTGGACTAACCATTGACTATGGCCCTTTTGGGTTTATGGACAGGTCAGTGTGGCATCAGTGTTTGGAATTGCATGTGTGCTTGCTGTGTAAGACCATCCTGGTGTTCATGGTTGCTTTTAATATTTTAACTCTAAAGTAGATTTTTGAATTAGCTTTATGGCAAAGTAGATTAAGGTAGTTCTAGTTGTCCTTTAATTCTTCCTTTCAATGTAGTTTAAACTGTGTTCACAACATCTCTAGCTGTTAGACTGTTCTTGTAGCATGTGGGTTTGGGAAAAGAATCAAGGAGTGTTTCCTTTCAAATTTTTTAGTTTCTAGAGCAGACTAAAATAATAAAAGTACTATTTCTCACAGTATTGGTGTCCAAATAACTAGAAGAATGCTAAATATTTCTTCTCTTGTAGGTATGACCCTGAGCACGTTTGCAATGGTTCTGATAATACAGGGCGCTATGCATACAACAAGCAGCCAGAGGTTTGCAAGTGGAACCTGGGGAAACTTGCTGAAGCTTTAGTTCCAGAGCTGCCCTTGGAAATAAGCCAACTCATCCTGGAAGAGGAATATGATGCAGAATTTGAGAAACACTATTCGCAGAAGATGAGGAAAAAACTAGGCCTAATCCACCTAGAATTAGAAGAAGATAGTAAACTAGTGTCTGAACTGCTTGAAACCATGCATGTCACAGGTTGGTGAACAGCACAGAAGGTGCTTATTTAATTGCCCATCAGAATCGATTATCAAATCAAAATATAATTTATATCTTGACCTTACAAGAAAGTAGCTTTGTGCTACTACATTGTAATCTGAGAGAAGAACAAAAGACTGAAAATAATTACCTTATCGTGAACGGTGGAGTAGCTGTTGCCTTACACAGGGCCCCCGTCTCACATTTGCAGCCTCACTGAGAGAACAGGTTTTTTGCCTCCTTAGAATGGTGACCTGTACTGCTGTGGGGGAGGAGGTAGGAAGGAGGTATGTGACCTGCTTTCCTGCTGATTTATTAGTTGCATTACTCATAGAATTCGTTTTTTCAGCTGGAGACTTCACAAATATTTTTTACTTGCTGAGTTCATTCTCAGTAGACATTGATCCTTCAAAATTTGAAGATTTCTTAGAAGAGCTTACAAGTCAGTGTGCTTCTGTGGAAGAACTGAAAGTTGCTTTTAAACCACAGATGGATCCCAGGTATTACGCTGCTTAAATGCTTTTGGCTTTTGCTTTCAGTTTCCTTATAACCATAATGAACGCTGCATGGTATGTAATATTTCACCAATTTTAAGATTGGAAGTGTCACTGTTAAATAGATGCATCATGATTTACAACAGTGACTTTTAGCATGTTGGCTCTTGGGTTAAAATCATCTGAGCTTTTGTTTGGTCTTTTTTTTAAATTCCCTTCCCTGTCTCGGCTGGCTTGAGGCAAAGAGCCAAATAATGAAGTGATATGAAGTATTTTATGGAAGAAATGGGTTTGAGCTACAATGCTACTGTGTTCTGCTAGTGTACTGTCAGCAGAAAGTCACTTTCAACTGCCAAAGTTTTGGCCTGAGGATAACCTGAACACCCACTTTAGGTGGTGTAGTCCATGCCCAATTTGTTCTGCAGTCCAGCTACTCTGAGCATGGAAAAATAATAACTCATATTCAGCTGCTGCTTATAACAGTGATTGCAGCAGTTTTACTTCTTGGGGACGAGGAAAAGAAATTAAAGGTATTTTGGGTATACTTCTCCCCCTTCCCCCCCTTTGTTTAATAAGTGCTCCATGAAGGTAGTGCACCTGTCAAATTCTTCAGCTTTTGCTGTGTGTTGATAGCACAACACAGAGATAGCTTGTGTGATAGAGATGAGTCAGTATTTTTTAAACACTGCATTCAGGACTAGAGAAACATGAAAAGTAGCTATAAATCATCATGATAGGAATGTGACATTTTGGAGGGGAGTAGTGAGTGCCTGAGTGACTTCTTTTGAAATCCCAGCACTTGGATATCATAGAGCTAGGCATGTCCATGTGTACATCAAATTTGGATAGTACTTGATATAAACTCAGAAATCAAAGCATCTGGCTTATCTCTGCTTACTAAAAGTAGGAAAATATAACCTGATATCATAAGCTGTCTGTTTTGAGGCCAGGAATAATGTTTCTTTTCTCCTTTGCTTAAAAATGTGTTCATAGAGGAAATAAAAACACTTTGTACTTTGATATGCTGCAACTCTTTGGGTTTTTGTTTTACTTTATGCTACGGTGTAGTTATTAATTCAGGAAAAATAAAAGCTAGCATGGTATTGCAAAATAAGGTGGAACTATTGTACAGCACCAGCTAACACAGTGAAATATGAAAAGATACAATCCTAGTAAAACTTGCAGCAAAATAGTCTGGATATTGTTCAGAATTTATGACCAGAAAGCAATTCTCAGTCTGTGATTTAGACTGGCTAACTAAAGAAATCAAACACAGTGTTGTCTCATGCAACTTAAGTGAAGTATTTTTCCCCATATAATTTAGGTTTTTATCAGTACTGACAGAAATAGTAGGTGTTAAAGAAATAAAAAAACCTTGTCCCGGTTTGGAGACAAATTTGGGGGAACGTCCAAATTTGAACGTTCTCTGATAGGAGGCAGGTTACAGCCGCCCCTCCCCCACCAGGTTCGGGAAAGAAATATTTCCTCGGAGGAAAGTGAAAGAGGAATAGAAACTATTTATTTAACAAACACACAGGAAAAGAACAACAATGCTAAATAATAAAACCTCTCGCTGGGGAGAGGAAACCTGGGAAGATTTTAGAGTCCTTCCTTGGGTGTGGTCTCTCTCTCTCTCTCTCCTCTTCAGAGCGGGGTCAGCCTGGGCCCACCACCGGGGCCTTGGTGGAAAGCCCTCCTGATGTGTTCTGATGTTGCTGAAACAGTCCAGAAGAGAAGAAGGGAAAAAAACAACCAAAAAAAACGAAGTCCCAGAACAAAGTTTAACTCTCCGTCTCTCTCTGAAGAAACAGAGCCGGAAAAAAACTGTCTGAAGAAACCAGAAGGGTGCTTCCTTTGCCCCGCCGCAGCAGCAGCAATCTCCCTGCAGCTGCTGAGTGCAGGAAAAAAAGTAGTGACCTTGAAACACAGAACTGTTTTGAAAAAGTTTGTCTGGCTTTTTCTTTCTCTCCCCTCTCAGGCTCAGTTTAAAGGCACGGAAAGGCACAAAATTCATGCCTGGACGATATGGGATACAACATCATAAAGTCACCCCAAGACAAACCCCAAACAAGAAACCTTCTGAATTCTATATTGTCTTGATATCTAAGTTAGATCAAAATTTTTAAACCAAATTCCTTTCGAAGTTCAAAGGGTATTTTGATGAGAACTGTGCAACTAAACTGGTAATTTTGAAAATCTACTGTCTGCACTTTATATACCACAGGAATATGAATTAAACACACTGAAGAAGGGGGAAGAAACAGCAAAATTAGGATCATTTATAATAAAAATTGTTTTGTTAATTATGAATTTCTGTTATTTAACCACTCTAGTGAAATCCTAGTTTGTTGTGAATGTTTTTGTATCTACTTTGATTGCAGAGATGGTTCTTGACAGGCAGCTGAACTTCAGTATCTAACGTGTTTGGTTTTTTTCTTCCCAGACAACTGTCAATGATGCTGATGTTGGCTCAGTCTAATCCACAGCTGTTTGCATTAATTGGAGCAAAAGCTAATATAAACAAAGAATTGGAACGCGTTGAACAGTTCTCTAAACTGCAGCAGTTAACAGCAGATGATTTACTTAGCAGAAATAAAAGACACTGGAAGGAATGGCTGGAGAAATACAGGTAAGGTTTCTCAGTATTCATAACACTATTATATTTCTGCATTTTGAGAACAGTGAGCGTGTCTCACAAAAGACACCCTGTCTCAAATATAGATTAGGAGAGATGAGGGCATGCAGCTCAAGAATATTATCTACTGCCAGGATCAGTGTCTTTTGTTGCTGTGAAAGTTCAAGGGCATCTTTGTATTTTGTTTACTAGATTTTGAGGTAGTGTGAGGGTATAGAAATCACCTAGCACCAACTCTAGTATGAAAAGTGCTTCAACAAGGTTAATGTTGATTCTTGACATACACTAATTCCAGTTGTCAACTTTTAAGTGCTTGTAACTACAACTGAGTCACCTCTAAGCATTCTATCCTTTGAAATTTTTTTCCAAAAGAAAAATCTGTGTGTAGATACAGAAAGCAAGTAATCTTAGTCAAAGAGGAAAAACAGAAATCATGGCCAGGAAAAACAAACGTCCAGACTGTTCTAAAGCCTAAAAACTTAAGTGTTAGCAGGAGATTTTTTTTGTAAAGAAAACCCCTGAATAGAGCATTAATTTTTTGTACTGTGTGGATTAGGTCAGATCTTTCCTTACCTGGCTGCCTGTGATCTTGTTCTCCAGCAGGGCTGAGAGCTTTGGCAAGTATTACTGATAAAAAGTACCTCCAACTGCCTCACCTGTATTGCATCCCTGTGCTTTTACCAGAACAACAAAAGCTTTAACCAATAAACAAGCATAGAAATAGTTGACAGACAAGACCTGAATATGTCAGTCACTACAGAGCAATGCAGAACAGACCATACCCTGTGTCTTGATCTGACTTCAGAGAACAGAAAAGCTGTGCTATGCCGCTTCCTCAAGCCATTCAGGACCTGCAGACTGTCCGTAGTACTGCTTTTAAATGAAGTGGTGTTTTATATTCTGTTGTCATGCTGCATTTTATAAACTTGAGAGGATTATAGATGATGTAGTATTTTTTAAGAACTGCAAACTAAGGATCTCAAAACAAGAAAACGTGTCAACTTCTACATGTGGTTCTTGATAAAAATCAATTGTTGTCACCTGCTTAATTTCAGAGTCCGTTTGCAAAAAGAGATAGAAAGCGTTGGTAATGGTGATGCCTGGAACACTGATCGTGTGAAGGTCATGAATTCAAACAATCCAAAATATATCTTGAGAAATTATATTGCCCAGAATGCCATAGAAGCAGCTGAAAATGGAGATTTCTCAGAGGTATGCTATTGCTGCTCACCCTCTAGGCTTGTGTGGATGTGTAGTGGTGCTGTCAATGCCTGACATCATACCAGGCAAAATTTAGTCTGGAATCTTGGGCAGTAAGGGGATTGGGAATTCACTGTTCAGGAGGTCTCTGTTGTTTTTGTTGGAACTTTAATTTTAATGACTGCAGTACAAATAATGGAATCAAAAATCTGAATCTGAACTTCACCAGCTTTTGTAGGCTGACCTCAGGACAAGACACTTAGCCTGCTTTTACTGTCTCAAGAGTGGCTTTTACCTTGGGAGGCAGCTGGGGACTAATTTATACTTGTTCCTTTCTGGAAAGTGTTGTCTTTTAAAATTTACAGCTTTCACCTGTGGACTTCAGCATGTGGAATGTTACATGCAGAATATGGGAAAATCAATTTATTTTGAGAAATGATGTAAGAATTTGTATTTAATATTTGCATTTCATGTTATTTGAGCTTGAGTCCCATACAGAGACAAACTCAGCCAGGTACAATTTTACAGTTTGCATCTTATGTATATTGTTCATCTGTTTAATATTTGGCTTGTCTGGAGTTCATGTATTAAATACAATATACTTGCTCTTTATTTGGCATCAGGTTCTTCTCCATATCATTTTGTCTTTACTTTCTAAATTCTTAAAACCATGCTGTGTTTTCACTCTAGGTAAGAAATGTACTGAAACTTTTAGAACATCCATTCCAAGAAACAGAAGGTTTCCAGGAGGTAAAGGAAGATGCAGAAGAGGAAGGAGCAACTGCTACAGCAGCTGTTTGTGCTCAAGAGACCAGAAGCAGACAATCATATTGCAGCAAACCTCCGCTGTGGGCTGCAGAGCTCTGCGTTACATGATCTTCATAACTGCCTTGTTTTGTTTTTTGCTGTAAACTGAAGACTCTGATCCTCCTTCAGCAGTGAAGAATTCAGCAAGGCAAACATCAAAGTGCTATTAAGTTGTTGAAACAACACTACATTTGGATGCATCTGCAGCAGTCTTCAGCTGTGCTTAATATGAAGCAATTGTGGATCATTGGAACAAACTAGTGACAATCAACAGCCCATATACATCAGTAATCTAAATGTTTAAAGACCGAAAGTCTGTCCTTTATCCTCACTACATTGCAAGTAAAAAGCAGTATTTTATGTTGAGGCAGCTTCAAACATCCAAATGGAGTTGTTGTTATGTGAAGACAAAAACAGCAAGTCAGGAATCTGATCTGTTTTTGTCTGATGTCTTAACTAATAGTACTTCTAATGTTTATTTACTACTTTCTCTATGCAGGAACTTTCAGTCCTCTTTAATGGAGGAACAGATGCAGTGTTGCTTGTTTGAAGCTATGTTTCATTTAATTAAGTAGTTCATTTCTTGTGAACCTTTAGATTGTATTTAATTGTTACGTAGTTTCAGAGAATTTGTGCAGGCTACAATTTGGGGGGAACATTTGAATTTTTTTAAGAACAGAATTAAGGGAGATTACATACATTTGCACTTGAAAACTTGGTGGTGAAGTTTATTCAGGTTCAGTATGTTTGCACACAGCACACATAAATATTTACTAAACTCAGGAGTGCAGTTTGTAAGCTAGTTGCCTCGGGCAGGATCTGTATGCCAAATTAGTGTGAGCCTTAAACTACCCCAGCACTCAAATCCAGGTTTGTTGTGTATTTATTTCTGTGTTCCTGACAGAGTCTGCCTGTTTGGGGAAGTGTGCAGGTGAGGTACCTGTTCACCACACTGGTCAATGGGGTTCTTCCATTCCTTCTCTAGTCTTGTGCCATTTAGTTTGCTTCCATGGTCTTTGAAAATCTTTACGCTGGAAGTTTGTGACTTAGGAATGTGCTATTTGAGCTTGGGTAAAAGATGATGGAGGATGTAGGAGGAGAAGAGGAGCTGACTTGTTTGCAAGTTACTTATTGAAAACGTTACAGTTGAGGTTTCAGGGGAAGGATAGTTGTCATTATTGTCACATCATCAAAAGAAAGTTGTTCTGTAGTTAGTTGTTACTTAGCTTTCTGAGCTTCTTTTTGAAGGCCTGTGTGACTACTTCAGAAACCTGAAAGGTTTGATTTAATGCAAAGGCTTCTCTTTTCCAAAGAGACCGCTGTCTCTCACTGTGATTTATTTGTCCTCAACGAAATTCTTCTGCTACCCCCATGCAAGCTTGCTATCAGCTTGGGTTGAATTGTGCTCTTTAAAGTCTTCATCAATATGAGCTGTCAGAAAACAGAACAGTTGGACTGTTGCTTATCCATCTGTACTAAGAATCAGTTTGTCCTCCTTGCTGTCACAGGACATAGGGGATGCTTTGAATGTAAACATTCACGCTGTTTTGGAGCTAGAGAAACTGATTTGTGACAAATTAGAATCTCTGACAAGCACAGCACTTTCTGTGAGATTTTGGAGTCCTTACAGAAAAGGACAAACTAGGTGTTACCTAGCCCACGGAAGAATGATGTAGTTGGAAAAGGTCTTTTAGGAATAATGCATTTTTGTGGGACTCTTGAGACTTCCATTGAGGATTATCCTTCCTTTAAATTTGGGTTACTGGAACCAAACCATTTAATGGAAACTTTAGCAGAAAGTCAGTGCTGGGTAAACAGGGCTGCATTGGGGAGGGAAGGTGTGTTGGCAATTTGAAAGACACTTCAGACATCCCCCTGCAGAACCTGTGGTCTCTTACAGTGTCCCTGGTCTACAAGGGAGTAATGGAGGGGGGAGAACTTGCTCCAAACTGATCAACGTAACTGCTGATTTTGTTTCTCAGTTTATATCTTTTCTTTTGGGATGCAGAGGGGAACAGAGTTTTAGAGGAGCTCTGTCCAAGCTTTTTGGTTAACAAAATGGTGTAAAAAGTAATGATTCTTAACCATACCTAAGGGATGGAGTCTTTTTAATGGCATTCTGATAATAATTTGGAGGGGTTGAGTAGGTCTCTATTAATAGTGGTATAGAGAAGAACAATGATATTATAACTGTGTGTTTGGGCATACAAGAATTTGAATTAACTACCAAATTATTGTGCACCTATATTGCCAAAATCATGGAAGGAGATACTTTGGAATAATTTACTAACAATCTTATCCTTAAAAGGGAAAATGAATGTTACAGTGAGAAATGCAAATGCAGTGGTATTTGCTGCTAAATATTCTTTGCTTACGCGTTGATCAAGTGCAAGAGGTCAAGCAGGGTTGGAATGGTGAATGCAGCCCCTGGGTGTGGCTGCTTTGGTGTGCCACTTACTAAAGTTGTGTTTGTAATAGGTGTTCACCAACAGGTAGGAACTCAGAAGTTTTTTACATGTTCCAGCTGCACTGACATCCAACTGCTCGGTTCCCCAGGGCATGCATAATATCAGTGCTGTGTGTTTGAAGAAGCATGATGATCCAAAGCCAAGTGGAATGCTTGTGCTCTTCCAGCACTCTCATTTCAGAAGATGGGTCGTAGTTTGATGTCTGATGATAGTCAGTTTCTTCTGCTCTTGTTCCTGGAGCAATGTGGAAGCAGGAGGTTGTTCAGCACAATTAGACCAAATTTTGTCCATGTTAGAACTTTATCACTTAGCTCAGTTTTTCAGAGAGAAGGGAATACAGCTTATAGCATTTGGGAGTCTAAATACTTGAATCATAATTTGCTTCTTGATTTTACACCTTATATTTGCAATAGGCTCTGAAAATAATATTTCTTACTGGTCAAATACTCTGCTATATAAAAGCCATGGAGTTGTGCTCAAAATGAAGTGGTGGCTCTTCTTATCAAAAGCTTTCTGTGAAAATACTTGATTAGACTTAGCCTGTGGCTGTACCATATATCGTGAAGTACCCTTGCATAAAATCAAGTGGTACCCAGATTACAAAACTGAAATGAGAACCTCATGGAGATGAATCTCTGGATAGTCTCGTGTGATAGTGGGACTCCTTTCATGACTTGGTAAGATTTCACCATAACTGCTTCATGAGCTTGTAAATCTTCAATTGCTGAATGTTTTACTGTCAGCTCTTATTTTGGAATGTTGTGTGGGTTGTTTTGGTTTTTTTTTTGTTTGTGGGTTGGGGTGGGTTTTTTTCCAAGTATGTGCTACAGATTTTATTATTTTATTTAAAGTAATACAAATTGCAGTTTTAATATTCTTGTTCTTGCCTGTTTCCTGAAAGTTTTACTGTTTACCATACTGTTCGCAGATGTGAACCCAACAGGAGGATTTCACAATGGCATCATATCCAGTGTAAGATCACCCAGTCTGTATTCTAAATAATGCTGCCACTACCTTGGTTATATCTTTTCATTTGGCTTTATGCTTCCTGCGTTGACAGCGGGAGGTTTTTTGTGTGCTGTGACAGTTCTCAGTTCCTCTCAACTGTATACAAATGTTGCATTTGGTTCTGCCACTTCCCCTGAACACCTCTATTTTCCCTCACCCTGACATCAGCTGTGGAGCTGAAGGATGCAGCCGCCCTGTGTGCGGGACAGGTACCATGCCATAGAAATCAAAGGCCATGAGGGGCCGTGATAAAGCTCCAGACAGACGTGAGTACAGACTGCACCATTTTTGTTCATGCAATTCTTGCAGCAGATGACTAATTGACAGGGGAGCAGAAAATCGGGGGGAGAAGTCAGGTTTTCTAAACTAAGTGTGCAAAGTGTCTGTGTACTCCCTAGATAAAAAACACATACTCAAGGCTTGATACAAAGTAAACTTTGATTCCACTTTTAATACTGCCTGTTGGCCAGAAAACAAACCATTGATCCATTGTCTAGAATTCAGGGCATTGCTCTGCGTAGCCAAACATTTTGAGGTGTCCCAAACATCTTTCTATTATTTTTTGCTTCATATAAAAACTTAAAATCTTGTAATTATTCTCAAACAAAAAAGAAAAAAAACCCAACCAAACAACAACAACCAAAAAAAAAAAGAAGGAAAAAAACCATAACAGGATAAAAAAACCACAACAGAACGAAAGTCCCCAAAACCAGAAAAAAAAAAAAAAACAGAAAAAAGAAAAAGGATGTTTTAAAATATCAGTAATTTTCATAAAAACCAAGTTTCTTCCAGTTCTGTCAGGAAACAGGTTTATGAAGATAGATCCACATAAGCAATATTGCTAACTGTTGGATGAAAGCCCATAGAAGAAATGGCTGCAAATCACTTCTGCCACTTCTATTTCCTAATAACACGGGAAAAAATCATATAAACAGCACATAGTGGTTTATAAAAACACTAGTTTGTTGATCAACAGAAAGAAACATTATTAATCGTAATATTTTAATGGATTTACAAGTCAAAGACTTAGAAATCACTTTCCTGCAGTTGCACTATATTTCAGTGTGAGTGCTAGTATTACTGTACTCACTGTCTGAAGTTACCTTGACATACTTAACATATTTTAATCCAATCTTACTACATTTTAAAATGAGCATGAAGCTTTGCATGTTGTAATGCTAATTTTGTAGAAGTTTCTTTATTACTTATGAGCTTTTAAAACATTAGCACAGACTCTTGTTTGAAATTTCAAACACATGAAGAAGCAATGAGCAAAAATAAACTTCAGCAACTTTAGCACACATTGAATGAGCTTGTCCATATTACAGAATAACTGGTTTTACAACATCTAACTAGCATGTGTTAGTTACACCGGTGGTTTTCAGGCTTGGGTTTGCAGGTCACAGGTGATGAGATGCTAAATGTATTTACCACTAAGATGAATAGTGCACCATGATCTGTGACAAGTTTTGGAGCTTGACTGCTCCTCCAGGAAGTCCAGGAGCCAAGATTCACATGCCCCATTGGATTAGGCATATAACAGTAACCCTACGCTTTTTTTAAAAAAACCAGGAGGAGAAACAGTCCTCTCCAGAGCAACCACTTCATCCTGAAATAGGTGTCTTAGAAAAGGTGGTAAATGGATTTATAGATGTCGCAGTCTCTCTCCATTGACTACAGAGGGAGTCAGGGAATTAACAAGGGGGACATCAGCTTTAGACACCTACAGTCACAACCATCTAGACATAAGGACCCGAGCCTTTGTTGAAAAAAAACAGTACTGAATGATCTCTTCCTAAAGAAAGGATTTTTTTTGTCTCTGATCATGTTCTTCTTGCTTATTCAAAACAAGACTGCAACACCTAAGCTACACAAACAAGCCATAAATCATAGAGTCATAGCAAAAATCAGGAACTAACAGCAGAGAACATGTATGATATGGTTTAGTACTGAAACTGAATGCAATCCATGTGCAGGGAAGAAGTGATGGCTGAAGTCTATGAAAATCTTGGGGTTTCTTTGATGATTTTGCTTGAGATTAACTCTAGTGAAGAGCAACTTCAGCTTAAACCAAGTGTTTCTGTAGGGGTCAATGGGTTAATTTTCTTTGTGCTTTTTTTTTCTTCCAGGTAGCTACATAACATTCTATGCAATATTTTGGAAAGCAAGATTTTTTTCACATTGAAGTCTAAACTGGAAAGCTAGCAGAAAAAAAGCCCCTGTGCTTAGCACAAGAACTTGAAAATAATGGTTTGAAAGCTGTCAAGACTTAGAAACAGTCACCTTTTTCTTAAATACACTCCTAACATAATGAGACATTACCTTGTTTATGTTCCTTAGTAATTTTTTTTCCATCCGGTTCCTGTTGTACCTAGAATTATACAGAAAATATACAGTTAAGATATAATATGACCCAAATGTAAGTGCTGAAACTCTTAAAACACTCTTAAGCCCCACAGATAACATGATAAAACCTAAAAATATCATTCCAAATAGAGATGATGGTCTATGATGGCCAAGAAGATGCTGAAGGCCTTGGACCACATGAGCTCTGTGGAAAGGCTGAGAGAGCTGTGACTCTTTCTTTCCTGGAGTAAGGAAAGCTCAGGGCAACCTCATCTGTGAAGTACCTGCTGGATGGAATGAAAAAGATGGAGCCAAACTCTTCTCAGTGGTGCCATGTAAAAGAAGAAGAGGGATGGGCACAAGTCAAAATGGAGAAAACTTCATTTTAACATAAGGATTTTTTTNGCCCCAATCTAAATAGATTTCACTAGAAACAGCTGGGTGCTACGCAATATGCATCATTGAGGAATAGATGTGAGAAGGAAGACTTTCTTTCAGAACATATTTTATTAACATGTGAAGATCTCCTCTTTCATCAGTCAAACTTGTGGGGATTCAGCGTCACCACGGAGGATTGTTTTGGTTGGCGTGGGGCCTTGGGAGAGATGGGTGGGCCGCATCTGGCAGGAGGCGAGACA
>VZTE01000950.1:1017985-1029117 GCA_013397775.1 Eulacestoma nigropectus | reverse complement strand
AGCCAGCCCCGGTCGCAGAGTCATGGGAATATCTCCGCTGTTGCAAATAATGACAGGAAAGATAATAGCTTGTACTGCGAGGGACATATTTAATGATTCAGAGTCTCTTCTAGGTCAGGTTATAGTGAGCGCAATGCAGACTGGCATAGCTGAGTTAATACTATATGCAGTGGCTCATGTTCATGTGTTCAGAAGCTGGAGATACCAAGTGTCTTGTAGATGAAAGTCAGGTCAGTATATGTATGTATTTATATATATATTTATGTTTGTTTGGCTCAGTAAGGATATCAAAGTACTTCTTTTTGTTCTAGTTTTTGAACAGCAGTAATAGAGAAAGCTCAAATAAAACAGAGCCTTTGTTTGCTGGGCCAGCAGCACTGCTCCTGGAAGGATGATTTGCCTGGAGAAAGGCAGAGGAGAAAAGAAGTTGCTACTGCAGCAGCAATAGAAGAGACATGAGTGAAGGGATGAGTTTCCTGCAATCCAGAAAAGGCTCCTAGGTAGCCTTCATTTTAAGGAATTAATCATTGGTAAGCTGGCACACATGCTGAGTGAGGCAAAAGAGTTGGTGAGGGAACCTGCTGTCATAAATGTGTTCCTGGAAGAAAGCTCCATTGGGAAAATTGTGTGGAACAGGAGGAAGCAATAATTATGGACAGTCCAAAGAAGCACACAAAGGCTGCACTGTGGGAAGGAGCAGAAAGCTTACCTGCACAAGTTCCACATTTGTGTGCTTCTCATTTTCAGTGTGTGTAGCTGCTTTTTATGACACATTTATGACTCATCCTTCTTGGGCACTGGCATCCACAGTGATGCTCCAAAATCTTGTTTATGAGAAATGGCCTTCTAGGCTCTGTGTTCCAAATTTATACCCTTCCTGCAGTAAATGTTGCTAAATGAGGCCTCCTGCTAAGGAGCAGAAACTACAGACAGGGACATAACAAGTTCTGCAGGTGGCTCACAGGTCAGCCTTGGCATCATATTGCCCGTGTTTCATTTCTCCATTTGGCATAACTTTCTTTTCTGTTTTTCTCTTGTCTGTAAAATATTTAAGGGACTTTTTCTCTTCAAGAAGGTTGAGCACTGTAGTGTCTTTTCTGTTCATGGACTAGTGAGCACTCCAGCTTGCCAGTATTCAAATTACTGTCAAACTGTTTAGTACCTGTCTAATTAAAACAGAACTTACTTGTTGATCTCTTCTTGTTAAAGCAAATGAAATCCTAATACGAAAAGTGATGTATCACTTAGATCAAAAGAAAATGAATAACTATAATATAACCACCTCTCTTCTCTTTTTTTTTCTTCAAGTGGGGGAGGAGAATGGCAGGCAATTCCTGTTTTCAGATAAAAACATATGTACTGTCGCAACCTTCTTATTGATTCCCTGTACTAGCAAAATCCCTGCATTTTACTGCAGTGAGATGGAAATTTCCATAGCTGAGGAGAAGCATGATTCCAGGGATGGAACATGGGGAGGAGAACAGGAGATGGCAAATCAAGGGAAGAGAGCACACTGGGGAAAGGGAACATACCCCTAGAAAGTTTTGAGCTGAATGTAGAGCTTTTGCAGTTGCTTTGCAAAAGTTGACTAAAGGAGGATGCTCTGTGGAAGTCCCCAGTCCTTTTGTTTGGTTCATTAAATTGCCCAAGTATCCTTGGGGAAGGGGCTGTCTCAGCCTCTCTGATACTCTTGGGTTATTGATAAAAATAGAATAGAGAATATCTCCTTGTTTCTAGTCTATTTGCATAGTTCTTCCTAGAGCAGAATGGTCTGTTCTTCTTCTGCCAACAAAGGCACCATTTGTCTTGGGGTATTGACTTGTTCTGAGGCCTTCAAATCTTTTCCCTTCCTTTTACTTTTTTTTTTTCCCCTTTCCCTGACCCTTCCTGTCACTGAGCTGTAGCACACTTGCCTCTGGCTAGGAATATTAATGAGCATTTCTTTTCAAGACCTTATGCAGATTCCACTTTGTGAATCAGCTGGCAAGGGGTGCTGTCCAAGTAACTTACCCAGAATGGTGCCCAGGGGCAGATTGTATAAGTGCATGGCATGTCTCATTCCCCAGCCTGAGAATAAAAGGTCAAGGAGTTGACTTTCAGTGTGGGGTGCCTTGTATGGCATGGTTGGCTCATAGAGAGCCCTTCATACAACAAAGGTTATTTAAATAACTCAAATGGCTCAGAAAAATGTAAATTTGCAACAAGATGGGGAACTGAGCAGCTCAGGTGGTTCACTATTAATGCCATGAGTCTTTTTCTTTTGTTGGTTCAGATCTGCTTCAAGTCAGAAAAGACACAGAACATTAAAAGTGTCTGAGTAGGGTTCAGTAGCAGGCATGAAATTAATTTAGTTGGCTAAATGAGAGTGCATTTTTTGGTAGAAGACTCTTGACCACATTGCACACTTTCATTGGAGATAGACAGACCTGGGCAATGAAAATTTAAAAATCCTGAGCAGAGTGGCCCAGAAAACTGTACCACTCCTGTCTCCTGGAGAAGATGGGCCATTTGAGATGAGTAGTCTGGGTGACAGTATAGAGGAATGCACACTGCTCTGTATTTGAATCCAAATTGCCCTTTAATGACATAAATCCATGTTTGTCCTCCTTTGCATCCTCCTGTAATCTTTGCCTTGGTGGTGGTGGCTCAGAACATTGGCCTTTATGCTAGAGATCTTTATTTCAGGTGGGTTCTGCCCACTACCCCCAGCTATGGCACTGGGCTTACATCATTCAGCTTCTGGTTGACACAAAAAATCTGAAAGAACAGATACCCAATAACGTGCTGGAAAATCTTTCATAAAGTTGGGCTAAATCTGATGCTAAGTGAAGGAACAGTTTAAATTGCCTCAGGCAATCCTTCTCACTGGGGTTCTTAATCCTGGGAGGAGAGGTTGGCATAATTTGACTGCAGAAAATGGGTAGTACTTTGCCTGTAGGTGTCCAAACCAAGCATGGGCTAAGTCTAACCATCATGACTTTACCTAAAAAATAGAGAAAAGATAATTGTTAAAATCAGTGTTCTTAAAGGATTTGTATGGTTCCTTCCATCTTGTGTCCTGGACAGGATGATGACAAAAAGGGTCACCTTTTTTACAATACTTTGGTATTTTTAACCAGTGTTTGTCCCACTGAAAACAGAAAAATAGATAATTTTATACAGATATAGCTGAAGAAAAGTAAAACTGAACTGTAACTGCTGGAGTTTTTCTTTCATTTACATCCTTCCATCTACCAACACAGGTCAATTCCTGTACAAACTCTTGGTTCATTCCTGGGCCTGAGATATAGGGCTTATCAAATTCTATCAAATTTCAGATAGCCACTAGATAAACTCCTCCTTTGCACTGCTTGAGGAAGAGAAATGGCGATCCAAGGACTAGCATATTTGGCAGGCTGTGGAAAGCTAAGCTTTAGTTCCGTGTTCTGCCACAGAGTTCCACTCAGTTTTGGGCAACTTCCTTAAACTCTATATTACGAAGCATCTCCTGCAAAATTAAGGCTAATAGCATAAACAGGCATGGTCTGAGAATATATATAAACCTTTTGACAGGAATGGACTGACATTAGCAAAACTCAAGGTTGAATTTCAGGAAATTTCTACTAATATGTTACCTCACACCCTACCCTGAAGCCAGCAAAAATCAAACTTCTGGTGCTCTGTGTGTTAATGTTCCCAAATCACAAACAGGGATCATTGCTTAAGAAATGGTATTTGGAAGGGAGGAAAGAGAACTCCCTAAAACCTTTGTAGCCCAGTGCTGGAAGCTATTGCCATCCATTTAGGTGACCACTGCCCAGGCACATTCACACCAAATTACTTGACCTAAAGCTCTTTGGGCTTTTACAGTTAACAGGTTTTCTTCACTTAATGGCACGAGTTCCCTGTTAACAGAAATGCTTCTCTGCTCCTTTCCACTATTTCTCCATCCCTGCATGAGCTGGCAGCACAGGGCTCTTCTGCTTTTGGGAACCTTTGCTCTGGAGTGCCTTCCTGAGCTTTGTAGTTACACTGTGGCTTGGCTACTTCTCCGATCTACTTGCAGTAATGGCTTTAGGGTTGGATTCTAGGGACATATGGACACCAAACTTTGCTAGGATGAGGATCTGAATGGGTGACTCTTTTTGTTCCTTTTCCTTGTAGAGTGATCCTTGGCATGTTACTTATATTCTCTTCTGTTTCTGCAATTCTAAAATGGGGAAAGGTTCTCTCTGCACAGGATGTCACAGTACTTTACTTGAATTTTCAAGATGTTTTGCCATCCCCAATTCTAGAAATTATAAAACTACTATTACCTTCACTATTTCAATAAACTTTACCAACTGGCCTGAACAGACACTGCTTTTGAACTATTAAATATTAAATATTTCAAAACATCCATTAACAATCTCATGTGGAATATAAGGATTTTGAATATATTTGGTATTGGTTTAATGTTTTATTTTTTTGATTTTTATGAGAGCAGAGATAAATTAATATAAAGAAATGATTAGACTTAGGAAAAAGAGTCCTTGGATTATAGCTGTAGTAGAAAATACAGCAAAAAATGTAGGTAAAGTGACTAAAAACATGATAGGAGTTCAGTGCAGCATGAAACTTTAGATGGCTGCTGAAGAGGTGGAGATTAAAATACCAGTAGTGAGAATATGGAAGAAACAACCTTAATGAAACTGGGCCTTTCCAGAGCTGATTTTTTTTTCTTGTTTCACTTGAAAACCTTAATCTTTCTTCCCTGTCTTCAAGATGTAGTTCTCTAAGGAAAATAGTTTTCAGTCCTACCTCAGATTCTCAGTTTGATTCATTTTTTACTCATTGTAGAGCACACACAGCGTGTTAACTGAGAGGCACTTTTGGAGGTACTAGAGATTTTATCTGTCAGCATAACATATCAGAATGGCATTACTCTAAAAATATTTCTTAGCATGATGTAAATTTGCTGCAACTGATTGTGACACTCGGGTCTCAAAAATTATTGTTACTTTTTTCCATTTTGCTGAAAAGCCGTACCAGGAAAACTGATCACTGTGATGTCTGGTAACATTTAGGGCTTGTATTTTAGTTTGATATACACCCTAATGCCAATTAATGTCAGTTGAATCACACAAGTTAGAGATGGAAAACACCTTTTAGATAATGGCAGGCCATGACTGTTCCCCCAATGAATTCTCATGTACTTTGTCTCATCTAGTTTTAAATTACTTGCAATTGAGGTGTCTCTGGGGAGGCTATTCCACAGCCTAAAGTACCTTGCCATTAAGAAATATTTGGTCCTATTCAGACTAAACTTTTCTGTTGCTTATTCTTATCATATTACTTTACTTCACCACTTGCTGTTGCTAAACTATTGCCATTCCTCTCACATACTTACTCTTTCCAGACTTCAGTCCATAAATAAATATCCTTGTTTATTATATGCCCATATCTGCACTACATTTCTTTCCTTTTTTGTCATTTCATAATCCAGGCTCTCCTCTTCCAGGACCTCTTTTTGATGTCAGGCCCCCTCAAACTGAAATGGTTATTGTAGGAATAGTGTCCTTCGTAGATACAAACTCATGGTTTGTAGTGAGATGTCATTTTGACTGACACTGGCATTTCTTGTTCTCTTATCACTGCTCTGTCCCACTCATGGGTGGTCACTCATGGGGGAACCTTGGAGCATCATAGTTAGAAATATGTGAGGAAGAATAGGCATTTTAGAGTTCCAGGAATTAGGGTTAGGTGACTCAAAATATATAGCTGAGGTGAGAAACAGGATAGGCACCTCCACACTTCCTTCCACTGAAAAAAACCTCAAGCCATTTTAAAGCATCCATTTTGGAAGATTTCAAATGATCTTATGGAAGACTAAAGTGTTTGATAGTCGTTTGTAGTTGAAAAAATAATTGTGGAGAGATCTCTCCCAGTGTTTGCAAAGAGGCTACTGCTTTCTTCAGAGCACTGTGTCCTTCAGGAACCAGTCCTTTCGCTGCCCAAGGCTTTACTGAGCTCTCCTGGTCCCTCTCATCCCCAGCTGCTGATGCACACCTTGAATTCTTTACTATGAATTGTTTAAAATGCAACCAATCTCCAGATTCAGGTCTGGAATCCTGAACCAGTCATCTCTGTAATTAAAAGAGACTGTGGTCAGCCGCTGAGGTGTGAGTTAAAGCTGAACACCAGGTTAGGACTAATTTTTATGAATCTTCTCTTTTATGTTTTTGTTAATGAAGTATAAATGTTTGGGAGTCATATTTCTTAGTTCCTCAGATCCCAGGGAAGATTAGTATTTAGCCAACTTAAAAAAAAAAAGAAATCCAGGATAAAAAGGGAGTAATAGAAAATTTTTTTTTCCAGCTTTTCTCCTGGTAAGGAGGAGTGTTGTTTTGTCACATTTTCTTTCTTTGCATTTAGCTGAACTTGCTGTTGTTGAAAGTCATGGAACAATTAAATTTGCTCTCCTTTCATAAAGTAAACTGTGGGAGGTCCATTGCCTATTGTGGCCGCTGCCAATCATGAAGACTCCGCCTCAGAGGTGGAAGACTCCTCCTTCGAGGGGATGTCTGGGGGCGGCACCTCAGTTTAAGACCTGCCCCACCCTCTAGAAAGTTCTCCTGAATGAGGTGCCCCATTGGTTGATGTTCATTGTACCCTCCCCCCAGTTAATTTGATTGGACCCCGGAACCCTGTACCCTCCCCTTTGCCCTTCTCCCATTGGTTGTAACCCTTTCCTCTGCCCAGTTCTCGCCTCCCTTAAAACCCCCTGCACACCCTTGAATCCTTGGAGTTCTCCCTCCGATCTCTCAGGTTTGGAGGCGTCGTCCCTTGACTCAATAAAGGAGAGCTTGGGGAGACCCCCCCTCTCGCAACCCTTTGCCTCTTAGCCTCTCTTTACCACCGCGTCCTACAGGTATCTGTCCTGGAGCCGCTCCACCTCAGTGCGAGAGATCCGCGCTCGCCCTCAGAGAAAGTCTCCTGTGGTCGCTGCTTCTTGGGCTATTGGAGCGCGTGCCTGTGGTAGAGGGCAAACCTGTATAGACCAGAGAGGTGCCGACTACAGTAAACTCTAAGCATTCAACCCTAGTAGTCACCTCTTGCTATAAATGCACTTTTCCAGACTATTTCCAAGGTTCGGTTAGAGAACAAAAAGGCAAAAATGTGCATAAGGGAGACTGCAAATGCACTCTGACTGTGAAAGGAGAGCAAATGATTGTTCATTGATTTAAATCTCTATCTGAATGCAGGTACCTTTTCATAGATCTTGAGAAACTCTTATGACAAATACAGTGCTTTGTTCATGCCTATGGTTAATTTAGGAAGTTTGTTCTGCAACTCTCAACAATAGCAACTTTAGGGAAATGCAAAATTCATCAGCAACTGGAGGAAACTCAAATGAAGTGAATGAGTTTTGGATAAACAGCTCTACTTGTAGTCTGTGTCCTAAGCTGAAAGCCATCTCTGGCCCCTCTAGGTTTGCTTGGTTTTAGTTGCTGTGTTTCAAAATTAAAGGGTCTTAAATTATGTTCATTTGCCTGGTTTTGGATTCAGGCAGGTATGACTGTGTGCAGTGTCGTTACCTTCAATAATGTAGTGTAAATGGAGAAAGAATGTACTTCACTGCCTGCTCTTGGTTTGCCCTTCATGTACTCCATGTGCTGTGTGGAGGTTGGATCTAAATTCTGCATCTAGCCCCTCTTGTTCCTGCAGCACTCTGGGGAATCCTGTGATAAAATGGGAATACTGTGGCAGCTACAGATAAATTCAGGTTCAGTTCCTTTGTACTGAATTAAATATGTACACGAATAATACAATTGGTACGGTAAACCTTCTAGTTTACATTACCAAATAAAATTCTTAAAATGTGTTCTTTACATTTTCAGCATGCCACAAAACTTTGTTTCAATAATGTATGTCTGCACTGTAAAAGCTTTCAACAGAAAAAAAACCCCAAACAAAATAGACTTTAGTTTCATTATATCCAGTATGTGAGATAATTTGGTTTCTGGACACCTGGCACATGTTATAAAATCAATCATAGAATGGCTTGGGTTGGTCGGAATCTCCAAGATCATCTTGTCTAACTCCCTGTCATGGGTGGGGACACCTTCCACTAGACCAGGATGCTCAGAGCCCCATCCAGCCTAGCCTTGAAACTTCTAGGGATGGGGTAACCTGTGCCAGTGTCTCACCATCCTCACAGGGAAGAATTTCTTCCCCATATCCAATCCAAAACCACTCTCTGTCAGTGTGAAGTCATTCCCCCTTCTCCTGTTACTCCAGGCCCTTGTAAATAGTCTCTCTCCATCTTTCTTATAGGTTCCCTTCAGGTGCTGGAAGGCTCCAGTTAGGTTACGCTGAAGCCTCATCTTCTCTTGGTTGAACAATCCTAATTCTCTCTAAATGCTGACATTCAAAGAGCAATATTTGAATTTGAGACTGAATGTTGCCTGTATGTTGCGATTTTTTCTGAGGCTGTCGATGCTGTGTAACACTCTAGAATAGGTGATGCCATACAGACGCCAAGCTGGGGTAGAGTTTGATCCCAGAAGTTACCCATGTGTAAACTCATTTCCAAGAGAAGGATTCTGTAGAAAAGAGCAGCAATGAGAAACACAGTGATTTGTTCACAACTGCAGCAGCAGAGCTGGCTGTGCAGAGCTGGTGGTTTCAGAGTCTTTCAGTGTGTAGCAGAGTGACACAAACTCTCTTGGTTGGTTGTTCCCTCCTTTGTTTTTGAGAAGAGGTGTTGTATTTCACAATTACTTCCTTAAGGATAGTTCTAGAATATGTTTTGCAATGTAAATTGCAAAATATATAGGAATATACTTAAAAGTTATCAAAGTATCTCTGTCTATTTCCTAGTGGTACACATACTTAGTATCTGCTGAACCTAGTGGGTGGCAACGTAATTAATGAAATCTTTCCAGGACTTTGTAATGGGCTCTATAATTTTCTTTCTGGTTAATAAGAAAATGACTGGGCTTACAGAAAAATTTGGCTTGAATTTTTCAGCTCTGGAGCTAAAAGCACAATTTTAAGCCCCCCTTTAACATGAACATGAGTTTCAATGAAACACAAAAGCAGAATATGTCAGTCCAGCAATATGGTGTTTTGCCTTGATCTTTTATAACGTGGAACCAATGTTATTCTGGTTCTAATTCTTGTGCCAGGGCAAATGATCCATTTAGGTTTTATTGTTCTGTGTTTTCCAGTATCATAGAAAGTTAGAGATTTGGTCAGGTCAGATCCCCTTGTTCGTCCTTCTTAATGTGAATAATAGTATTTAAGTTGGACATGGTCCTCATGTAAAGGAATTAGCCTCTTTTTCTATAATGCCATGTAAAATTTATCTTTTATAATTAGATTTAAATTTAGGCAATGAATACAAACAGAGAGTTAAGCTTAGTACACTCAAACAGAAACCAGGAAGGGAATATTGTTTGGGATTTATATCAAGGTCCATGTATAAGAGTCAGGATGCCTGGGCTCCCACCCTGTTTGCCACAAGTTGCTGGCTCTGTACATATAATTAGTTTAAGCAGCAGAAATCTTTATTACTGGGGCAAATCCATCCTTTGTCTTTGTGGGTGGAACTTCCCATGATTTCAGTGTGACTGCCCATGGCCTACATGTGGATGCATTTACTCCATGGGGAGGAAGTTCTGGCCCAGAGTTTCAAAAATGGGTGTGTAATAGAGCCTTGTATAGGATTTTTACACTCATTCTCTGACATAAAAGGCGATACCAAGCAGTGGTACTGGCAGGACTTGCTCAAACAGATGTTATTGGTAGTTCAGATAAACAGTAACACCTAGGATGCCAGATGTTGTGATTCATCCCTGGTGCTTGCTGTAATTCATATTCCATTGGGGGCTACTGGTTATTTATTTTTCAGCCCACTAGAAGTTTAATTGACTATTTCTCCACCTATTTCCCTTTTCCTCTCTGTTCTTTCTTCCTCTCATTTACTTTTCTTATACCTACATTAATATTCATTTTGGCCTGAAGCATGGAGAAATCCCATCAGTCACCCAGGGATCAGGAACACTAGGCCAGAGTATCCTACTTTTAACTTAGTGATAGTTTCCAATTTTCCAATTGAGAGGTGGGTGAGGGGAGAAGATGAAAACCTTTGCCAAGAAGCTCTCTGTGGTGGATACTAAAATAAGTCGGGTAGCAGATGTCCAACCCAAACTTCGGTGGGTAATTAGCTGATTCAATATCCAAAAGAAGCAGGTAATTGTTGTGATTTGTGAATCCTGTGCCAGGGCACATAGTTTACAGCTTGCAGATATTTCTCTAATGAGGGAGGATATCATGAGCTCTGAGCAGTAAAACACTGTTTGCTTAGTATTCAAAAAGAATGGCTGTTTTTTTTTCTTTAGGGGTGTTCTTGGCATAGACTGTTATTGTTCTTTTCTTTGTTATTTCTTGGAAGTATTCTGAAAACTATTGATACAGTATGCAAATTTAGTGCAGGAAATGTAACACTATATAAGTGTAATTATCCTTTTATTGAAAGACATTTTTATTTGTTCCTGCACATTTTAGTCCTCAAAAAAAAGACAGATAAAAGTTTAAATACAATTGTATAATTTGTCAAAAAGAAAAAAGTCAGAGGAAGATGCTATAAAGATCAGACCGTAAAAAGAAATTGAGGAATTAGAGAAACACTGATAAAAGAAAAAATATGGATATCATTGGAAAGGCACAGAATGGGACCATTTTAGGAAGAAAAATAGTATGCCTGGCTGTTGCCATTCTAGGAGAACTGGACATGGAAAGAAGAGAATGCAAAATAAGAGCAAAGCTGTAAAGCCATCTCTCCTCCCTTCTTTTCAGTGTCATTTCATAAGAAGTATGGGGAGAGGGGGAGGTGAGGGGAAGGGGGCCAGGAATCCTAGCAACCAAAATATTATTGATGCAAACACCTTAAAAATGTGCAACTGCCAGCAAAATTCTCAGAGGGTCAGCTCACTCCTTCTGTTCCTGGGCAGAGCAGAATGTGTTCACAACAGCACTATGACTCTTGTTTTCTTCACTTCCTAAGGTGGAAAGTTACTGTTTTTCTGTCTGCAGTATTTTGATATACAGATGTGCCTATAGAATGTTGGGGAATTAAAAAAAAAAAAAAAAAAAACCTGTATTTAGAT
>VZTE01000950.1:886671-1017966 GCA_013397775.1 Eulacestoma nigropectus | reverse complement strand
AAAAAAAAAAAAAAAAAATCCTTGGATGTAGTTAGTTTGAAGAAATAGCTGGGGAAGTGCAGGAGAAAGGGAAACAGTGTTTTGTACAAGTTGTTAGGGTTCTTTTTTTATACTCTGTGTGTATTTCCATTTCTCTTCTAAAATGTGTATTTTCTTCTACTTACCTTTTTTTTTCCCCTATGAATCTGTCCTTACTGTTTTCTTTCAAAACAGAAGTCTGAACAAAAATCGCAGTAACTCCACTGAAGTCAGTGGACTCTCTGGTGTAAGAGATTAAATATCCTTTTCTCTTCATTGTCTTTGTTCAATTTGCCCCATTTTTTGCTGTCTCTCCCACACATGACATTCCCTACTGAACTACTTCTTCCTTGTCTTTTTTTTTGCTTCATTCTTTTTCTTTTTGTTTCCTCTCAGCACTTCCCAGTAAATATCTCTGTTCTTCACTGCCAATACAATTGGCAGGCAGGTGTTGTTCCTTCCATTCACTGACAGGAGGAATATATTATTGCAGAACCCAAAACTGGCCAAACAACAAGTCCACAAATGAAATCAACACCATCACAAGTACCAGTGACAGTGAAGGTGCCAGTTATCTCGAGTGCTGGACTTGGAAGGAAAAGATTGAGCCATAACTCACCACTTCATTGCAACTTAATGCTTCTGGTCCCTACAATTTCTTTACCAAGGTCAATATTTTAGGAATGGAACAGTAACATATTGCTGTCTATAACTGTCCAGAAGAAGCTGACAGTGGAAATGGACACTGTAATTGTTGCTTACTTTGAACAGGGCTCCAACTGCACTCACATAAATGAAGAAATGATAGCAGATTTACATGCAAATGATTCCAGTTCAGTGTGAATGTTGATTCACTGAGGCTAATAACAGTTCAGCAGATTGTAACAAAGAATAATGGAAGAAATTTCTCCTGGAATGACAAAATTGAAATCTGCTCTAAGTCTTTTAAGGTCATGTAAACAGTGTTTGTCATATTGCTAAGCCTCTCACATAATCTTTCAATCTGAATCCTTAAATTCCTTCTATAACCCAATGCCTATTTCATTCATAACAATGCTTTTATGTTTTCTAATTGCATAAAACTACTTCAGGCATTACACAAATCAATCCACATACTTAATGCACATTTTTAACTGGCATAAGATAAGTTATTAAGAGTATAGTGCAGTAGTATTTGATTATCTTTGAAAGGATGAATGCTCCAATGAAAAAGAAGAATAGTCTTTGTCTTGAGGGCAATAGACCATTTCAGCTTTCACAAACAAAAATGTATCAAAAACTAAATCTAGGAAAGTTGCATTCTAGAAAAAAGTGATGGTATCATTAGAACCTGTCTGTTCTCCTTTTGTTCTTGCTCCCAGTGGGGAAAGGTCTTCTATACATCACTCAGAAAAGGTTAAAAAATTACTGCCTTTTTCCTAAACCAACAGTAAGGTGATAGATAATATTACAGGAAAGAAACATTGTGGACAACATCAAAGTCTGATAGGACTAAGGAGAAAGATACAGACTGAAAACAGACGAAACCCAGGTGTGGGTTTAGACTCAGCCATAGTTTTGTCTTGTAACATGCTCGTTGATAAAAGCCTCTGCTCTTCACTTTTTTCTATTCTGGATGGCTGGGAAAGAGAAGTTGTAAATTAACTGCAGCACAATGGACATCTTGAAGGCATAATTGATACCTTGAAGGCACAATGCCCCCCAAATTGGTTTGGTTGCTGGAAACTGTGAAATACTTGCAGCTTTTAATTCATCCCTGGATTTTGCAGAACAGTTTTGAGAAAACAAATGTAAAATTTTGGGTTCCTTTTTGATTTTCAGACTGCAGAAACAAAGATGATCTGGGTAACTACAGGGTATGCAGAATTAGGGGTTTAAACAGAAAATGAGAAAAAGAATTATTGAAGGGGTTTTGTGTTATTTTTCCTCAAAAGTGAATCTTTGCATCCCTAACTTTCTATATGGAGAGTAGATTTAAAACTCTGATCCACTATGACACACTAAGAGTAGCAGCAGGACATAGCTGCTCAAGAGCAAGCAGTAGAGACAATGCCAGTTTTGTATCTGGGGAAGTTGAGAAGAAAAAGGGGGAGTGGGAGTCAATAAACCCTCTACTGACAAACTTCGCCAGCACAATCCAAAGCTGCAGGGGAAAGCTGAACACTGACACTGGGAAAGAGCTCCCTGCTCCTCTGGCTTACCTGTGGAGGAAGAAGGGCATTTTCCAAACAGCTTTCTTGGCTCTCTCGTCATCACTCGCCTCCAAATATGCATCAAAAAGCAAGGCAAAACTGTTCAAATGTAAATTACTTCGTTACAAGAATGGATTTTTGTCCATTAAAATGCTTTTGTATCCATAATCAAGTCTTAGTGTGCTTTTAAATCACTGACAATCTTCTTCATGTAGATCAAATCTTCCAAGTTGTAGTGCAGCTGATAGATATTTCCATGTACACAGTTGTCATGAGTATGATTAATGCTTTGATACACTGTTTGCATTTTCCAGTGCCATGTGTAGGATTTACAAAGCCCAGACTATCTCATGTACAGCCAAATTCCAAATAAACAGGTTTCTCTGTTCCTGAAGAAGAAACTTTGACAATAGGAGAAACAATTGCTTAGAAACAGAATATGCTTTCTAAAAGATATGCTGGCCTACGAAAGAATATGTTTTAAAAATTTACACTGTTTTTACAATGCTTTTGGTATTTTATGCAAGCTGTCGTATAATGGAAATAATGACCTCAGGAACATGTGTTTATCTTGGGTTTAGCCCACTTAAAATACATTTAGCCTTTAACTTTTCCTTAGGCCAAAACCACATCAAATGGGCCAAAGATGGAAGAAACACACATGCTCCTGAGATCATTATCACTTCATTGTAGCTTTGCAGAAGAAAAGGAAAACAAACACTGTCTCTTCTTGTTGCTTTTGGGATTCAGCATGCCCCAGTGATGGTGTATACACCATTTTATAAATATTTTCTTTTTAGACATGTGCTTTGCTGCCTTTTTTTTTTGTCTCTGCCACTTATTAATTGTAAATTCTTCTCTGTTAATACTTTAATCTTTGTAACACTGAAAAGCTGGAATTGTAGAAATTAGAGCTGTAGTTGCCAGTGCAGTATTAGTAGCTTGCATTCTCCACAAAGAGAGGCACAGATGGAAACATTTTAAGAAGAAGAAGAGTTAGCATGGAGAATCTACTCCTTTTATGAGCCGAGTCCTGGAATACTGGATGGGGTTTTGTTTGTGAACAAGTAAATGAACTTTGCACCCCAGTGCTACAAGGCAGTTACTGACCAGTACAATATACACAGATCAACGCTATTCCTACCACTCCAAAATATGGTAGTGGCAAACAAACTCTGCCACCTTACTGTTAGGAAAGGCTTACTTTTTCTGTTGAGCCCTATTTTTAACATGAATATCGTAGCTTACTCCTGTCATGTTCTGATATAGTCACTGTGGACTACAAGTGATGATATTTTACTCATCTTTTCAGACGCTTTAGTTTGTTTCCTAACCTTTAGTTAGGAAGGGGGAGGAAAAAAGATTTCCCTGAAACATTCAACTTAAAAGCAAAATGCCAAATATTTGTTCTGTTAAAGTCATTAGCAAATTTAAAAATGTATTTAATATGGTGAGGATTTCACTCTACACCCAAATGGTACTTGGACTCAATGCTGTAAAATAGTAGCTTGTGGAATGCTGCAGATTTCGTCTCTGCGAAGCCGCCCGGAACAAGCTGAACTTCAATGGACTTCAATGGAAATGAATTTCAAAAGTCCTGGGCTTTTTACATTTTAGGTAAATTATATGTTTAAGTGACTTTTTTTGTGTTGGGTGTTTAAAGATGGAAACAACATGGTTTGACTAGTAGGTAGATGAGATGATCCTGGCAGATGTCCTTCCAAGAGAAGGGAAGTATTGTGTATGCATGTATGGTAAAGGGAGCCGTTGGCACTCAAGGTTAAGGCAAAATGAGGATATCCAAAACTCTGAAGAGGTCAGTAAGGTACTGATTCCCATGCCGGTCTGCCAGAGGCCTAGCAGCTGGAGGGAGGTGAGGAGATCTCTCCAGGAAGAGCCTAGGAGCAGCACAGAGTCACTGCAAGGCTGCACCTACTGTAATCCCAGGGGCTTTGAGGAAACACACACCAGTAGCAAATGTGCCACTTGGTTTCTCTTACTGGTACCTGCTTAACAAGACAAGGCATTCAGAGAGGCAAGGATTTACTAATAGAGATGACCCAAACAGCTGTCTGCTTTTGTCCAGAAAAATACCTCATTGAGAGCTAATACCCACCCCTGGTTACTGGCCTTAATTCCATGTGGAATCTTCGTTTGCATCGTAGAGATGCTGGCAACATGTGATCTGTGTGGTACAGCCAGCCAAGGTTGTGTGCAGTACAGTGCTCCCCTTGGAGGGAAAAGACCTCCAAGACGACTTTTCTCTTTCAAAAATCGGGCATCATCTGCTTTTGTACTGGGTTTATATGGCAAGGTTTTGGTTGTGTTGCTAACACATAGTGTTGGTATCACAAATTTAGACTTAGAAGAGCTTCAACACCAAGTAATATCTGACAAATTACACCATTTGAGTTTGAAAAGCATCACAGCTTGGCATGTAGCAGAGCAAACAACATCTAACATCAGGTTTCCACCTGCATCCAGAAGGGTGACAAATGTGGAAGGGGAGGAAACTAGGGTGTCTGTGATTGGAAACAAATGTGGGTAGAAATCTCTTACCCTTTCTTCACCTAGAAGTCACAGAACTGTGGGAATGACTTTCACTTAGGCCCTGTTTGGGGCAGCTGCTTCTCTTGTGGACACCCCCTGCTCCCCATCTGCTCATCCAAGGCTGCTCTCCAACCCTCTACTTTCTGCCCCTTGCTTGACCATGAAACTTGATATCCACCTCCTTCCCTCCTTGTCCAGCTTTGGGATGGATAAGAGGAGGGCAGTGTCCAGGGAGATGGGGGCACATTCTCCTGGAGAGCAGGAGGAGGGAGTCAGAGAGAGGAACTGGGGACTTGGCCTGAAGGGAGGATTGGAGCTGTGGGAGGGTTTGAAAATATCCTTACACGTTGGACTCATTTTCATTTCCAAAATTCAGTGTTTCTGGCAGCACTTATTTTTAGTTTGAAGTTCTATTTAGCAGTTTTTGAGATTGGGCAGTGTAGTAGTTTAGCAGCCCTTATGTGAAGGAAAGAAGGCTGCAGCTTCTGCACTACTTTAAATATTTGTTTACCATTTCAGTTTTGTAGCATGCCGACATTTAAATGTTCTGTTTGCTGTTATTTTGACACCTTTCTTTTATTTGTGTATTTTTAATCTGTGAAAGCATAAAACTTAGCGCTTGCTATTTAGACTCTGGTGATTAGAGCTGACTTTTCTTTGAGAGTGGGCCTGGGTGTACCTGAAACACGGGTGAAAAAGCTGGGCTGGAGGTAACTGGAGAGTGTACCTTCCAGAGGGGTGATCAATCAGTATTTTCTTACTTCTAGCTAAAATATATATAAAGAACTTTTCTTCTACCACTTTAAGTTTCTCTGGTCTAAAAGAGAAAGGAAAGTAAAAATTATTGTTATGCTGTTGTAATTAAAGGTTTTCCAAAAAACCACATAAGTCGATAAACAGTTTTGTTCTAAAATAATGGTCTTGGATTTAAGAACTCATCCACCTTGTCTCAACTCTGATACTTATCTACACCATGGAATATTTTCACAACAAAACATGAAACCATATTTCAATGCAGTCATGAATCTTAACGCAAATGGTTAAAAGTATTTGCAAGCTACAGGTCTTGGCATGGTTTGGTTATACGATTCCAAGTGAGACGAGGTAATCTTCAGAAGTGGAAAATGAGTTTTCATCGCAATTTTTTAAAAACAAAAATTCAAAGGAAAATTCCAAAGTATGAAATTCACTAAAAAAGGCTCACTGAATAAAATATTTACACAGTTACCTGGAATGATCTGAAAGCACAATTATGCAGAACTGTGTTTGTGAAAAACTAATGATAAGATCTTAAGAGGCTACCAGACATATTCCCCTACAGGTGGTCAAAACCCCAGAAGATAGTCTCTTTCATTATTTTTTCTTTTCTTTTTTCTTTACTCTTGATATATCTTTTTCTGTGGAAATCATTACTATGTTACTGCTTTGCTTTGATTTCTGTCCTTTACAGCAGCTCACCTATAGGCCATCTCTGCCTTCTCTCAAAGAGCAAATCTCCCTAAGGTTTAAGAATTGTTACAGCCTACATCTATATATGAACAAATGAGTAAGAAAGAACTGTAGCATGGCCTGGCAGGATAGTGGTACTTGACTGTAGGCTTAGATAAGTGCACATTAATAGTCCTGTATCCAGGATTTAATCACAGCTGCAGCATTATTAGGTACAAAACCTATTGTCAAATCTCACATGGAAAGCTGGTCAGTGACAAAGTCAGTTTCTGGTCTGTGGCCTGGAACTAAAAATACGATTTCCTCTTCTTCCCAGAGGAAGCCTCTCCTGGTGCACAGAAAGGAATGATCCACTGTGAAAGAAAAATGGAAGTTACTTTAACTTTTATGATTTTATGAAAATGAATTTTATTTCTATGTAGTTTTCCACAAGGCAGTCTACATCTTAACACCAAAATCAGCTGGCACCTTTGATCTTCTTTGGGCATATGTTGTCAAAGACTCACTTGGAATTTCGCTGTGTGGCCAGTGTAGAGTCAGTAAGATCTGTATGATTATATCAGTTTGCTGCTTTGAAAACTTACTCTGTCATATTTTAAAATATGCTGTCTCATTACACAGAAATAGAGAGGATTTTTCTGATACCTTGTTGAGAGAGCAGATATGGGGCTTTGTGTATTTTTGTTTTCACTGCATCTTCTTTTGATTAGCTGCCTATTTCTTGGTAAGTAATAGTAGGAAAACATTTCTTCAGGGTTTTTTTCAGCTCCAATCTTCTCTATGAAAGTAAAAGAGGGAGAATTTTAAAGATCTGTCCTGTGAAACTGTTATTTCTTTGATTAGCATTCGAAATTCTGATGTTTGTTTTATCAGTTTAATGTAACTTTGAAGAAAGGAAAAAGGAAATACTGATTTGTCATAATAGATTTTAATTAGGATGAGTGTTTGAGTCTCGAGAGTCTTTCCCATGCACGTTTTCAGATCTCTTACTGTCCCAGAATCAGAACTCTAATTACCACCCATACAGATGAACTTGTATTTTGAAGATACCAGAAAAAACATCATGAAAGATTCTTGTTTTTAGTTGCATCCTTGTAACTCCTGCTATATGGTTTCTATTGCCATCAATGTGCCTCCACTGCTCTTTCTGTGTTTTTGTTTCCTTTGTTATAGGTGAGGCTGTTGGGTTACATTTGGAGGAGGATCTGTGCTCAAGCATCTTGCTGTTCTCCTTCAGCTTCTGGCAGAATTTATGTGGTTGGACAATTCCTGGCATGTGTGGGGCATTAGATATTACAGCCTCAGCAGAAACAGGGGCTGTCCTGGGTGTGAGACTCACTGCAGGTTACCTGAACTCCTCAGCCACGGCTGCTCCCACTTCCCATAGCAGCAGGAGGAGGGTAGGAAAGCACGGACAGTGATACCCAGTGAGGGAGCCTGGATGAAATCATCATGGACCCAAAGCAATTCTGCCCCAGGTCACATGGGTTGGGGTCTGTCAGGAGTTTTTTCCCCTCTGTTGTGCAGGTACAGCTTTTGGAAGCACAAAACATGGGTCTCAGTTGCTTGAGACATTAGTAGATATTTTTCATTCTGAATGAATGCTCCAGGCAGTAGTGTGCTTGTGTCCCTCCCTCTTCTCCCTCTCCTGTTCAGTGACAGGCTCAGAAGTATGGTGCACCCTGAGACCTTTCCCCACTGAGTACAGAAATTTACTATTGACAGCTTTTGGTTGAGCTCTGAGTGAAGAGTCTGGGTAAACAAGGAGCTGGAATTAAATGAAGTCCTTCACATGCCAGAGCAGAAACACCCTTAAAATCCTGTCCAACTCTGAATATATGGTATCAGCCCCACTTTGCTGTCTCAGACTTATTGTGCCTGTCAGAGTAGGCTCTCTCTGAGCAGGCAGGGTTGGAGCACACAGCTCTCCACTTCTTGTGTGGTGCTGTCTACTCTTAGTCCATCCATGGTGAGTTTGCTTTAGAGCTAAGCAGGCAAGTTGTTGAGAAATTTTTAGTTCTGCATATAGTCCTGTAAAGTCCATTCATTGCCACTACAGTGCCTGCATTAATTTTGTTAAATTCCTCCTGCATCCTGGATACATTGATAATGAGGCTCATTAGATGGAGAGACTTGTTATTTAACAGCCTTCACCTGCAGTCCAAAAGCTGAGATAAGGGATGATACCTGTCAGATGTTCACACTGCCAACTGTCATTAATTCCACAGTCAGGTGAGATGAATTAGGATAAAGTTCCGTACTTCTCTTAGCAAGACTTTCAACACACTTAGAAGGGTGAGCCTACACTAAGCCACATTTATTTTCAGCAGAACAGGACAGAAAATTAATGATGCCAGACGAACTCTTATTTTCTTTTCAAAGGCAAATGAGGATGTCTGAAAGAAGGCATATTATTGGCTTAATTGGATCCTTTCTGGGCTATGATCAGCAAAATATGATGGCAACAAGAAGTACGCTGCTTACACTACAGTGCAGGATCTTGAATTCCTAGAGGGCTGTACAACAGGGCAGGGGCCACTTCAGCAACCCCCCTTTGCCAAGGGCTTAAATGACTGCAGATTTGGTATTCCTGAATTTATTTCCTGTTTTGAAACGCTTAAAATATGGTTAACATCCATTTTGTGGAAGTCTGTTGTCCCTCAGAAATCTTAAATTGGGCCTGATACAGGCTAAAAAAACATTGTTACGATATTAACAACTAGGAAAACTTGAGTGCAGGGGATTTTTAACTCCTTTAGTTTCAACAGTCACATAGAGCAAAGATATTCACACTTAAAAATAACTTGAACCATATTATTGATCTATTTGATAGGGAACAAGAAACTGTGTTTGGGAGAAATAAAACAAGTTTTAAGAATGTAGAATTTAATGATTAATATTTAGTACTTATACATATTTATTAATGCTTTAAGAAATGCAGTTATAATGGTTCAACTTTGAACATGTTTTGTTGGGGTTATTTTGCCTTTTAAAATTGATATTGGTGAAAATAATCATGCTGTAATTTTAATATGTAAAAATTTGGAGCCTTACTCAAGGCAGGTAAATGTCTTTATTTCATAGCATATATATATATAACCTAATTAACACAAGTTCACAGTTTACAAAACCACTTAGCAATCACCACAGGTTTTTAACTGAATATATATTTCCCAGGTTCAGGGATCTAATGCTCCCTGAAATCAACCGGGCTTTGGTAAGCATTTGTCTGACCCAGAGTAAACTCCTTAGAAAAAATCTTCACCTGTCTTCCTTCAACATATATTTTACTTTGCTCCGCTATAGCCACCTCATACTCACAAATCTTCCCCTGTGCTTCACCTGGGAAGTTGCATTTAATTTTCTAGAGGTGAAGTTTGGCTCTTAATTACTTCACCATTTACCTGCCATAATAGACTAGCAACCAGAACTGGACCAGTTCTGTATATTTTATGCCTCATGTTGAAAATCATGTTGAGGGAGATAATTTTTGAACGCAGAGAAAGGAAACCATTATGGTGTTCTTAGATTATTTCTAAAAGTCCATTAAAAGTGCTTAAGAAGTTACTTGTTACACATTGAAATATTGCAAATCTTCAATTTGTTTTGGTTTCCTGACAATCTACATTTTCCATGCCTTTTATGATATCACGGAACTGCCACGATAGTTGGATGCCTTTTGATCCCTACTGAGGTTTCCCTTTCTGTCTAGATCAATACGCTTATTGGAGTATCTTTTTTTGCTAGGGATTTTCAGATCCAACATTCTGTGGATTTTTTTTCCTGGAATCCTGGTTGCCAGGGCACCAGGACTGCAGAGTTTTGGTGTTGTTATGACAGATGATGACAGGTAGCTGTCCTACCAAACCCCTAGCAAGAAAACCACATATTAACTTTTGAAGTGCTTGCAACACTCAAGGGTTCACTGTTTCCAGTGTTTTCTTGCAGTCTGCTAAAAAGATAAAGGATCAGGGAAGGAAATTGTCCGTACAAGTAAATTAGCAACTTACTCTGACTGAAAGGTCAGAATGAGTCAGGTAAAGTGCTGTTTTTCACAGAAAGAAAGAAGGTTTTAAAAACCTTATTCTAAGGAAAAAGAATGTAAGAACAGGAAATGGCGCAAGATTTGAATCTTGAGATAAGGTCGTAAGAGGAGGTTAAAAAAAAGGATAAAATGTCACAGGCAAAGAATAGCAATGAGAGCATCTAATCTGCCTTTTGGATTTGGCATGGTATAATCAATTTTATATTGGTTGGCAGGAGAAATTAATGAATTAATGTGTTCATTTTTTTCATTTCAGCTGATAACTAGAAACAGGCAATGACCACATTGCTTTTCTATATAAATACATATTTTTTCCTTCATAGATGCTGAACTGCATTATGGTAAAAACGTTAAAGTTACTTACTTGTAAACTTCTTACCACGTATTCTTATTCTGTAAGATTATCTAGGTATGATCTTCTTACCAGAGCTTCTGTGATAATATTCTCAATCCCTGGACTTTTGCCACTCTGTGGAATTACAAATTCTTATGACAGTCATTCAGATTTCCACATTTTATTTGCAAGTGGATGCATTTTAAGTGTGTGGAACAATTCCATATTATATCAGCTTATCTGAAGTCTGCATTTGGCACACAGAGGAATTATTCCATAGACTTCACTGGAATTTCCATAATTTTTGGACTGCTTATGAGAACCATGGATATACATAAAAATAGATAAATACAAAAATGTACATATATACTTTTATATATGACTTTTACATGTAACACTGACTTTCTACCTGAAGATGTTGTACAGATTCCCTTATTTGGCTTCCCCAGGGAAGCAGTTTTTCATAAGTAGGATTATCCAAATCACTTACTGAACTGAGAATGCAGAATTGCTCAATATAAATTGAGAAATTGGCAGCCTCTGAGGGCAATGATCTATGTTCGCCTCCAGACAGTGTGGAAGAAATGCACTTTAAATTCTTTTTTTAAGAGGAAGTTAAAGGCTCTGGCTAGCAGAGAAATTTGCATTCAGGAAATGTTAATTAAAATTCTCTAGATGAATATTTCAAAATGGACATTGAAAGTGTTGATGGCACCTTGCTATCCCAGCCAAGCTTCATTCAGTTGTCTCTGTTTCAAAGGAAATTACTTCACAACAGATTTGACTAGAGATTCACTAATATGAACTACTCAAATTTTACATTCTGACCTGCTGTGCCAATATCATATAGTAAATACCAGTGAAAAAATATGGGATGGAGCATGTCTCCTATGAGGAAAGGCTGATAGAATTAGGATTGTTCAGCCTGGAGAAGAGAAGGCTCCAGGGTGACCTACTTGCCCCTTCCAGTACCTGAAGGGAGTCCACAAGAAAGATGGAGAGAGACTATTTACAAGGGCCTGGAGCGACAGGATAAGGGGAAATGGCTTCAAACTGACAGAGAGTGTAGGGTTTGATTGGATATTAGAAGGAAATTCTGCCCTGTAAGGGTGGTGAGACACTGGCACAGGTTGCCCATAGAAGTTGTGGATGCCCCATCCCTGGAAGTGTTCAAGACCAGGCTGTGATGCCTTTTTCAACCTAGAAATGAAACAACGCACACTTTCAAGATAATTTAGTATAGAAGGTATTATGAAAGTGGATATTTATTGGAGCTCCAGGGGCAGTTATGGAAGAATGTCCACAAAAGCCCACCCTCATGGGAGGGAATACAGTTTTATGTTTGGCAAATTAGCATAATTGACAAAAAAGCACTTATTAGGAGGACAAGCGGTGATGCAATTCGCCTCAGGTCAAGCCCCTTCTCTGGAGCCCCTCTTTGTTACTAGCTGTACTTTGTTTATGAAAATGTGTCTAGAAGAGTTGTTCTCAACCTTGGTAGCCAGGGAGAACCAAGATAGGATAGTGGCCCTGGAATTTGTTTTGTCTTTCTGCCTAGGCAGAAAAGGCATGGAAAATTACTGGGAAAACTAGTCACTAAAACAATAGGCTACAAATACATACAAAGAATACAGAGAATATATCAGGAAAAAAAAGTCAAAAACTAAAATGGCATCAGCTGGATGGGGCTCTGAGCAACCTGGTCTAGTGGAAAGTGTCCTTGATCATGGCAGGGGGTTGGAATGAAATGATCTTTAAGTCTCCTTCCAACCCAAACCATCCTGTGATTCTATGACATGAACTGCACAACGCATTTTAAAGGTTTACAGTTTGTTGCAGGGACAAACCTCTGGTGTAGAAAGAAGCTAGGCAAGTCAGAAGGGGCTGAAATGGAGAAAGGGAAAAATTTAAAATCTCTTAGAAAGGAGAAATATCCCTATCAGGCTTAGGTGGATGCTGAAGAAAGAGAACTGGAAAAAAGGGGAAAAAAGTATAGGCTCCTCACAGACCTTTTTTCCCCACAGAAAACCTACATTTTCTGACAAGGTTGCACTGTTAGGTCTGTACATTGTGGCAAAATAAGCCATCAAAGGTGCTTTCATCAAGTGAGCAAATGACTTGATGAGTTCTTACATTGTTTTTCTGTTTATTGTGTTGTTTTCTGATTGCCTTGTTAGATTAAGTCACACAAGAGCTTTCGAATGTGGCATACAAATTTCTACACTTTCCAGCAACAATTGCCTGGGCAAACATCTGTTATTTTAATAGATGAAAGTATGAGGTCAAAGTCTTGAGTCTTTTGGCACATTCCCGAAATCTTCAGCACATCTCCAGAAAGTTGACGTGTATATCAAATTCCTGAATTTAAGAGGTACGCTGAATGCCAGATTAAATTTAATAGCTATGATAAGGCAATCTATATGATTCATCAAGAATTTCAGGAAAAAATGTGCTGCTGATACACACTGGACTTGATTCCATTCATTTTTTCATTCTTCTGCTAGCAAAAAGCAAAAGGGTTATTTTTTCTTATTTATTAATCTTCCATTCAAAAGATTATTCTGTCTTTTACAAAATTTCTTGGTCGTTTCACATTTTCATTGACTGGAACAAAAATAACTTGCTACATTTAACTTAGGGAGTCAAAACAAGCATTGAGGTCAGCAGAATTATGGAAAAGATGCACTTTCCCCTAAGATGTTCTTAGTTTTCTCCGTTATCCAATTTAACTATATTGATAGCACCCATTTATGGATGTACTTGTTAAGTAAGAGGATATCCATAATTTTAGAGTCTTTCTAACAGGCAGATTTAAACTGCATTTCAGGTTTAAACATTTTTATCTCTGTGGCTTCAGAATTTTAAATGTACCATCAAATTCCAGTTCCTTGTTTTAAAAGTTCTCTTATTGGAAAGAAAACTTTCTATTGCTTCATGGGTTTTTGTGTTGTGCTGGGAATTTTGGAGGAAGCTTGGAAGGTAGATGTTGTACAAAATGAGAGATGGAGTGATGAGCTCCTGGTAGTAACTGAAGTGAAACACCTTAGTTTGGCTGTGGTTTTCATACAGTATAAGATATCATACAGATGGTCCTGGCCACTGGACAAACTGGTTATTGCTCCAGTAACTCTGGCAGATGCCGGCAGGGCATCCACAGGATGGTATTCCTTCAGTCTCTTTTTCTCTTTCACGTTCTGTGCCTTTCTCCCCAGTTTTTGGCAGAGCATGTCCAATATAATTATTAATATTCTTATGTCATACCTAAACTTTTACTTTGATTAGGTGTTTCATATTTCAGAGGGTGTTGTCTCTATCCAGTGGCTTTACTTGGCAAATGCCACTGCCAAAAAGATGACTATATGTCACTTCTTACCCACAGACCCCACAGACCACTTATTTTTCCAGAATATATCTGAAGGGCTTTGCTGAAACTCAGTTATGTAGGGAACTCTGATGTGCCAAGAGAGTGCCATGAGACTCTTGCGAAGTTGGAGTTCAGTTTTATAAACAGTAGTTTTTGACTTCCAGTCTTTTAAAGAACTTGTTTCTAGACATTTTTGGTAATTTTTGACTACATTATACTCTTGCTTCCTAGACTAATTAGTTAAGATAATTTAGAGCTTTGGAAGTTACTGTTTCGCAAAAAGTTACCAACAAGTGACATGGAGTCAGTGTATTTTCTTAGCATAATTGCCATGTATTTCTAATGTAGGGAAGAGTCAGATCCTCTGAACAGAAGCAGCACATTCAGCTCACAGATGGTTTTCTTTCTGCCATTGCCTCAGGCTAGGCATCTTTCCCTTATCCTACCAGACCTATACTGCCTATCTTGCCTTACTTGCTCTCCAGAATCCATGCAGGCTATGTGAAAAAAAAAAAGCTGTGTACTTGGTGATTGTTCACATAACAGAATTTGCAGCTTGGGAAACACAATTAGATTTGCAATCCCTTCAATCCATGTGCTCATTCCCAGTATCAGAAATTTGTACCTGCTTATTGATTTACCTTCTTATTCAGAGAGACCTAAAATTCTCTCGGCTGCCAAGGGAGCCTCAAAGTGCAAAAATTGTTTTATATCAATATTCAGCCCCTTGAGAAAGAAAGGGGACAGTTGGCATATTCAAGAGCACTTGACATATTGCCAGTATTTTTGCCTGTGTGACGTTTTGACCTGTGAACCAACACAGCATTAGTGTGTTCTGAAATGTTCTGAAATAAAAACATCTCCATTCCAGAAAGCTCTTGGCATTGTATCTTGATTTTATTTATGTTTTTATACTAACTTGTATTTTTATACTAACTTTTACTCTTGTAACTTGGGAATTAATTTTCATTTCATTGTAAAATGTCTAAGATACTAGATAAGTGACAGATAAATATTATTGTTATAGATCTTTGTGTATTTCTAGTGCAAACTTGAACTTGCATTTGACAAAGAACATTTTGTTCTACCCTTTTACACTGTTGGTATTTGCCATTTATATAATTTTGTAAGACCAGTTAACTCTTGTTTATAATGCCAATATATGCACAGCTCTCAAGTGTTTCCTGCAGATCAGACACAAACAGAGGTGAGAGGAAAAATTGGTAGAAATCTCATGAAATCTTCAGATTGATTGTTGTCAGACTGAACATTAATTGCACCAGCAGGGACCCCCCCACCAAGCTGCTGTAGCTAGGATGTCCCCAGCCAGCAGCACTTGTTCCCCTGTGGTGTCACAGTGCCCATAGTTTAAGTGCCAGCTTAAACTGTCATGGATGAATTTTCAAATGGAATGTCACCAGAAGGTAGCAATTCCTTTATGTTTTAAGAGATGAATGAACTCCAAACTCAGTCTGGTTTTCACTTCCATTGATTTGAAAAAGTTTTCAAGGTTGAATTTGCTAAAAATAGCGACAACTTACGTTACCTGGAATTAACTCATGCTGTTCATTTTACTGGCAACCAGGGGAGAGATACAGGCAAGTTATTGTCCCTCTGTTGCACAATGATTCAGTGCAACTAGAAAACCTGTTATTTAGGAGATAATTTTAGTTTGCTTTTGAGGTTACAAGGCAGTAAATGGCTCCTTGCTGTATCCTCAGAGTTTACCCAGCTCATTTATGAGGCTATTTATTGCCCAGTGTACTTAGAACCAAGCTAAATTATCACTAGAGTATCAAATCTACATTAACCGCCCCCCCTTTTCATTCAACCCTTCCTTTATTTCTTTCATATCTCTTTCCCCACCAGATACAGGAAAGTGCTTACTTCCTCTGTATTGCTTTATCAAATAGAATCAGAGCAAATCATATTAAAAGAGCAAAACATTTTACATGTTAATTGCTGATGGTTTTTATTAGTTCCTTGATTTTAATTGGTTAAAATTTTGTAGGGTTTTTTTCCCTTGGGGAAAAAAATGTGCTCTTGGTAAAATCAATTTTGTTAAAAGGATAATTAATTGCATGTATGCAAAGTGAAGTGGTTCGCTTACTCTGTTTTGGATCACAACCAATTTATAAAATCCTATTTATATGAAAATTGTCCAAACTTAAGATTCCCTTATGATAGTGGAAAATATTCTTCTAACAGTCCACATACATTTGCTTTCTCTCAAGTTGGATAAACACTGACCAAGTGTTTGCAGGGTTGCAATACTTCCTAAATTTTATTGATGCAAAACGTTTCTTCTGTAGTTCGTAAGATATTTTCTAAACATTTTATACAGTGATATCACCTGGTAGAAATTGTTTAAGTGTACTTTTTCTTGTGTACCACTTGTAGACCATAGTTTTATGAGTGCAACGTCCTTGGTGTCTGTTTCTTGATACCCCACAGATTTACTCATTATTTAAATGCCTTTTATGATGGCTGCCTGCCATATACCTAACATGGCCAAATGATATCCAAAATATCACCAATTTGACAGGTGTTGTGGACAGCAGTCATGGAATGAAGTAGCAGCTCTGTGAAAAATTCATATGGGATCAGCTGTCACTAGGCCCTAGCCCTTTATTTAGGAATATTCCAGACCTGAACAACTTTTTCTGAAGGCAAAAATGTTAGGCTGGCTTTTACAATTTTTTTTCATGAACACTTTCATTTTCACTTGGAAAAAAAAATTCTCCTCCTAAATCAGTTCATATCTGTAAGTGATTGCAGCAGAGCTGCAGCTGAAGCCCAGTCACCTTAAAAACCTTCAACCTGTTTTAAAGCAGTTCTTAGCTGACTTGGGTGAGGCTCGTCTTGACTTTTGCAACTTATGCCTGACACCCAGTAAGTACTGGAAACTAATTTGTAAAATTTGGTCCTTATAAAAAGTAATTTAAAGTTATTTAAAGTAATGTGCTATTTATAATTGCACATCAGGGGGAAACAAGTATCAGTCACAGGCTTTCAGATAGTTTCATCCAAAAAATAGAAGCCCTTTCCAAGGGGATCTGATGATGAGGTGCATCAGTAACACCTTCCCAATTTCCAGGCTTTCTTTATTGTCATTCATGGTTACAGTTGTTTCCTGTTCGGCTCATTTCTCTAGGTAAGCCCAAAATGACTTGAACTTGGTAAATTTGTCTTTCTATTTTGCAGATTGTGACAAGTGCAATGTTAAGCAGATGTGATTTAATATTGAGTATCACTGATACGCCACTGGGAGATGTTCCTAATGTGAATATGTAATGTCAAATACTCTGTTGAAGTGCCCACAGACAAAGCCAATATGAACTCAGTGTGGGAGGGCATTTGTGTGTATGTATAAAAGAGATAAACTGGAAGCACCATAAGGATGCCAGTGTGGTAGGTTATAATCCCTTTATTTCAGCAACACTGACCTGCTAATAACAGACATACAATCCATAGAGTGGAAGATACACAGTTTTAATCATTTGGAGGCATATGTTAGCAATTATATTATCTCATTAGACTTAAATATAACTTTAGCAATAATTCCAATTGATGTGGAGTTCTTTTTTTTTTAAGGGAAGTGAAGAAATTCTGACTTGTAGATGGTTCATGGAAGGAAACAGTGGGCTCTATTTTTTTGGCTTTAATCTGAAAGAGGGTAGGTTTACATTGGATATTAGGAAAACATCCTTTGCTGTGAGGATGGTGAGCCACTGGGAGCAGGTTTCCAAGAGAAGCTGTGGCTGCCCCACCCCTGGAAGTGCTTAAGGCCAGATTGGATGGAGCTCTGAGCAACCTGGTCTAGTGGAAGTTGTCCCTGCCCATGGCAGGGGGTTGGAACTTGATGTTTAATATCCCTTCAAACCTGAACCACTCTATGATTCTCTACAAGCTGAGGGTTATTTCCACCATTGTTGACAAAGATTGTATGTGGATCACCCAAAGACCGAACAAAAGATCTCCAGAGTTGCCACTGGAGGGGTAGGCAGGGGAGTTGCTGCGTACTCCAGTTCCTGTTTCATATCTGAAAACATGGGTGTAATTAAGAGAAAGCAAGAAGACTTTCAATAGCCAGCTGTGGCTGGGGAGGCTGCATTCCAGAACACAGGCATGGATTTTTGTCATGTCCCTATACTCTGTAATTAAATTTTCATTGAATGGCTGACTCTGACTATTATAATGTAATCATTTACAGCTCTTGTGTGTAATTCATTAGAACAATAATGAGTTTCAATGAACAGGCTCCCCACCAGTGATGAACTCTGAATGATTTCTACAATAAAAATTCATTTGGGACAGTGGCAGATGTAAGACAGATCATGGCATGTTCAAGATCTGTGCACACCTAAGTATAAATAATAAAAACACATCAGGCAAATGTGAAATGTTGCAGCTTTTTGTGAAGTCATTGTCAGAGGAGCTTCTCTGCATTCTGGTACTTTAAAGCAAGAGCTGCCTCATCACTCAAGTTGTTGCATTTTTTGCATTTATTATTCAATTCTCCATACCACAATTTTTGATAGCAACTTTTCCACCAGCCCTGCATCCCATTCCATAGTTTATCTCCAGATTTTCAGACAGCAAATTTGTTGATGAATCCTACAATTTACCAGCTGTTACACCCCAGTCACTCAAACGTCGGACTAAACCCAAGTTCTTTTGCTTGGGTAGATGCAAAGGAGAAAATTTCAACCAAATATTCTCAAGAGGTAAAAATACACAAAAGTTTACTGGCAGACTATAGAAAATTAAGGAACATTGGCAAAAGAATAAATACAACATAACATCACTTATCACAGCAAAGATTTAGCCCATTGAACATAGAAACCCATTCGGTGTTATGTTCTGTGAGAAGAACAAGAAGAAGAAGGAGAGAAAAAAACGGAAAGACAGGGAAACTATAAAAAACCAGACATAGCTACCAGCTCCCAGATTCCAAGGATATAAGGCTCCAAGATGAAGACAGTGTTAAAGGACAACATACTTGCCTTGTGGTGAGGCTTCTCAAAACCCCAGGTGTGACTTCCGGTCTCTCGGCCACTCAGAGGTGAGTTAGATGACACTGGGGGGCTGCCTCCAGTGAGCCATGATTGACAGACACTATGGAGCCGGGGTATATGGGGGGCAGGGCACCCCCTCACCAGGGCAAGGCCTGACTCACCCCCTACCACACATTCCAAGCTCCCAAGATATCTCAAAACAGATCACCTTTCCCAGCCTCTGACAGCTGCCTCCCTTGCAGCTCCCCCCAGTCTCCTGTCAGCTGGTGCCTGACATGCAGGTGAGGGAGCTGCCTGTTATCTTTCCTCTGGACTACTGGTTTTCCCAGGAGTACTGTTCTCTATGTTTTACATTTCCCCAAATGTGGAGAGCTGAGCAGCCTGCCAGCTGGGCAAGCAGGAGCCAAAAAATCTGAGTAGCATATTTATGTTCAGATTGTTCTACCTTGGGAACATTTTTGAATTTTCAAACTAGAGCTATCTTTGAGGGGGAAGAGAAAATAAAAAAAAAAAAAATAAAGGAAAAAAATATAAGCATTCAGTTTTTCAGCATTTTTCATGTGTTGGGAGTTCCATTTTTATGCAATCTCTGTCTTGAATTATTAACGCCTTGGCAACACAAGCTTAAGAAAAGACCAAGAATTACAACTAAATGAAGAGGTAAATTTCTTCATCTGGTTATCTTTGATTTTGCACAAAAAAATAAAAACAAAGTGTTTTTCAAAATAGGTTTTGCTGCAGAAGATACTATTTGTAATACATTTTTAAAGTTTCTCTGAAAAAACCCAAAAAGCCAAAATATGCAGATTCATACATATTTAGATTTTTTTGTGGAAAATGGGAGTTTTGTACTCTGCCTTGACTTGATTCCATTAAACCATTAATGACACAGTTGCAGTCTTGCAATGCAGAAAGCTGCCTTTCTAAGGCATGAGGAAGTCCTGTGAAGCCCTGGGAGCAGGCACAGGTTGAAAACCACTCATTTTTCAGATAGTTTGTGTTTCATGACAGCAAGAAAACTTTCCATAGTGCTTCCCATATTTGGAGGCAAAATAAATGATGAATGAATCTGGAATACTGAACCTTGTATGTAGAGGGGCTGGATTGGATCCCTGTTTTAGGATCTGTCCCCAGAAAATTTAGTTCATGTCCTGATTGCAGTTTCAATTTAGGTATTACAGCATTATCCTGTTTATGATTCCTATCTTTGGGCACAAGACAGTGAACAAGACAATGAAGATGATGCAGCAAAAGGGAGCTATGTTACAGACCATGAGATGAAAGGAAATAAGTGTTTGAGGCAACTTTTAAAACACCTCTCTGTCCTGCAAAGACCTCCTGGCTTGGTTTGTTGCTGTTTCCAAAAGGTTAGTTCAAAAAACTAGTAGTGTTGGCACTGCAGCTAAGTTGGGACATTCCTAATTCCGTATTCTGAGAGATAAAGGTGAATTGATCACTGAAGTAGATGGTAGCCTAGGTGCAAGCAATCATGATCTAATTTTATTTGTTTTGTACAAACAGCATTATATTCATATATAAACTGCTCTAAAAAGCCAGTTTCCCAAAACGGAAAACAATCAGGAGCAAAATTGAGTGGGAGGAAAATTTAAACACAAGAATATGCATGATAATTAGGAATTGTTTAAGAATGCCTTATTAGATGCCAACTGCTCCCCAATGCAGCTCTGCAATCAAGAAACATTTCTATGGCTAAAAAAACCCGGCTTAAAAAAAAGAAGGCAATTACAACCCCATTATGAAAATTAAAAAAAAAACAAACCAAAACCAAACCAAACCAACCAAACAAAAAAACCCAAAACCATAAAAAACAATAGTATGTGGCAAATGAAAAAAAGGAGAAGCCCATCATAGGGAACACAAACCAACATTTAGGAAAGAAAATCTACTGCTAGAAAAAACGTAAATGCATCAATAAAAACACCTCTGCACTCAAAAGGATGCAAAAATCAGGAAAGAATTTCTAAAGCACATGAAGAACAAACCAAATCTTAGTAGATATCTCAGTGTTGGATAAAGATGACAAAATTTTCTAGTAATATACATCAAGATGTAATAAATAGATATTTTATAATTGGAAAGAAGCAGGATTATATTTTAGCATGATACTGAAATGCCTTCAGCTAATATTTAAGAAATTAAATAGCAATCATTAAAGCCAATTACTTAAAGAATTGGCCAAGGAGTGTCTTGAAGTAAAATTGTGGACATGGAATCAATCTTTAACGATGGGCAAAATGCCAGAGTACTGAAAAAAAAGGCAATGTGTTTCCAATAATTAAAAAAGAAATTAAATGTATTGAAATATGCTGAGTAGGCTAGTTAAGACAGGGATCCTGGAAAAGAAAGTGGAAAAGCTCAAGTGGACGTTGCCAAATAAAGGGTGGAATGACAGGTGCCTCATTACTGCCTGTCAGAATGATTGTATGTAAAAAAATAGGTTTTCTCAAGCATACCTGATGTTCTCTTAATTTTGTTGTGTATTAAAACAACATAGTGGTGTTGATTCAAAATTTATTATAAAGATTTGACACAGTCCTGCAGGAAAAAATACCGCAAAACCCTAAAATAAGTAATATTTAAATAAATTTCATCCATATTAAATTAATTAGGATCTTAGAAAATTGTCTCAAAAGGAAATACAAATGGGCATTGCCACCTAAAGAAGGGATTTATAAGGTTGGGTTTGGTTAGTTGGTATCTTTTTTCTGGAAAACACAAACCAAGTCCTGTCTGACTTCCCTTTGTGAAGTAAAAGGCTGTAAGGGAAGCAGGTCACCTCTTACACTGAGAGCTGGATAACTTGACATAACAAGCATGTTTAAAAACCAGGCCTTTTAATACTGTTAAATATATGTTCTTTTGTCCAAAACTAATGTAAATCATGTTTACAGTTTCAAGGTCTTTTATGCAGCACACAACAGCAACAAGAATTCTTTAGAATAATTGAAAATTGGCTTATGTGAAACTTGAGTAAAAAACCCCAAATTATCTTTGGCTCTATATGCCCAAACTGTTCTGTATAAATAGGAATCTGAAATTGCCATTGTATTCAAAATTAGTGAGACTATTTAAAGAAAAATGTGTGAGCTGGAAGACTAAAACTGGGGAAAAAAAAAAAAAGTTGTCTGGAAAGGATGTCTCTTAGAAATTTTAGAAGCATAGATTATCAGTTTATTTAAGACGAGGCTAGGGGAGATTGTTGGCCCTGACCATCTGCATAAAGAAAAGAATATTAGGAGACAGGTGTTAATCTAATAAAATAAAATAACTGAACAAATGGCACTGCAAGATCCAGTAGCTAGAAAATTCAAACCAAATATTGATGAGATTTGCACTGTAGAAGGTCAGCCATTGCAACAATTTATATAGGGATGCAATAGTTCATCACCTGAAGCTTTTCAGTCAAGGATATTTTTATACTTACAGGTTGTATTTAAAGTTTGCTGAACAAGTTTCTATGATCTGCATAGTTCCAGAAGTCATGATACTATCTTTTCTCCATTAAAATGTAAAGAGACTGCATCTTGAAATGTTTGACTTTATTCCAAAACCATTAGGATGTTTAATCTTAAAATGAATTTTGCACTAGTTTCATAGATTATACAAACCTCAGAAAAACAATGGATATTCTCATATGGATTCAAATGGAGTTTCTCTGGTTTCTTTAGCACACGCCTCTTTTATCTTTCCAACTCCAACGACAATCACGAGTTTCAGCTTAGAACTTCAGTCCAAAAAAGAGAGGATGCTGTTAGACAAATTTCCTTTTGAAGCTTTTCTGTGGGTAAAAGGGAGAAACAAAAGCAAGACAATGATTTGTTTGCTTTCTCTCCATCTAACCAGGAGCTGCTCCAGTATTGTGACTGTGTGAAAAGCAGTAAATTCCCAGCATTCCCAGTATGTAAATGGAAAAAGTCACGTATGGATTGCTCTTTTATGTAGCTCTGGAGCATGTTTTGTGGCCAAATGTTGAGGCAGTTAAAGTGATGCTGAAATAAACAACTCCAGAGGTACCAGGAGGATGAACTCTGCTGGTAGATGTTAATGATTATTTATCATGGACAGGAATGGGGCATATTCTTCTGGGCAGAGCTTTGATCTCTTTGCTGCCTGAGACAGTTCACTGAAAACTTGTTCTGGTGTCCCTGGACAGTGCAGATCTAAGGTGGAGCTTAAGCATCCTGCAATGCCAAAGATGTTTTTATAATACCTTATTGTATGAAACAGATTTTTCAGGTCTGAGAGTGAAACCAGAGTCAAGCAAAATAAATGTAATGGTTTAGTGATAAGAGTAGAATTCAGCTTAATATTTTCTCACTCTACATATTTTTCTTTTTCAGCAGTACACTTTAATAGTTTCCTTACACAAGGTATGATTCTCCTATGAATTTCCCTGGAAATGGTGTGGCATGTGACTGCTGGCAGGGATTCTCCTGTGTCCCCATTTCCACCACTCTCAGAAATGCATAAATTCTCAGTAATACGGGCTTCATATGACAACAAATCCCTTCTCTGATTGTAGCAAAGCCCTGTTATCTTACAGATGGATCAATTGATATCAAGTGAACATGTAAATATACTGACTTCTTTCTGTTGTTCCCCACTTCAGTCTTCTCCTGTCTTTAGTTATTGTCCTCCTCCTTGGTCTTCCAAGCAGGCAAGAAATTAATACTGATTTTTTGGGGGTTTTCCCATGAGAGTTTATTTCATACACACTTATTAATGTGACTAAGACTTTAAACCACAGAACTTTTAAATGCTTGGCTGGGTTTTATCAGGTGTTAAGATGACCAAAGCTACCAGGTCTTTAGATTTACGTGCAAGGACTGAACTTCATCACACTGGTGGTCCCTTCCTGTTCCTATGAAGTCATGGGAACAAAGATGCTTGCACAAAATTGATGGTTAAATGCTTTGTTGAACTTAAATTACGATCCGTTAGGGGATGAATTTCTGAAGGAATTCTTCGCTGTGAGGCTGGTGAGGCCCTGGCCCATGCTGCCCACAGAAGCTGTGGCTGCCCCATCCCTGGCAGTGGTCACGGCCAGGTTGGATGGGGCTCTGAGCAACCTGGTCTAGTGGAAGGTGTCCCTGCCCATGGCAGGGGGTTGGAACTGCATGATCTTTAAGGTGCCTTCCAACACGAACCATTCTATGATTTTCTGACTTTTTTATATTTTAAAAATATATAGCTTTTCATGTATCTTTATGAGTCTGCAATGCATCTCCAAGAAACAGCACTATTTAGAACATACTATCTATCTCTGTAGGGTCCTGATATATTTATTTGAGGCTGGACAGATGTGATCTTTTTCATTGCAGAAAAATATTGAAGTAGATCCATAGGCCTAGGAGTTTCTGATCTATTTAGTGAAGAGAACACTGTAACTTTTCTTAAAGGGTCAAGAAATAAGACAAGTAACCAAGTCTTGCACTTAATTCCCATAGATGTTGTAAAACCAAAGAGCTGGGAACTAAAGCTCCATTTTAAGAATTCCTTCTTTAATTTTTCTGTCAAATACATCTTTTGATAATGTTCAGAGAGCTTTTAAACTATTTAATTTTTCTTTCAGGTCAATGTGAGGTTTGCCTAGTGGTCAGCTTTCTAAGCTATTGCACTTCCCATTTAAATGGGAACATAGAGATCATCACATTGCAATTGGCACGCATCAGGGTTCCCTCCTATTTTACCACCAGGTGAGATTTTAGAGATTTTTGAGCTGTTCAGGGGTTGACAAGAAACCCAAAGAAGTCATTTTATCTAGCTGAAGATAACTGATTTTTTCACAGGAAAGGTAAATGAAACCAATGTATTTTGTATAATGAAACAGATGACAAACTGGGCAAACTGATTTATTAATGAGCTTCCTGTAAAGCGAGAATGCAGGAAAATGAGTGAGGAGCAGAAAAAATCACTCTGATCTTCAAATTTAACAACCACTTCTAATCAAACAGTATTCTAGGATATGTGAATTCTTCAGCTCCCTCAAATGGTCAACACTATTTGAATTAAAAAAGTGTTACAAGGTTAAAATGTAAACCGCATTACAAGCAACTTATTCAAGTGTGCAGTATTATTATTTGGAGGAAAACTTATCTACTTATCTGTCAGATGTTAAAGTACTGTCAGTCAGAGATGGCAATTTGCAATGCTAAGAAAGAAGCACAGACAAGAAGAGGTGAGTCTGATCTGGCCACACAAAATACTTGGGTTCCTTCTTCCTTTGAGTGTTCATTGTCTTTGTGACAGTTCTTCATCATCCACTTAGCCATAAGCTACCTCCAAAAACAGAGCCAAGGAGTTCTGAAATGAAGGGGGGCCTTGCCCATTACTCAACTGGGCTTTGATCAAGTCTGTGTCAGTGTAATTTGTAATCCTGTTCTTTGCTGAGTGCTTTTATGGAAGCTTCCTTAAATGCTGGGGCTGTATTCTTTGGGCTGGTTGCATGGAGCACAGACCTTTCCTCCTGCAAGAAAAGTGGCAGGCTCTGTGTTCAGTTGGGTGTGCACATGTCCAGCCTTGCACAGTGACCCTGTAGAAGTGTCTATGCAAACATCCTTTGCTTGGAGAGCAGCTGTTCCCAGTGTTGCTGTTTGCACTGGGGCCAGTCGGAGCCGCATCCCAGCTTTGATCCCTCTTGATTTCATGGTGAGCTGCCACTTTCAGAGGAGTTTGCTGATAGACACATACTGGTGGTCTTTTCTCATCTAGGGCCTGGGCCCTCAGGTGCTCTGGCAGCCCACTGTGCTCTCTGCTGCACAAATACCTGGTAAATGACAGATTGTGACACTGAGGACGTAAAAGCATTTAAATAGTCAGAATATTCCTATCCCTATGGTGTCCAAGCATCATCTAGAAAAGAAGGTTATCAAGCTAATAAATCTAACCCTCAGCTTCCTTTAGAGGACCTATGAGACTTGATATCTGGAAATTGTTGATACAGAAGTTAAATCCAAGTGCTGTTACTGAAAATACGGACAGTGGAGAGACTGCTTTTTTTGAAATTATACAAGCAAACTAAGTATCAAATAATGAAGCCTATAACAAAGATCAATGACTTCAAAGGACGTTGCTGCCTAAGCCAGCTATCAGTCTGTCCAAAGAAGCAATAAATACAATGCAAGAATTAAGAAAAGGAGGAAGTCCGTCAATGCTGTTTTTTCCTTTCAGCCACATGCTGTGTTGGCTGTTGTTTTCACTCCAGGTGTGGCCACAGGTATCCTTCAGAAATGAGGTCTGGATTTATTTGGGCTGATATCTGGTCTGTTTGTGAATGCTTTTGTCTCTGTTCCTTCTTTTAGCTTAGCCATCATACTTCTTTTCAGGTACATATAAACTTTGAATTAAAAGTGAAGCCACTACTAGACAAAGAGAATGTGACATAATTTATTTCTAGTATAGGCTGACACTTTACTCCACAATATTTTGAAGGCCAGATCCTAGAAAAGCATGAAGAAAGAAACATATTAGTCCTAGTTAGTATTCTAACAATTTAGTAGTAAATGTTTTATTGGTTTTTACAATGTGATAGATTGTGATTGGGGGAGGAGGGGCTCAGTATGCCATTAAAAGGAAAAAACAGCTGTTTAGAAGGACATGATATTTAAGCTCATTTTTATTTAGTGGTTACATTTAGAAGACACAGTAAGTTTTGCTTCTCAGTCCATTTTCCATGCAGAAAAAAGAGGAGGTATATTAATCATTTCTAGTATTTAGGTTAGAGCTGTGGTTTGTTTTTTTCCTCTAAGAAATTGCACTTTTCCTTACTGAAGGATAAACAACAGCAGAAGCAACAATAATAACAACAAATGTTGATTCTGCTAAAAACTCCCCCTTTGTAATGCAATGCTGACTTGGACAATAGGTGCCCCTTACACTGCAGAGAAATTCTAGCACCTTTACAAAACTTTGAGAGATGGACTGTTATTGGATCCAGCCCAGGATTCATCCTGGCTTTAGTACAGGTTTGGAGAAGGACTGTTCATGATGAAAATGGGCATGGTTGCATGGACTGTGATTAGCTGAAGTTAGGTTGTGTTTAGCCAATAATGTGTTGAACATGATTTTTCCATACCTATAATACCAAAGTCATGCTCATGTTGTGTATACTGTCCTTCTACAAAAAGGAATACATTTCCTGCTCTTTTAGTGTTTACTTCAGAAAGGATGTCTTTTAGTGTTTACTTCAGAAAGCACACAGTCAACTAAGCAAATTTCAAAAAAGGTCAGCTTTTGATTTTCTTTATGTTTGGTGGTGTGGATCTTTTGATGTTGTTTTTTTTTTTGGTTTTTGACTTTTTTGGTTTCCTTTTCCCCACAGAAAATCAGTTGTGCTTGTTTGGGTTTTTTCCTAGAGTGAATTTCATGTCTACACAGTTACATACAGTCAAATAGTCTCATTAGAGAATTATTATTTTTGGAATTATAATGCAAATTGAATCTCAGATTGGTCTGAGCCTCCAGCATAGCTGCATATTGAATGAAATGCCTCTACTCATAAGACTGCACTTGAATACATCTTATGCTTTGTATGTGTTTAATTCTTCACGGGGAAGACCTCATTGCTTGAGGGTGAAAGGAAATAAATTCTTACAGTGATTCCTGCATTAAAGACAGATATCAGAGGCCATTCTTGATCCATATGCTGTCATTGTTTATTCATGGGGGATAAGGTAGTTCTTAAGTTAGAAGAGAAATTTTCCATTATCATTTAATGCAGCAGCTCAACATATAAAAGCCTAATGTCTTAGTGCACTCTGGGAAAGTGGGGAATTTAAGTTATTACAGAATCACAGCAAGGTCTTGGGGGCCTCTGTCACAATGATTTGGTGTCATCTGAGGTAAAATGGAAAGCAATCATCCAGAGGAAGAACAAAAGAAATGAAACTCTAGTTACCAATCTATACTATTTACACAAAGACCCAATATAAATGGAAACTGAAGATGAAGAACTCTGTATTAGCTCATCCTTTGAACTTCAGTTGAAGTAATTATTTTTTTAAAGTCTGGATTTTTCTTTTTTTCTCTCCCATTCTTTCTTTAGATCTTCTTGTTTTGTTTTTGCACTCGCAGAAAAAAAAGAAAAAGAAAAAAGCTATAACAATTCATTCCTGTCCATGGGGAATACTACACAGGTCACAGACCAAAGAGCTGTATTACTACATTAGTGCTGAAACCCACCAAATGAATTAAATAAGTACTTGAAAAGAAATAAATAAGGTACAACTTGCTACAAGGTTTCTAAAGAAGAAACCTTGTACCCAGCAGTGACTTTGAAGTTTTACTTCTTATTTTTTTTGTATTATTATTATTATTCCGTGCTGATGTGCTGATGTTCAGAGTCCATGACCTTTGTGCAGTCCCTCGAGGATGTGAGAGATCTGAGAGCCATTGTTGTGAATGTGTTCATTAGGTATAAAGAAAAAGGTACTGATCTAAATGCAACAGAATGTCAAAGCTCCCCAGATTTTGTTGTTGTTGCTGTTAAGGACAGAGCAAAATAACAATCCACAGCGGGTAAATTTCTGTCCTCTGTTTTTGCAGAGTAAAATTAAATATCTCTGCTAATGTACTTTGCTGAAAAAATTAGTAACCAGCTGTTTTCTGGGGGGCTGATGGCAATAATGTTAAAAAAAAACATATGAATGAAAAGAGCCCTACTAAAAGATAATAGTTTTAATCCTGCTCTTACAAAAGTCCATTTCAAAACTCAAACCATTTTAGGAAAACACAGACTGGACCTAATTGTTCTTGATGTTTGTAATGACACTCTCCAAACTGCTTTGCAAATATTTAGTGTTGTACAGTAACTTATCTGCAAAAAGTTCCTAGGAGTAATCATGCAGGACTGTTATTGCCAATTTTGCTAATTTTCTTGTAGTGCAATTGGCCTCACAACTCCCTTTTTGTTAGGCATAATATTCACAAAAATTTATAGACATCATGTGCCTCAAAGGATTTAGAATATAAGTGGATATGACAAATAGAGGGAGTATGATTATCCCTAGATTGTAGTTACAAACGTGAGATACAGAGAAAGAGAGATTCTTCCCTGCAAAACAATATGTGAGATCACCACCCACAGCCCTCAGGAGTATTTAGGTATGTCTTCAGTTCACATTGAAATAGATTTAGGAAATTTTAGATTTAGGGACAGAAAGAGGTCACTGTGCCCTGTATCCTGTCTTTGCCATGTGGGCTTACTCATAGCTCTGTTGGAGTGCCCTGGTTCCCAAACATACCACAGTTCTTTGGTTTGGAGAGTTGTCTGCTAATTAAGGGAAATTTCCTTAAATTTTTGAACTGTGAGATGCATCATAAGCACTGATATTTGTATATCTATCTAGCTCACTGTCTCCTAATTCCTTTGCATGCACTTATTTCTTATGTTGCTCATTAAGAAAATAATCCCAATTACTCAATGTAAAGAAATACAGAGGAAGTGCAGGGCTTCAATATGATTTACTTGAACAGAAGGTAGGAAACATTAGTATAGATGCATTCCAGGACTTGCTAGCAAAGCACAACTAAATTTAGCAGCCAGAGATACTGATTTGATTAAAAATGGTTTAAGACTTGTAAATGTCACTGGAACTTAGCAAAATGAACATTATTAAATCCTTCTGGTGATGGGAAAAACTAACAAAGGGATTTACGGTGGTTTCTGTAATTAATTGCTCTGTCATGATTTATATTAACTTACAGTACAACTCCATTAGCTCAGACCTGTCATCTCTGCTCAAGGAACCACCAAGTAATCACTACCACATTAAAGAATAAATTAGTTTTTGGCTTGGAGCCTAGTTATAGAATGTTTCATTTGTGTCTGCTGTAGACATATGTACCTAATAAAGTTGGGAAGAATGAGTCAAACTATGTGTATATCAATGTTGACTGACTGTATTTTAGAGATGATATGATCAGCATCGTTCATTAGGCCTAATGAATCATTTAATTTCTGTTGCTTGCCTCCTGTTTTGGTGAACACTTTTGGATGAACTATGAAGCAGGAGATGACTGAAAATAGGTAGGTCTCCTGAGATCCTCCTTCCTTCACATTCTGCGGCCTGTGGTTGTAGTAATAACTTCATATGGCTTTTGTTAACACTTCATTACCCCAGACTTGGATAAATTATTCTCCTGCTTCTTCCCCAGTTGCAGACACATGGGTGAAGCCAAAGTCTTAGCTACTACTTACAGTAGATTATGGGATTTGTGAGGTTCTATCAAATTATCTCTGGCTTTGATAGTTTGAAGATGTTTTAAGTGGTTTTTCTGTTAGTGCGTTACAGCTTGCACAAGAAGTCGTTTTACATTTCCACATATGCTGTAATGTTCTTAGGAGCCTACAAGTGAAGTTTTCAACCAATTTATCTTTTTTTTTTCCCCCAAGTCCTGGATAAACCCTGGGTAAATCCCCTTGAGGCACATCAGCACATGGCCAGGAAGGCAGCAGTGGCTCTTTGAACATGAGGCTGGCTGTTCCACTGAAGTGTCATGTGGTTAAACAAGAGTTGTGGGCAGACTTCATGACTTGTGAATGTGCATCACGTGTAACCCCTCAAAGGGTTTGTTGGTCACTTGAAGCTTTTAGTCCTTCGATGAGCTACTGAAATTAAAAATGTGTCATTTATTAGCTCTGTTGTTCAAACTAGCACATTATCCCTTCCCTTTAACCAACAGTGGAAACCACACTGACAGCCTTGTTGGTTTTATTGTTTCTTACTATTCATGGGGTGTTGCATGGGTCTCAGTTCTCCTTCCTGACCTCAGTGAGAATGTTGCCCTTGGAGCTAAAACAAGGACATGTGTGTCAAAAACCTAATGAAAAATCCAGACATGTCTTAGCTGATTTTGTAGCTAGGAAAAACTCGGACATTTGTTGCTCGAGAAGACCTGCAAGCAAGCAAGACCCAAGACAAAGGGGAATGGCTTTAAACTGAAGGAGAGAGATTAGATTGGATATTGTGAAGAAATTCTTCCTTGTGAGGGTGATGAGGCCCCGGCACAGGTTTCCCAGGGAAGTCATGGATGCCCCATCCCTGGAAGTGTTCAAGGCCAGGCTGGATGGGGCTCTGAATGACATGGTCCAATGAAATGTGCCCCTGCCCATGGTCTTTAAGGTCCCTTCCAATACAAACCATTCTGTGATTCCATGAATATGCACAAGCTTAGGAGTGGGAAATGAGTCAGCATGGCAACACAAGCAGAGGGAATAAATTGGCCAAGCAGTAGAGAGGTGGGCTATTGAATGGATATTTTGATGAAGTGTCCTGGACACAAGTGACGGCTTGGAGTGCTGTCACATTCCTCCTGTCAGCTGCAACTTGAGATAGATACAGCTGCAGCAGGGTCAGATGCAGCGCACACAGACAGCAAGAGTGCTTCTAAAATATATGGTGGTTTTTCAGGTTCTACTGGCCACTGATTATAAGTAATTTTAAACAATAATGTATTTTATATTAATGATAATTTCCTAGTGTCCCAGAGAAAAAGTCAAAGCCATGGCTGGCATGTTCACAGAAGTGGCCAAGGCGCAGATTTTTGTGATCCCTCCATCTGTTGATGCCAACACAAGGACAGGAAGGAGTGTGAGTTTCAAACCTCCTTTCTATGAAGGGCTCTATGCCACTCCCCACTGTTTTTGGTAGAGAGCTCCAGTAAAACTCGAACTTTTTTTTTAAATCTGTGCGTTTATCAGATCTCTTAGCACGATGACTGCTGTGCCTTTCTTTGAATGCCATAGCACAAGCATTAGGTTCAGTGGCAAGAGACACTGTCATTTCTAGTGTCCCAGACTGTTAATCTTTAAATATTGGTGTATCAGCCAGCTCTTTTCTACACATGCCATCATGACTGGCACTGCCAATCTACTATTTATGTGGATTATGTTCAAACCATCTGTTTTAAAATAATAGTAATGATCTCTTGAATAGAAATATGTGTGCTGATGTAAAGTACGGGGCAATGCTAGGGAAGAATTACAAAATGGATGGACATTAATTTGCAAATGTTCAGTGATGGAAGAGATAAATATCTATTAAGTAGTCCCAGGAGGAAGAGAAAAACAGGCCAATAACGCCCCCCTGTTATTTTATTTGACATAACTTGGACCAGAGTTTGTTCCAGTGTTTAGAGACAAGCCTAGTTTTATTTTTCAGTTAAGACCTAGTGGGAGTTATTCAAAATGGTGCAGTTGTGATTCTAATACTCCCCCCCAAACTTGCAGAAAGTACAGATCACTATCCAAACTTTGTGGTTTGGTCTTACATTTCAAAATTAGCCATGTTTTCAAAATTAGCCATGAAATGAGGTAGTGCTTTTGTACAAACTTGATGGAAAATGGGAGGTAGAAAATCTCAAGAGAGTATCAGTTTTCAGGAGATTTCAATATGTCCTGAATTCAGTGGGAATAGAAAATCTGTGACAATAGCTTTTCTTTTAAAGATCAATCTAAACCTCTAGCTTTAAATCTAGTCTTCTAGACTTCTGGCTCAGACCCATCATAAAATATTTTAGCGCTTCCCTTTCTTGTGCCAGGCAAAATCAAGCGCTGTTGTCTAATTTGCATTTCCAAAGAACCTATAACTGCAGTTTCTCCAGTGAGTGTTGAAGTGCAGAGACATTCAAAACCATTTTTAAAATATTTTATTTTACAAACCTCAGAGAATATCATGATCTGGTTTAGGTCAGTTCTTACTTTATGTGAACATGCTCATTTCTTAAGTCAACATGGTTCTTGGCTGTACTTTTTTTCTGCTGAAGCTTTGCTGTTTAAGTTTGAGAACATATAAGCCAAGCCAGCGTCTAATGTGATCATAACAAGCCAAGGGGGTATATTCTCCTCTCAGATACCTTCCATTAACATCAGAGCACTTCCCACTTTCAGGTCAAGGGAATCTTTCCTTGAAGAGGGACTAAATAATGACCATTGGCTTTGTCTGGGGTAATTTATAATCTTTTAGGCTGTCTTATTAGTGAGAACAAAAAAATCCTAGTGAATTATCAATACACACACCTTTTTTACCTATTGCTTTTGAAAACAAGAAATTTAGTTTATTCTCTGGGATTCTGTTGCATTATTTTACTGGTTCAAAGTTCTTTGTTGGATTCTCTCCCTCTGCAGTCTTGCTCCAATTCCAGATTAGTTACTGGCAGTGACCCAACACACTGTTGAATTTAGTGTATCTAGTGGTAAAATGTCAAAGTGTGTGATATTTGCATTATCAGAAGTGTAGTTAGATGTGACTATAAAAGCTTTTGCCCCTTTCAGAAATGGCAGTTTCTGAGCCTTTGCAAACACAGTCAGAAGCAAAAGAACATATAATCTTATTGCTTTCACATTCATATTTTAGTATATGCAGGAATTGTTCTTACAGGCAGAATAATTGATATTAATGTTGCTATTATAAATTATTATTCTGCAATCATTGCCTTTTAAGAATGGGCTGACGATTTATGCTTTCCATACAAGCATGGGTTTCTTTAAATGGAAAACAGTCAAAGTCCATCAGGTTTTGAACATATACATTTAATCACTCATCACACAGTAATTGATAATCTCATACGTAAATATGTCATATTACCTATTCAAAGATGCAAACCACAATATGCTAGAAGGAATAGAATCCACACTTAGGGTCTAAAGGATTAATAAACATTTTAAATATATTCCTCAATGGTCCTGCAGACCAATAAAATCCTTGGCCATAACCTGATACCAGGTCCTTTTCACTCTAGAGATTCCTCAATAACAGCTTAATAGTTTTGTTACATGACACTAAAATATATTATAGGTTTTGCTGATACTTCTCTACTAAGACCAGCACTCTAATAGCTCAGAGATTAAGGTGTTGACTCTTGCCCAGGGCTCTGTCTTCTCTTTCAGTCCCTTCATGAAATGACATTGTGTCTCCACCTTGCTCATTTTGTTTCATGAAACAAGCTTTATTCCTGAGAATAAAATAAAATCCCTGTGTATTCTCAGTTCATTCCCTTTGCCATCCCTTGTTCCCTCAACTGTTTCTCCTGTTCTAGTTAATAATCAGAGACAATTTACCTCCCTTAATTAACTCAATGGATCTATTAATTGTCTAAATTTCATCTGAGGAGCTCAGCAGCTACAAAGCTTGGGGTCAGTGGTGCAAAGTTTCAGAACAGCACTTGGCTCAATGCAGAGTATTTTGGACAGCAACATTACCAGCAGCAGTGTTACTTATCATTACACCACACCACTCCAGTGCATCAACAGTACTCCTGGTGCTCAGTTTGGCTCAGGGTCTTGTAAAACTTTCTGTTGCACAGTCTGGGTAACCTTGCTACTTTCTCACCTCCAGACACCGGTCCATCTTCATGCTAGCACAGGTTGTCTCTTTAGGACCTTGGATTACTTATTGCCCAGACTCAGACATTGCTGCCATGTCCTACCCCTTAAGTATTTCTTTGTGCTGAGTAACCTGGTTTCTGGAAGTGTCGCTATCTGTCAATACTTCAACTAGACTAGTCCTTTGCACTGAGAAGATAACTCTCTGCCATAAAGGGCTGTGAAACAAATTAGAAAAAACAACTGGGATCAAATGCTTAGATCCCAGCATTTCCAAACATTGAACTAAACAGGGAACAAAAGCTGTAAATCATGCAGGTGCTCCTCAGCTTTGTAAAGGTATTTTTGTAGTGTTCTACCATAGCCTGTCTGATCAGATATTTTTGGACTTGATCTTGGAAAAATGAACTTAAAAAATATTATAGTAACATAGGATAGAAGCCTAAAACTAAAATAACTGGGAACACTATGGCAAGGAGGCCTTTTAATGGTGTGTTTTAAATTGCTTTATATGGATAATCTTTGGCTGGCAGAGGACAAGGGGGAAAAAAGTTGATACTGAGAGGCTTGTACAGAACCAGAGCACAGAACCTCTGCAGAGCAGCTCAGGGGAAAAAAAAAAAGCTACAAGTGGTTTGGCAAGTGATCTGGCAGTAAAACCGTGGCAAAATTACATGAGATGATGTCTGGAAGACTGGAGGGAAATCAACAAGTGGGGAGAAGCTGTGCCCTTCCAAGCAGCAGCAAACACAGAGACAATGGTACTGGGAAAGTCATAATGAGAATCTGCAACTGCTTCTGCTGCATGGAAAATAAGAGCTATCTGGGAAATGGGTCTGTGAACAAAGAGTAAAGGGTGATGTAGCCAACAAAGATAAACTGACACTTACGGTGTTGTGGAAACTACTGAACCAAACAGGCTGCAGCAGACTGGGAAATGGCTCTGTGATGATCAGGCTGCATCCAGGATTCAGAAAGAAATGGATAATTGTTTTTGGAAATACACAACAAAACTGTGTGTGTTACCTACTAAGTACTTGCTCTTGGGCTACTTCTGTATAAGGGGTAGAGTGTAAAGTGGTTCCAGGAGCCCATTTTTCCTGACTAAATGCTGATCTGATGGAACCCCCCAGACCCAGCTTGGATCCATAGGGAAACAGGTAAGATTCCCCTGCTTCAGGGGTGCAATGTGTGTATGTGCACCAGCACCCCTGGGGCAGGTGACAAAGGAAGATGGGGCTGTCTGAGCAAAATGAACATGCAGTGCTGTAAAGTTACGCCCTCCATCAGGATGTGCAGTCCTTCCTTACTGCTTTTATTAAAAATGAACGTATTTTTGAATGGCAGAAGAATGAGTGTGATATATGCTGCAGCTTTTTCTGAGGTGTTTTTGGTATGTGGTATCACTAGCTAACACACCTAAAAATTTCAAGGCCAATTTAAAAGTCATGAGTGTTTACAGAATTGGTTAGCTTGGGATTTTTGAGGATTTGTCTTTTTTTGTGCGTACCTTTCAAAATAGTTGTAGATCAAATGTAAGCCTTTTGGTATTTTTAGAAACCCAACTCCAGGTCTCAGGGCTTGAAGTTTTGCAACATCAAAAGCATCATCAGCAAAGTTTGTGCCCTTCCTGGCTATATTTCTGCCTGCCTCTGCCATCATTCCCTGGGGTTCAGGGCTTGCAGAGGCTTGTGGTGGCCAGCTGAGTTTTGCTGCATTGTCATGGCCATGGCAGAGGTGGCAGGCTCTGGTGGCAGCTCTACACCAACCCTCCTGGGTCCTGCGTCTGCACCAGCATCACCTCTCACTGACTGAAGTGCAGATCACCACTTTGCCCAGTTTCCTTGGGAAAATAATAATGCAACTTCTGAAACCAGCTTTTGGTCTTATTTTTTTTCCTCTGTGTTACAGTAAGAATGAGTAGACTCAAGTGACTCATACTGCCTGTCCCCTTTATTTGCAGCCACACAGTTCTGGCAGGGCATTGTTCTTAGCCCTATCAAACTGCTGTAGCATCAGGCCTATTTTTTGCTTAAGCACCAGCAATGGCTTGTCCCTTTCTCTGTCTCCTGGCCAGCAAAGACACAGTTTCTGCTGTCTCCTGTCTCCTGCCAGATCAGTTTTTAACTACGGGACACCCTTGGCTTGGGCAGCTCTGAGCTCTCCTTTCGGCTGTCTCCCCCAGGCTGGTCTATGTTTCACCACTGCCCAGCCCCATGGCGGCTCCAGATGTGGGCAGAGGAGTCCAGGAAAGGATTTCTGGGTGCAGACACCCTGTCACAGTGTGTGTCCTCAGGGAGCTGTGGGGGTGCATTGCTGTTTGTGGCTGACCCTGTCCATGCCGGGAAAAGCGGGGGAAGGATGGGGACCCAGAGGTGTGCCTCTGAGTCACCATGTCCCCTGGGGTGCTCTGGGCCTGGCATGGCTTAGTCACCGCTGCTCGCCTGGAGCTGTGCTGTGGCTCTTCCACAGCTGGCGGCAACACCCGTGTCTGCTTTTCCCAGGAAGCGTTGTGTTGTCGTGCATCATGCCTCTGATTTGGGTCACACTGGTGCAAACCCACCACGGCCAAGTGTTCTCCGGGAAGGAAAAGTTTGCCAGGTCCCACCTTGCTGCCCAGGCCTTCCTTTGGTCCTGGGCAGTGGGAACCTGGCCTCAGCTGCCTTTATGAATCTCCTGTATGTCGTGCTACAAGCGTATCTTGTCATGAAACTTGTAGAAAGCTGTGGGAGAATTTGGCAATGGGTACTGCAGTGGAAAATATTAACAGCCTGTAAGAAAGTCTGGCTTGTGCTGCTGCGGGAAATTGGCAACTGGCAGGGGTACAATTAGTGTAGGAAACTCCTGAGCTCATCGGCGAGAGGGCTGCGATCGCAGCATGCATTGGGATGGGAGGTATTGCAGCATAACATGAACTTTGTGAGCACCCAGAGACAGTGGCAAGAGCCAAGTTGCAAAAAAGCACTATAGTAACTGTTTCTCTGGTCCAAAAAAAGTCACATTAAAAAAAATAAAATCAAAGTAAACCAGAGAAAAAAAAAAGGAAAAAAAAAAATGAAAGCAAGCTCAGTTCTGTAAAGATGGCACCTTTAGAAAACTGTGTTATCAAACTGAAATGGCACTGAAATGGTCACTCTAAGTGTGAAACAGTGTTCCTCTCCCACCCCTGACCTGCTCAGCATGTTCAAAGGGTGGATTTTCAGATGCGTTTGGCTCTGGCCTAATCCCGCTCCTATTGAAGCCTTAGGAAATTTTTGAAGGAATTTTTTTAACTGGATGTTACACCAACACAGAGCATTTTTAAAGAAACCCACTCAGAATTGATCAGACCATAAAGCACCCATTAAAGCAGTGATAGTGGAATTCAGTGTGAAGTGACTGTGGTACTGTTACCTGCCCATCTGGCTCCTCTGACTGGGCAGCCTGGCTGGATGTGGCTGTGGCACTGCCCTCCTCAGCTCTGTCCCCTACCCCTGCCGTCACCTCCACAGTGGTTGTGCTGGAAGAAAGGGCCGTCTTTGCCCCTTCTCCACGTACAGAAGTCAAAGGAAGATGATGGCATTTGCCTTGAACGCCCTGAGCTGCTGTGGGTGAGGAGCACGTACCCTGCAGGCTCCTCGGTGGCTGGTGACCTTTGCCAGGGTAGGGGGGGAACGTCTGACAGCAATGGCAACAGCTTCAGCTGCATCCAGGCCAAAAATAATTGTGATAATTTTTTTCCTATGTCACTGTGCTGAGGAAGAACTTAGTACTGTTGCTGTTCAGGTCTGACCACCATCAGCTAACTGCTTCTAGAAGAGAGAGCTATGCAGTCAGATATTTGGACTTCCTGAAAAATTGAGGAATCTGATCAAAAATCTCCAAGCTTGGCCTAATCTTTTCTCCCTCCAAGGCCAAATGCTGCCAATATATACCAAATGTAGAAGTCAAATATTTTACTTATTTGGCTCTTTTCATTTTGTTACACATCTATTTCAGTTACTAAAGTTTTTGCTGGTTGTGGATGACTTTGTAAATATAAAATATTAATTTATTGTCGATTCAAGGCAAACAGAGTTTTTAAAGTCCATGTGAGATCTGGTGCTTCATGAATGCTACAGAAATGCTTCAAAGCACATATTGTATATGAATGCCAATCTAAAGTCTTTTTCTGCTGATGTGAAAACATCATTTTCACATGTTGTTACAAAAGTTGCCCTCAAAAATAGTCCCAGTCAAGGACTTTATTAAAATTGCCTTCAGGTTCTACATAGACTGCTGGTGCACAATGACATTATAATGTTGCATTAGACACATGAATTGTAATTGAAAATTAGAAAATGTTTGTGCTAAAGTTAAAAGCCAACAACCCAGAACTGTTAACAGAAAAGTTGGGATATTGATTAAAAAATGAAACTGCGAGGGTCACATGATGTGCTAACATGAACTCTAACATTATTTAGAATACCTTCATTTATCTACGTGGAGCACTGCAGTTATCCAATATAAGTCACACTCTTGTAACTTTTAATATAGAGTCTGAGGGAAAAAGCCAAGCCTGGAATGCTGCAGTACCCCAGTGACCACTGTCCACTAAGCCAGCTTCTCACTGGTGTTTGGCATGTCCCTGGAGTCCAGAGATTAGATGGGAGAAAGATTGTTTCTTTCAATGAAATTCACTGAACACCTGAAAATCTGTATTAATTGAGACTTGAAGGGAAAATAACCCTTTCAAAATGTTGATAGAATTTAAATTAAATGACGAGATAAGGTTCAGTTAAAAAAAAAAAAAATCTAATAAATGTAGTTTTTTAAATGAGTTGGGCTGAGAACATAAACACAGAAGAAATTTAGAATTTAATCCACATTTCAAAGTCTGTTAAGAATTTTTATCTCAGCCAAAAGGGAAATATTATCTGACCAAAAAAAAAAAAAAAAGGTAAAAAAGCCCTAAGTACCTGTACTTAGAAATAAGAAAAAACCCTAAAAAGAAGGAAAGAGTAGAGTGAGCAACAAGGAAAACTGTGTCTTAAACGCCAGGAGTTGTATTGATAAACTCAGAATTGCCAGTAGTGAAGGTATAGAATGATTTGCAAAGAACAGTCAAACAAGTAGTAAGGGTTTTTTTTTACCCAAACATATAAATAGGAAGAGACTAAAGAAAGACAAAACAGAGTTATTCCACTCTGTAGGAGTATCCTCCCAAAAGAAAGAAAAAAAACCTTGTCTTTTGCCATCAACCTAATTATATTTAATAAGGAAAGCAAAGGTGGGTCAGCTAGTGGGAACAAATGAATGGAAATGAAATTGGAAATTATCACACGGAATTATCACAAGGCTCAAAGTGTTTAACCTGTTCAAGTCTTGTGGTAGCAGATAACTTTCAATCCACTACTCTGAAAAAATTGTATCTGATTTCTCACGTGTTGTGGCAGAAACACAGGACAGTACTGTGTAAAAAGTTAATAATCCTATAGGCATGTTCACATATCAATGTACATACATATTTGCAATATACATATATATTAAGAAAGGAAAAAGAGTATCTGGACATTTATAAGCCTAATTGTCCAGCATCAGTTGTGAGTCAGGCTTTAAAGTAAAGCTTGTAGAATACAGTGAAGATGAAGGATAAATAGAAAATAGGATAGAATATAACATGAGTTTAAAAAAAAGATTATGCCAGACTAAATTAATAACTTTCTTTAATAAAAATACAGTTTTTCTTAAAAAAGGAGTCATTGGTTTAGTTAAGGAAGTTCCACTACAAGTTCTGGGTTGATTTGGTTAAATAATTTTGGTATAAAATGTGGCAATGAAACTTGCTGATGGAAAAAAACCCCAGCAGGAATATTTTACACTGCATAATCATACAGTGTTACCTGGAAACACTTGTGGATGACTCCTCCTATATGAAAAGTTTGTGGCAAAGGTAAAACTGGTCTTAATACATTGTAAAAGAGATATTTATCATAGGAATAGTGGTAAATTTATGCCACGGCAGAGGGCCTGGGAAATCTGCCTGGCCTTCCTTACTCCTGATAAAAATCTCATGTCCTCTACACAGCAAAGACAAACTCAGACTGAAGGAGGTGCTCAGGCAAACTGAGACCGTCTTAAAAGACTATAAGTCACTTGCGTATTTTGCTGAGAGAAATGAAGGCCAAAAAGAAACATTTTTCTTTTCAAGCCATCCCATCAGGAAATCTAATACCAGGGGGAAAAAGGAACTACGTAAGCCAACCCACAAAGTTAGCACCCAGGCAGGTGATATAAACTGACTGAAGTGCTTGAAAGAAACATGAAGAGGACAAATACGCAGAAAGAGGCTTGTAAGTGCTAATAATCAGAGAAACCTGGAACTGCTGTGCTGTTGAACATTTGAGGCTGTTGGGATTGGCTGGAGGAGTGCAGCGTAGGGAAGCATCCAGCAGCTTTTCAAAGGATGCCCTATGGTCCCAACACCTTTCGAAGAAAAGGTTTTGTATGTTTTCTGTCTGACATTCTTTGCTCCGAGGAAGCTCTTCTTTTCTCCTTTGGCCAAATTTGGCCATTTCTGGTTATGTGAAAGAAATAAGTGATAATGTAAAATTTACCACTTTGTTAGGCACCCCCCACTCACCCTCCATACTATGCCTAGGTATGATTCAGTAGATAAGACATAGATGGTGAAATTCCTGCATTTTTTGTTTGTTTTTCATTTAAGATGTAAGTATTTTAAGTAGCTGGTTTTGATTTATTTACATTTTTTAATTAAAAGAAAATTACAGATAAAAGATGCTATAGCAATCATCTTCCTACAAAAGCAAAATACTGCAATTTAATTAAAAGGACTCCTCAAATTATAATTAGATTTGAAATTTAATTACGACTAGACTACTTTATCCCTGTGCACAACTGACACCTTATTGATACATAACCTTTACTGTAGTTTTATTACATTTCAGCGGAGATCTTAATCTACGGACTAAACAAGATCATCAGATCTCTCTGAAGGTTTAGATTTAGGTGAAGAGAGCAGTATGTTGTTTTCTTCTGTATATTATAGTGGAGTTTTGTATTTGTGCACTTCTTCACTTGGGCTCAGCTTCTCCAGACAAAAAGAATTGGCTCTTGGTGTTCAGTAATTGCAATACTTTGCTTTCAGCTATAAACTAAAAAAAAGAAAGGAACAAATGCCAGCTAAGATAAAACTGGTTGAGGTCCTTTTCCACCCAACCTGGTCCCATTTGTTTGGCTGCCTCCTGTGGCTAAATCTGATTGTCGCAATATGTCTGCTTCTCCTCCACACACATTTTTCTTGCTCAAATTCTTTCAAATCCACTTCCTGTAACCATCTCTATAGATGAGGTCTCAAGAGCAATGCACAGTGTTGAGTAGATCACTCTCAGGTGGTGTGTGTCGTCTAGTTTTGGTCAGAATTTTATCTGTATTAAAGATCATTCTTCTGTTAGTGATTGAAGCAGAAATGAGAGCCCTGGCAATCAATCAGATGTCCAGTTTGGGCAACTGAAAGCACAACATAAAAGAAGACCTCTGCTCATCAGTGAATAGTCAATAATCAGATTGAGGATCCCTGGATCTCAGTAGCTCCAGAAGGAAAAAAAAGCTGTTCAATAGAAGAGACTACAGTCGTAGTGCATGTCTCTAGCTCTTTACTAAAAACTTACAATTTGTTTTAACATTCTTTTTAACCAGCTTTTGAGTTGATATTTAGTCTACTTTTATAGAAGAGTTATGTTCCCTTGAATAGAAAATGCTGGAAGTGCCTATCAAAGAACATTGAGCTGCAAACTTTGGAGTAAATACACATTCATATTCATTAAGCAACCACAAACATCTAAACATGTGTCAGACACTGCAAATAGTCCAAGCCTCAAACATTGATATAAAGTTTGTTCATTATAAAGAACCTAAAACCAAAGAAGCTTCTCTGAAGACTGGGACTTTGAACTGAAAGTCAAACTGCAGATTAGATAACGGAAACCCATTGTTCAATCATCCCTGGCTAAGTTTGGGATGTGTTGTGGTGGTTTAATCCCGTGTGGGACTGTCTGAGCCGCAAGACACCCACACCCCAAAAAGGGTCTGCTGGCTGGACCTCGCCGCAGGCTCGAGCCGTCAAGTTTAGGGCCCTGCAAGAGCATGCAAACTGTTCCTCTTCGATTGGTCCCTCTTCGATTGGTTCCTCTTCTCCTCTCCCTAGTTAAGGTTATGTTCCTGAATGTTCTACTCCTCTCAACACCCCATTGGCTCTCTGTTCTTCCTCCCTGCCTCCCTTATACGTCATTGGTTTGTTGAGAGTTCCTCTGCCCCTGTACCACCCACTTGCCTTGCTGTGATTCGCTCTTAGAGTTTACCCCTCCCCTTTTGTAGCCATATAAAACCTATTCGGGGCTCTTTGTGCCCCCCCCGCTACCTGTACCCTTGGATACTGTCACCGAATAAACCCTTCCTGTTTTACCTTACGAAGAGCCCTTCCTGCCTTCTTTATCTCCTCTGGCGCCTTATTCATCGGTGAGTGACACGGACCCTTTCGTGTACCTCCGTGCACCCTCCCGCCATTGCAGACTGCACCAGCCATCTTGGAGCCCGCAGCTGGGAAGGACGTGGTTGCCCGGCCACCCTGCTAACTGTGGTCTTGCCGCACGGCGTGTCAGCTGGCGCCCACTGTGTGAGGCAGTTACCTCAGTTTCCCCGGCGGCGTTTTGAGGATTGGAGAGTGTCCCTGATCTTATCTGGAGTTGCACTTTGGTGACAGTCTCCCCTCCCGAGGTTGAGTGCCACAACCCCAGAGTGCAGTTCCCCGGGAGACGGCTGGAAACCTGTGGACCGGGCAGTGACCTGCAATCCGCAGATCGGCTGTACTTCGGAGGACGACCCTGCCGGTCGCTTCGTTTTGGGACAGCCTGAGGCCTGGTAAGTAACAACCCTCGGCCCACTGTGCCCCTTTCAGCTTCGGCCAGTCCTGCAGATGGCTGCGTGCCCCTCGACCGGTGGTGCCCTGAACAGACGCCAGTATGCCTCTCTCCTGGGGTGGGGGGAGGACAGATCCCCAGTTTTAGTTTCGTTTTCTCTTTTAACCCGGTGGTGGGTGGAGATGAGCCAGATGGGAAACAAGGTGTCTCAGGCTCAGTGGGAAGCTTTCCTCCAAGTTTTGGGTACCCTGGAGGGTGGGAACGTTACGTTTTCAAGGGCCCTTCTCAAGTGCTTTATCAGATGGGTGTTCCACCACTTCCCCCATACAGCCCCAGACACGGTGTGGAGCTTAGAGCTTTGGACCCGGGTTGCAGATAAAATAGGAGAATTCAGCACAGCGGGGGATCGAGAAGTATGGAAGTCTCCCCCTGTGTGCAGCTATCAGTAAGGCGCTTGAGAAGTCCCTGGGGAAAGTTTGTTCTGATAATCCCTGTTACGTCCCTGTTTCGTGTACCCCTGCCCCATTTGTCCCTGTTCCTGATGATTCCACTAGGGAGAGCTCAGGAGACGTAGCCGGCCAAATAGCGTGGGGTTGCCTCCAACTCCCTGACTCTCCTTGGGCTTTCTCTTTCCCTTCTTGAACTAGCACTGGCCATGCCAGTCCGAGCCCTTCCCTTAACCGTTTTGCCTCTTCCTCTCTCCCAGTTGTACCCCCCGGTTTATTCGTCTGACGTGTGGGATCCTACTCCTGTCCCCTCTGTTCCTCCCAGGTCCCCCGTTTACCCCCTGAACCCCTTTTTTCAAAATGACATTGGCCCTGAGGCAAGACCTGCCATTTCGTCCCCTAGGTGTCCCATGTCCCCAAAGTTTCCCACCACCTTGCACAGTTTCACCTCTGTTCCTCCCAGCCTTATGTTACCTGGTGTTGCGTTGGGACCACCCCTCACGTCTTTAGGTGTACCTGCGTCGGGCCCCTCCCCTCACGTCCGGTCCCCTCCCCCCATGGGCTCCACCCAACCCTTGGTCCCCCCCACTGAAAGCTCCGCCCCCCCTTCATCAAGTGGCATCTGGTTCCCACACTCTCCCTTCCGGTTCCCATGCTATGGGGACTGGAAGTGGAAATGCTGGAGGCCAGATCCCAGGCAGAGCTGAAGAGGCCTGTGCTGCTCCTGTAACATACAGCAGAGCCAGTGCCAACCCCCAGTGGGAACCTTTCCCCTATGCCCATTTGAAGGAACTGTGCAAGGCCGGCAAAGAATTTGGCAGAGAATCCCAGTATTTCAAGAGTTTGGTCCAGGCAACTTTCTCCTTGAATGTGTTAGTGCCCCATGACATAAAGAATGTTATGCCATGCCTCCTCCCCCCAACAGAGTACCTGTTGTAGGATAGGACGTGGAAATGGGCATTGCAGGATCTCCTCCCAGTCCACCGGAGGGATCCCCAATATGCATACATCACTTTAGAACACCTATGTGGAGAGGGACCTTGGACCAAACCCCAAGATCAAGCAGCGAACATCCTTGAAGCTATTCTGTTTGATATTAAGCAGGCAGCTGAACATGCCCTATCCCTCACTCCTACCTGAACTACCCTTGCAGCTCATTTTACACAAGTCCTCCAAGGGAAAAATGAGCCCTTTGTAGATTTCATTGACCGGCTACGGGAAGCGGGTGGGAGGAGACTAGAGGGTCCAGAGGTGCAGCACGAGTTGCTGAGAGAGCTCGCGTGCTCTAACACTAACGATGCATGCAAAGCCATTTTGAAAGCGCTGCCCCTGGACCCACCCCCCATGCTAGACCAGATGGTAGAGACTTGTGTTAAGTTAGTAATACCTGAGCCTGCAAAGGTAAAGAAAGGGGGAGTGGTAGGGGTGGCAGAGAATCAGGAGGGATCAAGACCTACCTCCTGATGTTGGAGGTGTGGGAAGTGGGGACATTAGGCAACTGTCTAGACCCACCAAGAGTAACAGCTCCACAAAAGACTGTCATTTCAGATTGAAAAAAGACTGGGTGCTGGCATCAATGCCCACTGAATTCTCACCAGCAGGGAAACGAAGCAATGAGCGCGGTACGGCACTGCACGAGGACACAAATATCATTGCCGTGGGACCAGATGAGAATGATCACCACTAGACTGGATATTAGCTGCTGTAAGGAGACAAAGCTCTGTGAGAGGGCAGCAAAACATTTTACCTGGGCACCAGGAAAGTCCATTCCCATTCTACTTCACGCCTCCAAGCTTTTTAAAGGTACAGGCAGCTTCGTGGTTCCAGCGTGACTGGCATTGTCAGTACCGCCAAGATGAGACGTGTTCATCTGTGGGTTGGCTGCCAAGTGCCCACCAGGGATACAGGTTTTCCCTTCCTTGCAAAAAACCGATGAGGAAGGGGGCCTGTTATTCCTCCCTGAATGTACTTATGCTCCTTTATCTATTACCAGGGGAACTACCATCGCGCAGGGGGTCGTCATCCCCAAAGATCACTCCGACCAACAGCAGCCTCAGGAGGTCTTCTGGACGGAGGTGATGGGACAGAGCTGACCAATGCTCACTTGCAATCTGCGCCATGGGGGAGAGGTGGTCCCCATGCCAGGTATGGTCGACACGGGAGTCGATGTCACCGTGATCTCCCGTAAGGAGTGGCCTCAGGCATGGAGACTACAACCAGTGGCTGGGACCATCACTAGGGTGGGGGGACGCGTGGATGCTTTGAGGAGCCAAGATGCCATCCTAATTGATGGGTCGTGACGGAAATACAGCTACCGTCTGGCCGTTTGTGATAGACGCAGGGTTTACCTTGTGGGGCAGGGACACCTTGTCCCAATGGGGTACTCGAGTTGAAATTCCACCGGCCCAGGATTTTTAGGCCACGCCACTGTTGGGTGTGACCACCCACGCCTCAATTGGCTATCTGATACTTCAGTGTGGGTGGAACAGTGGTCTTTACCAATAGAAAAATTACGCGCCCTTGAGTCCCTCGTGGACGAGCAGCTTTCCAAGGGCCACATTGTGCCATCTAACAGCCCTTGGAACTCCCCCGTTTTTGTCCTCCCAAAACCTGGAAGAAATGGGTGGAGGCTCCTCCACGACCTGTGAGAAATAAATGCCGTCATTGAAGACATGGGGTCCCTGCAGCTGGGTATGCCCTCGCCATCTATGCTCCCCCGCAAGTGGAAGCTTGCAGTAGTCGATATTAAAAGCCTGCTTCTTCCACATACCCCTACACTCAGAGGATGCACCCTGATTTGTCTTTTCCGTGCTGTCAGTTAATTGGCAAGCCCCCATGTGCAGGTACCATTGGACAGTGCTGCCCCAGGGCATGAAGAACAGCCGCAGCATCTGCCAGTGGCACGTCGCAAGGGTCCTGTGCAGAAAAGACAGGGTCTTTTCCCTGTCCGGAAAGAGGCCCCTAGAGCGATCATTTTACATTATATGGATGATGTCCTCGTGTGCACCCCTGACGAAGAGACTCCTGACCGGACCTTACAGATTTGGGCGATTGAGGCCGCAGGCTTCATGGTCCATCCTGACAAGATCCAGCACCTTTGCCCCCTCACCTACTTTGGCCTGCGCATCGAGGAGAAGACCGTTGCACCTCAGCAGCTGACCATCCTCGATAACCCCCGGACCCTCCGCAACCTACAACAACTGTGTGGCTCCATTAACTGGGTCCGGCTGCTGCTGGGGATCTCTATGGAGGACCTCGCCCCGCTATTCAACCTTCTGTGAGGAGACGGTGGCCTCGACTCTCCCCAGTCTCTAACACCAGAAGTGCAAGAGGCTATAGGTAAGGTGTAGGAGGCACTCTCCACCAACATAGCGTACCAGATGGACCCGAAGCTCCCCTTTAGACTCATCATTCTGGGTGAGCTGCCTCATCTGTATGCTCTAATATTCCAATGGACGCAGTGGCGAAAGATCCTCTCTTGACTATAGAGTGGACCTTTCTGCCACACCAGCCATCCAAGAGCATCACCAAGCCACAAGAGCTGATGGCTCAGCTCATTAGGAAGGCCAGGTCTCACCTCCGTGTTCTCATGGGGTGCGACTTCACATGCATTCACTTACCTTGCAAAGTGGATAACAGAATTTGCTTTACAATTTAACAAGGGCCTCCAGTTTGCTCTCGACAGTTACTCCGGACAGCTTTCATCACACCATCCGCCTCACAAACTGTTTTGCGCCAAATTTAATTTGGCTCCAAAAACAATGCGAAGCCAGAAGCCCTTGCAGGCTTTGACAGTTTTTACTGATGGTTCAGGAGCATCCCACAAGTCTGTAGTGACCTGGCAGGATCCTCAGATGTCTCAGTGGGAAGAAGACATCAAGGTGGTCGAAGGATCACCTCAAATTGCAGAACTTGCCACTGTCGTCAGACCCCTTGATCGATTCAAAGACGAACGAATTAATATTGTTACTGATTCGGCATACGTGGCGGGAGTAACTGAGAGGGCTGAACATGCAATGTTAAAATCCAAACTTACACAATTTGTTTTCGCAGCTAGTATACCTGCTGTCCCACCAAAAGCAACCTTATTTTGTCATGCATTTAAGGTCGCACACTGATCTTCCTGGATTTGTTACCGAAGGAAACCAGAGGGCAGATGCCTTGGTAGCCCCGGTGCAGACTCCCACCATGCCCAGTACCTTCCAACAAGCCAGGCTGAGTCACCAGCTGTATCATCACAACATCCTGGCTTTGGTACGCATGTTTCATCTTCCTTGCAACCAATCCAAGGCAATTGTGGCTACATGCCTGAATTGCCAATCCCACCAAGTACCCTCGCTAGGTACTGGAGTCAACCCATGCGGTCTGCAGAGCTGCCAGGTCTGGCAGACTGGCGTGATACATGTCCCTGACTTCAGATGTCCGAAGTACGTCCACGTTTCGATAGACACTTTTTCCAGAGCAGTCTTTGCTTCCGCCTACTCAGGTGAGAAGGCCAAAGATATGAAAAAACATGTATTACTGGGTTTTGTCACTCTCAGAGTTCCATCTGAAATAAAGACTGATAATGGGCCAGCATATGTCTCAAAGGACCTGCAGAAGTTCCTTGACATATGGGGCATACGGAATGGCACGGGCATTCCCCATTCTCAATCGTAGAGCGAGCCCATCAAACCATCAAAAGGGTCCTTGCTCAGCAGCGGGGAGGAGCAGAGGTTCAGACACCCATTGAGCGACTCTGCAAGGCTCTGTTCACCATAAATTTTCTGAACAACTCATTCAAAGAGCCTGTCCCCCCTGTGTACTGGCATTTTTCCAATTCGACCCATTCTAAATTGAAAGAAAGACTGCTGGTGCTGATCAAAGACGCTGAGACCCATCAAGCTCAGGGGCCTTTCCCATTGTTGACCTGGGAAATAGGATATGCCGCTGTGTCCACCCCCTCCGGACCAAAGTGGGTTCCAGCCAAGCTCATGAAGCCGTATCTAAAACCCCTTCAAGAAGATCAACCTGAATCCTCATTGAGTGAAGACAATGAGGAACCAAAAGATGAGATCAACACAGCCTGGAAGAGATGACATAAAAAGATCATTACGTTATTTGCTGAATGCCCATTCCTTGAATGTCCCCCTTCCCCTTAACTGTCTTTGTGTGTGTCCCTACCCCAGCACTTGCCTTTGTTTTGTTTTTAGGAGGGGAATTACAGAGAGCCGTGACAGCTGTTTAAATTCATTGCTATGTTGTTCCGTTAATGTTTCCCCTGAGAAGTTACCCCCGTGCTATGTTGTTCCCCCTTTCCACTGATTGTTCCTGTTTGCTTTAAAAATTTGTTATTCACGGAGTTTCTTTCGACCCACAGACTGACACCTAGTTCTGCTCTGTGCGCCCACACACGCTATCGCAGACCAAACAGCCTGTAGAAAAACGCTCAAACCCATGAGTCCAGAAATGGCAGCTCTCCTTTGACTTTTCAGCCTCCTCCTGATGGGAACCCTCCTCAATCCATCCAGCGCGTGGATTGTCCCGCAGCCCAAAGCCAGCTGTGCTGCTTTAACTTAACATCACACGGCCAAAGTATCCACGCACGGATCAAAGAGCTGAAAAATCAAGTACACGAACTCAAGGTCGAAGGAGAGGACTGGTTTAAGGACTCACTGAAATCCTGGGGGACTTTCAGGCTGGGTCTCTTCTATTGTACAGACTCTAGTGTGGGTTGTTTTGATTATTTCTCTCTTCCTAGTTGCCTTAAGTTGTTTTAAGGCATGCGTTGTCCATTCAATTAAGTCTTCCTTTTCCTTTTTAAATGAAGAAGGAGGAGATGTTGCAGTGGTTTAGTCCCGTGTGGGACTGTCTGAGCCGCAAGGGACCTGCACCCCAAAAAGGGTCTGCTGGCTGGACCTTGCTGCAGGCTCGAGCCCTCAAGATTAGGGCAAGATACCACAAGGCCCTGCGAGAGCATGCAAACTGTTCCTCTTCGATTGGTCCCTCTTCGATTGGTTCCTCTTCTCCTCTCCCTAGTTAAGGTTATGTTCCTGAATGTTCTACTCCTTTCAACACCCCATTGGCTCTCTGTTCTTCTTCCCTGCCTCCCTTATACCTCATTGGTTTGTTGAGAGTTCCTCTGCCCCTGTATCACCCACTTGCCTTGCTGTGATTTGCTCTTAGAGTTTACCCCCCCGCTTTTGTAGCCATATAAAACCTTATGTCAGCCCCTGTTCGGGGCTCTTTGTGCCCCCTGCTACCTGTACCCTTGGATCCCATCACTGAATAAACCCTTTCTGTTTTACCCTACAAAGAGTCCTTCCTGCCATCTTTATCTCCTCTGGTGCCTTATTCATCGGTGAGTGACACAGACCCTTTTGTGTACCTCCGTGCACCCTCCCGCCGTTGCAGACTGCACCAGCCATCTTGGAGCCCATGTTTCAGACCACCATCTCTCTCTGGAAATAACCTACCTTAAATATGAGAGGAGGCAGAAGGAGCAGTTGGAGTGTGATTTTAGAAGGAGTTTCATTTAAAAACTGGCAACTTGCCCCTCTGAGGTGGATGTAGAAACAATGGACCTGAGCTTTCATGTTGCAATTTAGAAGAATTAGGAGATTTAAAATCATAAAAGCACACATTGTTCGGGTTATCTGCTGGTAAAGTGTCAAAATGTAGTGTTGTTGCAAACTGGCACTAATTATTTCCTCTATTATATCAGAGTGAAGTAGGTTATTGGGTTATTAATTGGCTTTAAAATAGATTCCAGTTATTTGGAATTGTCAACATGTCATTCAAGTTTAGATACTGATGTAAAAGGCCTTGTACTCCTTTTATACTAAGAACTTTCAGGTTACAAGATGATTACAGAATGTAATTCATGGCTATGTATACTAATCTCTTCACACTTGGATTAGTTTGTCTGGCCATCTCAAATTCTCATTAATCTCTTTCTCTCAAGTAATCCAGACAGCAGAAGCAACGCAAATGCATTTGAGGTGACCAATCACTATAAATATCGAATAGCACACAGTAAAAAGTAATACACTCACCAAAATATAGGCTGAACTGTTTTTTTCACTCCTTTTCAACCCAGTCATTGTCACCCAGGCAATCTTGCATTCCTACCTTTCATATGAAAAGCTTTTTTTAAAAAAATGCCTTAAAAAAGGCAGTTTGCCTTCAGTCTGATAACACCTGGATACTTAGTCTTACCTTGCCTTACAAATTGCTCATGAAAATGTTCTTCATCTGTAATGCAGTGGAGAAATGGAGTCCATAAAAGAAGGGGCTCCTTGCTCTCAGCCCACCTTCTAGTCAGTGTGATAACCACTGGGAACCTTACCCTGTGTTTCTTTAAATGCTTTCTGTAAGCTCTTCTCAAACCTTTTGCTGGATCTTGATTACAATATTGTCTTTCTAATTTGAGATAATCGACCATTTGAAATGATGCTTTAGTAACGCTGTTGTATTGCCCTAATTATAACCTATTTGTGTTTTCTGTTTTCTCACAGTTGCTCAAAAAATAATGAGTGTTCCTTTCAAAGAGAATGTATTGACCCTATTTTAGTCATGTTTTTGGCCTCCCACATTGCTCTTTTCAAGGTAACCTTGATATTGTTACAGACATACATAATAATTTTTTTATGTGGGAACTATCTATCTTGATTTGGCTGTGGCCTTTTGTTCCACTAAATCACAACATATTGCTATCTAAGTTTCCCTCAATTTGGCTGAGTTCTCTGGCTACATTAGAGAGCAAACACCAGTCATTTTGTTTAATGGTGTTGAATCTGGGGTGAAAATGTTACATGCAAAGTTACCTCAGGAGCTAATTAGAGGGCTTTTACTTTCACAGTTTTTATTAATGACCTGTCAACGCTGTATAGTTTATGAAATATTCTGTACATCTACATGCTGATGATGTGACCTTGTACACAGTAAGAGCACAGATAAGGTATCAGACCTTGACTGTTATAACTCAGAATTTATGGAGTGATTTTCACAATTTAAAGATACACTTTTCTGCAGAAATAAATTGTCTGAGAACCTTAGACAAATATAAAGCATGTAATTAGAGGGGTAGTCTCTTATACTACAAACAGACCTAGGTGAACTGCAGGGGAAAATAAGATTTCCCTCACCTCAGAAAATTCCTCAACCACTGAAAAAGCCAAAGTTATCTTTTCTCCCTCCTCAAAGGAAATACTGATAAAGCTGGAAGGATCTAGATCTAAATACTTGCAATTGTAGCAAAAGTTTTGACCATGATCTAGAAAACAGCCAAGCACATGTGTGCCAAGTTGTTTTCAAACCAGCCACATTTTAGAATTTGGGATCTTTTCGTTTTATTTGGGTGTTTGTTTTGTTTGTTTGTTTTGTTTTCTTTTTAATATAGAAATCCAGAGTGACAGTATTATCAGTGTTTGGCTAATTTGTTTGCAGGAAGGCAAATGATTTGACTTGTCTTCTTGTAATATTTGCTTTGGTATTTTTTTTAGACAGTGATGTTGGAAAAATATCCTCAATAACAAAACCAATAGACTTTGATTCTTAGCCTAAACTCTGGGATCTATGTAAAGAATATTAAACAATGACAGGTACATAAGGATCACACACTTCCTGTGTTTGAGAATGATGCTTGGAATTGCTAAACTCCTTCTTTGGAACTCCGTGGAACCTGGGTCTTTCTTTAAGTCTGATGATGGATCTTGTTCATGAACAAATCATTTAACCATGCCAAGCTGATTCCTCTTCTCTTTCTCCTTGTCTTCCTTCCCCCGATAGTGTAGTTTTTCACAGGGTTATGTGCTTGCTTCACTAGACTGCAGAGAAGATTAATTATTTTTTCTCTGAAAGCATCTGAAATTGAACATGTGCATATGCTTTCCTTTACACATTCAGAACCTCTGGCTGCATTTTCTGGCTAAACAATTTAGGAGACAAGTTTTAATAACACTTTTCAGTTAGACTTTATTCCAGAGACATCATAGGTATTCTGAGAATTGTATTTAATAGCTGCTTGTACAAGCCTGTATTGCTGATGGAGGGAATTCTTCCTTTAAAAACCAATATGCCAGTTCCTATCTATTCTTACTCATCAAGAGATTGATCATTAACTTTCTCATCTCTCCCTGGCCACATGGATTATGTATAAAGATGTAGTGTTTACACCACTGCAGCCAGGATTCCTTCTTCAGGCAGTTTTGAGGCTCAAATAGGCAGAGGAGAGAGAGAGATATACCAGGTAGAAGTGCTGGAAGGTTGCCCTTGTGGAAGGGAGAATGCAAGCCTAGCAATTATCTCCTTTTCATTGACAAAAAACCTTATCCTCTGATATTTTCAAATTGTTTAGTAGCTCTTATTGAGACATGTCCTCAACTTCTGTCTGTGTCCTCTTCATTATCACGAGTAAAAAAATGTACTTTTATGTATTGGCCTGACCTTGGCTACAAATTCTTGGCTGCAAATTCTTGTCTTAGTTGCATTTTGAGACTGCAACTAAGTCTCAAACAATGGGAACTCTGATACAAAAATGGTTTTTAAAGTTTTATTTATTCCAGGAGTTGCCCCAGTCACATTGGCAGTACCAAAACTTGAGAGCTTTAGAGGGTGAAAAACACTTTTTCAGTTTCTCGTACCCAGGGCTCCTGCTACAAAACAAGAAGAAAAAAAAGATGGGGGGTGGAAGAAGAGGAGAAAGTATGTTGAAGGCGTGGTTTAGGTACTGAGGAAGTAGAAGGAGTGGAAAAAACTGCAGGAGAGGAGAGTGCAAAATATAACTGTGGAAGTCAAATACATGGACAAAATTACTTTGAGTAGAGAGAGAAATATTTGATCCATAAACAATGTGATAATGTGTTATCAGCTCTTGAGAAGCACACTACAGCAGGGAGTGTCATAAGAACAGAGACTGTTTCAGGAACAGCACACCTGGCTGTTCACAAAACAACATTGTCTTTATGCAGCGCCATTTCTTGTAGTTGCTCACTCCCCGCTAGTAAATCCTAGAAGCCCTGTCCTAGACAAGACATCTAAATGCTCCATGGTTATAACAAAAAAACCAGGTTTTACTCCAAACACAGTTTGTGCAAAGATCCAGACACACAATTAAGTTGCAATGGTCTAACACATTTCCATGATGACTCTCTGCATACATACTCTCAGCTGTTATGATGTAAACTTACGTTCTACCCATTTCACTGAGGTTTAAGTTGGTGCATTTTAACCAGTGTGCTGTGGCTTAAAACTATGCAATTTACTATGTTGGCTCAGGCAACACATGGCCTTCATTAAGCTGTGGCAATTTGATTATGCATCTGAGCCCAAGACAAGAGACAACATATGGCTGCAGACATAACTGAGGGTATTCCAGGGAAACCAAGGGACAGTTATATGTCAGACTGGTAGGTGGTGGTTCCAGCACACTCTGAGTTTAACTACTGGTAAGATTTTCCAGATTTTATGGAGAAGGAAAGTTTTAAGGAGAAGTTTGAAGAAGAACACCAAAACTATTCTTATCTCTGACCATGAAAAATTCTTGTTTTGGGGACTGTGAGGACAACCTATGGGACAAAGCATGAAAATGTTTGAAATTTTAATTGGCCAGACAGGAGTAAACAACTCATTAATGAAGAAGAGCTGATACGAAATGTGAGTGAGATCAGCTATGAGGTTATTTAAACAACAAGAGGTAGTTTTATATTTGATATAATATGAAAACTATGCCAATAGAAGAAAATGAAAAGATGTAAAGGAATGGTTGAAAGAAACAGGCTGGAAAATAATTTTTGTCAGGCATATCCTTAATGGATGTGAGGATGATTGCTTTTGTTAAGGCAGAGAAAAGAATGTTGCAGTAATCAAGATGTGCTGTGATTAATGTATGGGAAGAGCTATATATTAGAGTTGTTATGCAGAAAGAATCTACTAGAGAGAGACAAGACCTGAAGGGGTGGCTGTAGAGAGAGATTTAGCTCTAGGATGAAACCATCTAATAAAAGTTTAAGTTTACAGGTAAAATATAGGTTTACATTTATATTGGCTGTCCTAAAAAAGTTAATAAATCTTAGTTTATTATGCAACCGATATTTTTTCCTGCTCAAACCTGACTTTTGCCCTGAGGTTTACCAAAAATAGAGCATGTGAAAATTTGTTTCTGTTTATTTTCCCTTGCTTCCTTTGTCTTTTTATAAACATGTATTTCTACTTTTATCATAAAATACATGGAACTTTTCTTTGCTGCTGCTCCTGTTGTGTAGATCATGTGATGTGCATAGCAATGCTGACACCTGAAGTGTCACTCTCCTTGCTTGGTTGAGCTCAGGGTCACCCTGATGTTAGGTGTAACGTGTACAAGAGCTTTGGACTAGCAGGACATGTCCTCCCAAGAGCTTTGGACTTGCAGAACATCTTCCCCAGGGCCAGGAAGCCCAATTGAAGATAGGCCTTCGTTGGCTCTCAGATGAGAGGAAGGGAAATTAGGCATTCTAAAAGAAACAGATTTCTGCACTAAATGTAGTTTAATGCCTTGATAGAGCTGGTGAGGGAAGGATGTACAAGTTATGCCAAGACTGGGACAGCTGAATGTGCTGTTGGGGGTTTCACAGCTCTCCAGATCCAAAGTCAAAAGTCAGACATGGGGAGGTTTTTGATACAGTTCCTGGCACCTTTTGCCCTCAAGTTCTTCAGTGTGGATATTCACATAGATGCTTTTGTAAATGTGTCTTGGTTTCATTTATTGCTCTTTGGAAGGAAGAGCTCCTCCTCTGTGTGGGGAGGCTCACACAGAATGCAGAGATCAAATGTCAGTCCTGGTCCCCTTCCTGTGATGCCCGAAGCACAGTCTGTTCCTCTTGATTTGTTGTGCCAGTCACATGTCAGGGGGGTGGTTTTAGAGGTTTTAAACATTCAAACTGTGGTCTTCCCAGACTCCAGGAGCAGAAATATGCATAAAACAGGGCAGTTTGAGCAGGATCAAGTTTAGGCAGCACTGCTAACAAGCATATCTTCCTAAAACTGGAATTTAAAACATTGGTGTGGCCAGGGCAGGAATTAATTTCAGCACAAACACAGAAGTGCCAAGCAACATTCAACACTACTGAAATTCTATGGTAATGTGAAATATAAATAACATCCTAAAATTACACAACTAAATGAAGCAAAGATTTAGTTCTCTAGAATTTAATCGCTAAAAATGGAGGCCTAGAACTGCTTATCATGCTTGTATGGATTACTTTCCATGAGCCAGACAACCAGGATTTCAGCCCATGGGGGTGAAAAAGAAACTGTAATAACCATAAAAAGGTGTAGGACTACTTATTTATAGACATGAATATAAAAAGTCCCAGTACAAACTCAGTATACAGGCTTCAAACACAAAAAATAGCCAGCTCTAAGTTGCTTATGAATTATGGTGAGCCCTAAAGATGGCATAAAACCAATTAACTTCTTTTTTTTTTTGTACCCTTTTTATGTTTTAAAATGACCAAAGAGATCTCTTTGAAAATATATGAAAAAAAATGCTTCTAGAATTAAACCTTTTGTAAGAAGCTTCAGCCTGGAGCAAAATTTAATGGCTGAGCTATAAAGCACTGAAAACTTTCATAAAGGGGTTCATAAAGAAACACCCACTGACCCTGAACTCAAGGAGGTCTAGCAAGCTGCACTATAATAAACACAGGGCCTAGTTAATTTGCACTTAATGGATGTATGACATTTGAATAAGATGTGGTTACTTTATACTCACTTTCAGCACATATGTCCAGTAGATATAAATGACAGAGGGGAGGATACTGCAGTTGAGAGGTTTACTGTAAGTTAAAGCTAATACTAAATGTGGTTACAAACTCTGTTAGCCAGACATTTTTTTTTCCATGTGGTTGTAAGGTGCCTAGCATGAATGGATCATAAGACCCTTTTAATCTACGTTTCCTACTCCTAAACCTCCTCTAGGCTAGAAACTGACAGTGTGGGTTGTGTGTACAGCTCATTTCCAGAGCAGTTGCATTAAAACATAAGAACTGCTGTTACAGCTGCTGTCACTTTACTGTTCATCTGATGGCAACTGCTAAAATCTAGACCCTAAGCCTTACCTGATTAATATATGTAAGTCAAATCTAAAAAAAATTCCATAAATGGCTTAAATATAAATAACAGTATGTTCAGTCACTCTCTCTAGTGTGTAATCTGTATGAAGTACTCCATTCATGTGTTTCTCTGTGTTTAATACAGGCACAAACACATGGAGGGTGTGAGGCATGAATATAAGTCAGAGATACCCATCATTGTTTGTAATTGCTCAGGTATCATCCACGCTTTTATAACACATTTTTTAATGTCTCAAGATGTTTCTAGTATGGGTGGCTTGAGGACTAAGTTTTTCATCCAGAAGAGAGGCAAAATTTAATCTAGGTCATTGCCTCATCTTGGCCAGTGAGAGATGCTCTTGCACTAACAAGACATCTGTGCAGGGTCTTCAGTCTCATCCTCTGCCTTCATCACCACCCTTGTTCTCCACCCCCTCTCTCCCCCTGCAACCTCAGCCACGCTTGGCCTTCAGGCTAGATCTCGCAGTACAAAGGTACAAAACATTTTCAGGCATCCTACGTTTAATTTTAAATTCCTCATCCTAGCAGTGGTCAGATTTGTTTCAGAAACAGACAAGAAAATGAAGGAAAGCCAGATGTTTTTCAAGGCTATATTTAGGAAGCTGTTGCTTAAATGTGAAAATCAGTTGTACTTTAACTGTGAGTGAGAAGCACAAAAAGCGTATTTTTTCCTCTACATGTGTTTGCAGAACACTTCTGTTTTTTTCACTTTCAATATGTTCCTTTATGCTTTGCCTCTACTTGGTTATCAGTAATGTATTGTGGGCCTAACAATGCTGCCTGTTTTCACAATACTTTGTGGAATAATGCCATCCATCCCCATGGATTCATTGGTTCATAAGGTATTGGTGAAAGGTAAGATAGATTTACTCAACTTTTCAGCATAATATTGCTATTGTTCACTGCTAGGACATGAATAAGGAATGGCCTTTCGTGTAAACAGCTCAGCCACTGAGCTTAATGATTGCTGTGAGGGGTCTGCTTGAGGTGGGTATTTCTAGTTCTTTGATAGATGACTTGTTAAAGTCACTCTATGTAAGTACTGTTTACAGTGCTTGCTGTGCATGTGGCTTGCATCTGAGTACTTGTCTTTGATTTGAAAGGTATTTTACCTACAATTAGAAGTCTTTAAGAGCCTGAACCACTCTTGCATTTTTTGTTATGAACTATTGGCAGAGGAGTTTGAGGGAATTGGGAGTTTCTTGTAACAACAGAAATGGCTTTGTCTCTACAGACTTCCCTTTGAACTCACTAACCTCCTGTCAGCAGAAAGCAAACCAGATAACAGCATCTTCTCCATTTCTCCAGTCTTTTGTCATCCTCAGGATGCAAAGGCTGGCCTAGCTCCTAAGTGCTTACCTTGCTAACAGGATCCAGACCTCAGGATGAGAGCTACACAGGATTATCATGGCCTAAGTTTGTTACATATCCTAAGTTCATATTAACTTCTGTGCTTTGACATCTGCCCTGAATGATCTAACTTACAGATTGCCATTTTTTGAGGCAGTCTGAGGGTTGTGATTACACAAGCCCATTGCTTTTGCTCAGAACCAGAACTGCTCAGATCATGGTGGGGCTGTAACGGCAGAAGAATCCATTTAATTGGTGCCTTGTTGAAATACACTCCCACATCTGGGATGTAATTGCTAGGGAGCAGAGGCCACACCATTGATTTCCTTTCCTCCAGTCAATGGGAAAATGGCATACCTAGTCAGCTTTAAGTGGCATACTTCTTGGCTATGTTTTACTACCAGCGGTTAACAGCCATGAATCAATGCCTGCTACAATAAACTCCTATTGGCTAGGCCTTGACTTGTTTCATGCTGCTGCTACTTTACTTGCTATACTTTTATCTTTGCCTTTGTGGTCATTATTTTTATGAGTTTAAAAGGTGAGTTGGTGTCTAGGATAGTGAGTAAAATAACAAGTGAAAGGAAGGTGGAACAGTTGAAAACCAAGAAAAGAAATTATGTTAAGAGTTCTAGATTATTTTCCCTCTGTCTTTCACTGTGGCCATTTTACTGGAGAAGGATTTGATCTTGAGGTAGCTACTTTCTGTACTGGCTCCTTTGACTCTGAGTCTTATTTTAAGACTTCCCTTAAAGTTGGTAGAATGAAGTCCTGGAGGAGCCCTCCTGTTTTGAACATCTTTGCTAGAGACAAATCTTGTGTAGAAATTCCTTCATCATTCCCCAGTTCAAAGAATATATCCAGCTGCATGAGAGAAGAGAAAATCTTTGCAACCTCTGAACTCTAAAGCTTCCACACAGGAGTCAAATATTATTAATACAATTTTTATATACCAATGTGAGCACTCTTATTATGATAATTTACTGCTAAAATGGTACACAAAGGCCTCTGTTTGGGTAAATTGGGAATAACCTGTTAAAACTTAAGCTGATTACTCCAATACATCTGACAAATTTGTCAGCATGGCTTAATTATTGTTGAAAAGAATTGTTAACCATACAGGGCACACCATTTCAGGGAACATTCAGAAGACAAAGCCAGAAGGGAGAACCTTGCCCCTAAATTAAGTTTATGGTTTCCTGCCTCAAAAATGTACACATTTCTGAAGCCCTTTTGTAAGTTAATCTTACATATCATTACTAACTTCTGTTGCTTACAGTTCTGCTGAAGTTAATTTATGTTGACATTGTTACCAAGGCAGTACTTTTTAACAGAGGTGAATGATTTTTAATACATCTCCTATGTAAAAGCCACAAACAGGACACGGTTTGTGTGAGACCTGTCTCCTGTAAGTGAGCATGCCAGTGGTCTCCGTTTATCAATCATTAAAGTGGAAGTTTTTCTTTTTATTTCCCACATTACCTATTCTAGGACTTTTCAGTGTCCTGAGTTAATACAGGGTGGATAAAACTGTATGAGGCAAGTTTCTAGATTACTTCATCACTATAGAATATTACTCACAATTTTTATAACCAGAAATAGTTGAAAGAGGTGAGACAACATTTTTTTCAGTACACCTGAACTCATGGAAATTCAAAGGTTTCCCAGGAGTGAACTGTAAATCCTAATAAAGCACAGGTAAGATTCTGGCTTGGTTGTCTTTCTGAGATTTTTGTGCTTTTAATTTTGCCACATCTGTGCTGTTTTTCTCACCTGTCTTCCTCCAAGTCAGGAATCCCAGACTTCCTAGGATCTGCAACTCTTCATAGAGAAATATATGAGTTCCCTTAGGTTTTGTTTCAAACTTGTTCAGCAAAGAAATGCTGAGTTCTCAAATCCTACATGAACCAGATTTAATTTTTTCTGGCTGTCTTGAATTATTTACTCTTCATAGGTAGAATACATACATGTTTCTCAATGCTTTTGAAACAGAAGTTGGGATACCAAATTGTGAATCTATGAATAGTATCAGTGGTATGTAGCTATATAACAATAACACCTAGAGGGTCAGTACTTCATTTTTATCTTGGCACAGCCTTTGGATGCATAACTGCAATCTCTGTTACAAGGGCTCTGCAGAAAAAGTTTAAGGCAAGAGTAAGGGACATACCTAAGAGAAGTGGACACAACAGATATTTTAAAATTATTGGGGATCAAACAAGATATAGAAAATATTTGTTACTGATAGAAATTCACAGAATCCCTTTTATTCACTGAATATTTATGTGGTCTGTGCTATGCAGTTTTCTTTGGCTTCTGTGTTGGGAAGTATGGAAGTGGTGAAAGTACATCAGGATAATTCCTGTTTGTCAGCTCTCGTATCCATTTTCTTGCAAGGCGGAACATATAGGAGATTATGATGTGCAGAATAACAAAGGATTGGAACAGAATGTAGTATCCAAGAGTTGCAGTTTATATGGCTGTTGCACCAAGTTGCACCTCATGCAGGGATATTTCTTTGTGATTTCATGTCCAATTGCCCAGGAACACCCAAAAGCACCTACACTGCTGACTGCCAGAGTGTAAGCAAACAGCAGAGAAGAGGATAGTCCTTCTTGTAATAAACTCCTGAGCTCTTGAGCTCTGCTCTCTAAGAGAGCAAATGCAATTTTGTGTGTTGAGGTTCACTGGGTCTGTGTAGCAGTGGGGTCTTTTCCTGGTGCACTTTGTTCTGCACAACAGAGTAAGTCCCAGAATAAGTTTTGTGATGGCCTATGGTGGCAAGTAATTGGTGCTTGATAACCTTTGGTAACACTTAGCAACCTCAGGGACCTCTTATATTTCCTGCATTCCTGAAGGACTTGTGTCTGCAATTCCCTTGTATCGCCAGAAAAGAGAAATCATCTTCTTGTCCTGCAAACAATGTAGCAGAACCTGTCTCTATGCTGGTTATATCATTCTTTTACTTTACTTTCACAAGGTTTTGCCTTTTATTTTTGTTTTGCTACCACTGAATAATACATAGTCCCACAGCTCTGGCGAAAAGAACCTGATGAAAGTGAACATATAAGAAAAATATTAGTAGCTGCAGTCTTCTTAGCAGAGGCAATGGCCATTGACATTAATGGGAATTATGCATGCGTGGAAGAGGAGTATGGCCCCTTTACTTACCAGAGCCCTTAATATGTTTTAGTGAGCCATGGTGGTATTCTAAATATCATGAAACCCAAAGGAGCTAGAGAAAACAACCTCTGGCACTGATGAGCTGGATTCATTGCTCTAACATAGATGGCTTTTCAGGAATATTTCTGTTTCTTCTCCTGTGGAAATAGTTGTGCATGCACTATTCATTGACATGAAAGAGGAAAAGGTAAGAGTGGACAGAAAACTGGGAAAGGAAATAAAAAGACCCAAGTTTGACTGTCATATAAAAACATAAAAGTCCATAATTAAGCACTGTACTCACACACACACATATATAATTTTACACATATAATGTTTTTGTCTGCCTTTTATTCAAATTCTAGTCTAGCCCTGCTTTGCACTATGTTCTCTTTTATGAAAGTAAAATGTGAAAATCTACTGATAAGCCAAAATAATAACAACTTTATGGCACGTCAGGGCTATTTTTTTATTACTATTTTTTAACCTTGATTGTGTTATAATAGTGAACATATGTATCCTTGGCCTTAATCACCTTGTCAAGTTAAAGTGTATACTCAACTTCATTTACATGAAATATGATCTAATGCTGGAGTACAACAATACCATTGTAGGGTTAATTGAAAACTGTGAGCTGAGAGCCAGAAGAAACCACTGGTCTGATTACTGAGGGTTCCAGGGAAAGGGATTTATTCCCACACCTGCAGTTGGTCCATAACACTAACATTGTTACCAACATCTGGGTCTAATCAGCACAGAGGCCTTGATATGCTGCTCCTGTGGCACATAAATTTAGCATTATATTCATTTTAAAGGCCCCCTCTTTCAGTTTTTTAAGGACAAGATAGATTCATGGCTCCTCAGAGTCTAACAAAGTAGAAGCCACAAAAAGAGTAAGTTACTGCCAGGTTTCTTAGACCATACCTACCTAGTACATGCCACTTAAATAATGGAATTTTATGCTCAGTTGTAGTTTTCAAAAATGCATCTTCACAGAATGCAAAGTTCAGCTGAAAAACTATGTTTAGGGTAGAAAGCACTCTTTGCCAATCACACATATCAGTTTTTATGGTGACATCTGAGCCCCACAGGGATGGCTACAGAACCAGTGACAGTCCCAGTGGTTGCCAGGGTTGGTGTCTGACCGAAGGCCCAGGGAGAGGCTTGTCCCACAGTCTGCTGTGAAGTTAAAACACCATTCATAAAGGTACTGAAAGTATTCAGAGCAACTGGAAATTGTACAAAGAGAGAGAAAAAACTCCATAGGACTGAAATCCAGGCTGCCTAGGCCAAGGAGCAAAATTTAAATCTTCCCTGGTTGAGGACAGGCAGTGATTATTTTTGCTAATGCATCCCTTGGCTGTGTCTATAATTATCTAACTGGCTGTTTGCCTTTGAATCTTCATGTATTTTTCTGGAAACAATGGGACAGACATGGATACCCTTACAGGAAGAGGGTTTTTTCTGACATTTTACAAGGTCTACATATCTTTAATATCTGCAAATGGTGAATGTAATTACATAGAGAAATTCTGTTAGAAGATCCAGAACTTGACTTCTGATCCTACCTCTGTCACTGATCTTTTGTGGCAGTAGGCAGTTCATTTAACTGTTGTCTCTCTTACCTACTGTACCTTTTGGGGAAAAATAATGATGAAGAGAATGGTTTACCTAAGGTTTCAAGGTGGAAAAATGACACAGGGTCATATGGAGGCTTAACCTTGCACCACTGATACAGGGTAATTACATCAACTGGTTGAAATCATAGAATAGTTTGGGTTGGTCCTTAAAGATCTAGTTCCAAGCCCTGTATTGGAATGTGGGGTTCTATCTTAGTCACTACTGTCAGGAAGAATGCCCATTTCATGAGAAAACCTTCTCACTGCAAAGGCACAAAATCTGTAGTTTTGTAACCTCTGCAGCCTTCTCAATACAAGCAGGATGCTAGAAGAGGGAGGAATTTCCTTTTCATTACTAATAACTCCAGGTGGAATTTTTAAACTAAGGAGTCATAACTTAAACCCAGAAGAAATCAATGGAGATCTTAACACGCTGAAACAGATCCTCTGCCACTATAAATTGAGTTAGTGCTATTAATTTCAGTAGAACTACATTTCACCTCACTTGAGGAGAAGGTCCATTATTTATGGTATGACTGCAAAATCTGTCACTTGATGTACCACAGAAATGTGTTTGGCACTAGCAATTGGTTTTGGTAGCATGCCAGTTTGCTGGCTTTGAAGTATTTCCAGTAGCCAAAGCGGATTTTTAGCACCCAGTGTCGCCCTGCCCCCACTCTCCATTTCTATGGGTCCTCAGCAGATTTGTCCCTTCCAGCTGGAAGCAGATTTGTCCCTTCCAGATTTCCCTTCCAGCTGGATCAACTCCTTGTCAGCTCCACTGGGGTTCAGCACAGTTCTGTGACCTGACATGCAAGGAGGGTCAGGAACATCATTCACGGAATCACAGGGTGGGATTGTTAGAGATGTTCAGTCTGTGCTGTTCTCATTCTTGGTTCATTTGCCTCCACAAGAGTGAACACCTGCTGTCCTGCTTTTCTGCACTCCTGACCAGCTTTGTGACCAGAATGAGAAATCTAAATTTCAATACCTGTGGTTTTAACCACAGCTTCCACTTGCAGGAAAACCTCCTGTGCTCTCCATGAGAGATGCATGGGTGGAAGAAATGAGACTGGGGTCCCTTGATGTCTCTGTGGAGATTTCTTTCTCCAGTTTAGCTCTTTAACTTCTCTGCATTGCTGTGGTATTGAAAGTGCTACTTAGATGAATTAAATGCTAATTTTTGTAGTAATTGACTGGCCGATTTCAAGAGGTGTTCTCTCGTCGGTTGATCTTATAAATGGGAGGAGTCTAGCAAAGTTAATGAAACCAGAAAGATCAGAGTAAGGTAATTTGTTGTTGTGGCTTCATTATTGTCACACAGAAATCTCACATTTGTGTTGAATGCGGTAAAAATAGTGTAAGCACAAAAAAAAGATTGTATAACTGTATGGCCACTGTGAGGAGATCACAGAGTCCAGGCTTGTATTTCAAGTCCTTTACAAGGACATTACTAAAACAGTCATGTCTGACTTCATGACAAAGTCTTCGTGATGATGCAAGTAAAACAGAACAATTTTATTGGAGAAATTTAGAAGAATAATCAGACTGTGGAGAAGGAATCTCACATCCCTTCATGTTTTTCAATCAAAGGGCTAATGTCACTAGTAGAAAAAAAAGGAGTTAAACTTATGCCATTAGAATGTCCAGATAATTTGATCATATTTATTTTAATATAGAAAATGAAAAAAATATGATCAAATGCAGATATGTTATTATTTTAATCATAATATCTTACTTCATTTTATGTCGTTCCTTCTAATGTGGTACCAGCAGAGCTAATGAGCTATTTAGGTTTCTTTGCATTTCAAAGCATGACTTCCTAAAAATTAGGATATTTTTTTCATCCAGGATAATTTTGCTGAAAACCACCCAACTTTTCAAACATTAGCATATATTTGATGTGGAAAGAATCATTGCACATATCACAACAAATAAAATGATTGTAAAACGCATCTATAAAATACAGAAAAATTCACAAATATTATTCCAATACTTTCTCAGAACACTTGTGATGGCAATCTACAGCTAAGCCTCAGTTCTGCAAGTCATAATATGGGAGTGTGCTAGGCACAGTAATGTACCCATGTGGTGTTGATTGCAGACCTGAAGACATTTTCCTGAGGTGTTTTCTAAAAATCATCTTTTTTTCAATACAATTAAGCTATCCAACCCGTTTTTTCCTCTTCATGGATCATTCACAAGGTAAGGCTATTTCTACTAACTCTGTCTGTTATGTGCAACTGGTATAGAAAAGTTAATGTGAAGAATATCTGACTACGTGATGTTCACAACTTGTACATTTCAGTCATCCAGTATGGATAGGTCTTCCAAAGGACCTGGAATCATTGCAGAAATGTTGTGGTTTGTATATATAAGCCTTTGAATTAGGAACCTGCTGCTGTCACTTATTTGCCCTTGAAGATCAGAGCCTCTGTTGTGCATCACTCCAATGATTCATGTAAAACACAGGATTCAGGTTCTTCCCTCTCTGTGGATGACTGAAACATTTTAAGCATCCAAGTCAGGAACAGGAAAAGAAAAAAAAGAGTGAAATTTCAATATACATCTAAGGCACTCAGCTCTTGCTGAATACTGTGGTACTCAGGCATCATTCTCTAGATTTTTGAAAATTCTAGTTATTCTCCTGATGATTGCAGTGAGCCATTTTTAGATTCCAGTGCAAAGAAATTTAGATTCTTTAGTGCAAAGAAAAGCAAGTGACAGAAGTTTTGGAAGTAAATGTTGAGAGATGTAAGTATAAGCCTCCTTCAAATATTCAAATACATGTTCAGACAGAGTTTTTCCAAGTATTTGCCTTCTTCTAAAAGTTTCATGACAGGGATATTTCTGTGTTCCATACAACTCAATGTCCATTCTGTTTTAAAAGATTATAAAATTCTTGCATTGTTTATCTCCACAGTGACATTTTTTTGGTATGTTCCAACAGGTTTTTTTTTTAATACAGAAAACAACAAATTGCCTTAATTTGTAGTGTTAGTCTTCTTCCAAATTCCTTGATTTCAAACCAAGCAAATGATTAAAAGCTGAAAGACCATAATGAATCAGATCTGCACTATACTGTTTTTGCATTCCTCCCTTAGAATGGTGTCTGAAGTACAAAGGATGGCTGATCTAATATAACAGTAAGAATAGAAGAAAGCAAATGTTTCCATGTGATAATAATTCTTAAATGGTTTTTGCAGTCCCTCCAAAAGGCCATGCATCAGGGCATTATAGCAAATATTGCATGTTTTTACTGCCAGTCTGTTACGTAGCAGTTTTACTTGCATCATATATTTAATTGCCACATTAAATCGTGGTTTCTAAACATCAGTTCACAGCAGGATCCTCCTCTGAAATCTTATCTTCTTTTCTCTTTGATGACATAACCAATAGCGAAAATGTCTCTTCCCTTTGTAATCTAAATTCCAGTTTTGTGTCCGTAATGCTATTCCTGCCTACTGCAGCAACTCACTACTTACAACAGCACAGAAGGAAAAGTCCTTTTCTCCCTTGAATGTGCATGTTCCTGGTGGAGCATAAAAACTTCCATAAATCAATAAAGTAATTGCTGCATAATGACCTATTGTTGGTGAGCGTGCCCAGAATGATGTCACTGGGGGGTAATGGAGCTACTGAATCAAAAAAAATGGCAGCTGTTCCCAATTTATTTGAGAGTCAGTTGGACAGAAAATTAAATAAACACATAGACAAGCAGGACAAGGGCAAGTCCTTGCACTATTCTTACGATAGTTTTAATTCAATCGCAGGAGTCAGCAGGCAGCTGATATTGTGGCCCAGAGTTTCAGTAATTGCCCGTCTCCTCTCTCAGTCAGGCTGCACATGCTCATTTCATCATTTTAAGCTTCTGTGACTCAGATTAAAAAAAAACAAAACCAATGAAACAAAGATGAAACTCAGTTCCTTTTTCTCCCACCCTCACCCTCCCTTCTCAGCATAGCAGGCTATCCAGGAGATGTGTTAATAGAGAGAAATTTTCATTTCTTCCTCCGTCTGCCTCTTCAGGGTCTCTACCCTTCTTTCCCTAGGATACGAAGGAGAGTTTTCCTTTTTTTTTAATCACTCATATGTCCTTTGGGAAGCCCCATAAAGTTTCATATTCGCTGGGGAGAGAAAAAATGCCACCCGGCTTCACACTCTCTTCTCTGCTGTGAATAACAGCTTTGATGTGCTCCTTTGAAGTTCCTGGCTCCAGGCTGCATTAGGGAAGCATCAAATGCAGCCTTAGCACTGTGTGTGGAAGCTGGAAGCACATCGTGTTTGCACACTGGACTTGGGGGCACCCACTGTGCTTGTGGGGGCTGAGGGAACGCAGGGGAGCACAAAAGGAGCAGGTCTCTAGCACAGCAAGCTTTTCTCTTTTCCCTATTCCCATTTCCTACTGGTGTGGCATTGAGAACACATCAACATCCATGATATTTTCCAGTTCTTGCAGCTTCTCGTGATACCTTTGTACCTTTTAGAAGCCCTGATATGGGTCAGAGCATTGAGACATCACGTCTGACTCCAGTCGGATGGTTCTCTCTTACTTCAGGGCAATGTGGCTTCTAAAGCTGCTTCAACTGTTGCGGCATTAAAATAATCAAAGTGATTTTTATGGACACTAAAAGAAGTTTGGGTCACTGATCAGTTATCTGACTTGTACTAAGAATTAAACTGTCTATTCCTTAGTAGTTAGATTCTTAATATGACAGTTTTCACATTACTAAACAAGTGTGGGTTTTTAACATCCCTGGTTTTTTTTTAACTTACAGATGGATTCTTGTGTGTGTGTTTTCTGTGTCTGCATAACCAGACACAGTGAAGTTGATGTTTGTCTCCAAGATGGAGAAGTGCTTTTCCATATTTGTCATCACAGATCTCTTCAGATCAGACATCTCTTTGATCATTTTAACTGTGTTTTATATGCTCCATAATTTCCTTATGTTACATGTTACTTTATAAATCAATAAATAATGGCAATAATTAAAAGGGTGTTCTGCAGTAGAGAGCTAGATGAAAAATAGGTTATTCCATTAACCTTTTACCTCTGGAGACAGGAATTTTAAATTTGTGTTAGGTCACAAGAGCACATCAGTTGGTCTCTTGTGAACTTCAATCCACATCACGAACCACTGCCTCACTTCTCACAGTCCCTCCTGATTGACAGCTTTAGTCTGGAAGAATAACAGATCTTTTGCAGCTTGGAAGACTGAGATGAAATGGCAACGCCAGCACCTACGCCCACTGCGCCTTGTTCTCCAGAGAACCATTTGGGGAAAAGAAAAAAGTCCAAACCTTTCCAATGCCTGTTATCCTCACAGCCTGAATTAATATTTAAATATCAAAATTGCAAGTGGTAAAAGTAGGAAGTAGCTTGTGCAAGAAGGAAGGTGGAGGTTTTTTCAGCCCTGTCCTATAAAGTAGCTCTCAGAGGGCACAAAAAGTTCATCACAAGAAAATTAAGGGGGAGTTGGTGGTGTGTCATTGTATACCCAAGTGTAGGCAACATTTGTGTCAGTGAGGAGCTGTCTATTCCATCAAAGATCTCACTGATCACACAAACTTACAAATAGACCTTTAGATTATTACTCTCATCTCCTTTTTTCCACTTCTGCCTTCCTCTGTCAGTTACTGATGCAGCTCTGTTGTCTGTACTCTGATGTCTGAGTGGCCAAGTGAGGTGTAAAAGAAATAAAGATATTTACAATCAGTGTCACAGTAATATGACTTTTTTTCTGAAATATTCTGAGAGCAGGAAGGTGAATTGTTAAGTGGAATCTCAGGCTTAAGATGGAAACTAATCTTAAAAATAAAGGTAGCACAAATATTGGAAGAAAGGCTTTTATGCTAGAAAATCTGCATTTTTACCATTTCCTTGCTTGTTTTACACAGTGAGATTAAAAGGGTATTTTTTTTCTATTATGTAATTTGAAAACAAAAAGGACGTAAATTATATTTTTAATTAAAAAAATGAAGACTTCTAAAAGTTCTAAAGATTCTAAAAATTCTAATTTTTGACCAAGACATTTCAGTCTGTTACTTTGAGCAGTACTTTCTGCCAAGTCTCAATCTTTCCTGTTATTTCTCATCTATCTGCAGGTCATTTACAGGGAGAGAGACAGCTTTTGATGACACTTGCAAAAGATGCCCCAGAGTGGACTGCAATTTTTGTCTATGCTATTCCTATTGCCAGGATCTCACACACTAATTCCCAGCTGATTTGTGGTGAACACTGGTATGTTCTTTACTGCAAACTGGTTTGTTATCTGGTCGTGATTATGCTTTTGTTTGGAAGTGGGAAATTATTGAAATTTTATCAGTATAATACCTTCAGGGACTCAGCCTCTTCCTCATATCTCTAGTTCCTATTTTAGAAGTATGGCAGTAATGTGGGGAGGACTTCTGAGGGCACTATTATATATTCTATGTTGTTTGCCATCCTAATGATAACCTTAGCAGATATCAATCTTTACAGTAGACTTTGTAAACAAGATCTGTAAAAACAGACTCCGCGTGTTTCAATTCTTAGCATTGAAATGTTGTCTGGAATAAGGATACAAAACTGTTTATGATGGGAGGGGAGTCTGGGAATGTTGTGGGGAATTTGACTAGGGCTAACGGGGATGTGGAAGGAGAAGGAAGTTCTGAGATTCAAATATGGAAGCTGATAAAAGAGAATAATTTTTAGGAATGGGAAAATAAGTATGACTATGAAGCTTGTCTGCTGTACTTCCACAAAAAGTTCTTTTCCTAAGAAACCGGTCTCAGTTTGAAAAAGTTCTGTTTTCTCATTCTCAGTACAGTGTCTGTGAAACAAGCATCTCTTAGAGGTGAAAGAATTTCTCAGAAAAAACTTTTCCACCATTTCTTAAGATGATCAGGTGCTAGATAACACTGAGACTTCTCCGGAAAACGTCATCCTAAATTTTATCAGAATATCTTTTGTCCAAGGTTTTTGTGTTGTTCTGTGCTTTGTGATCCGCATGGCTGGAAGGGGACTGTCACGTTCCACTGGGGGGATCTGCGAGGAGTTCTTTTAAAAACAGATGGTCTAGAACGGAATTAAGTCAACCGAGACAGCCTTCTATCTGAGAACTATTTATTGGTAATGAAAAAAACCAAAGAGGAGTTGCCCCACCAAAGAGGGCTAGAAAAGACAGAAAAGGAGGAAAGGAAGGGGGGGGGGGTGGAGAGAGAGAGAGAGAGAGAGGCGGGGGGGCGAGAGCAGACACAAAAAGCGGACGTTACCAGCAGAGGATCGGGGAGTGCCGTTGGTGCCGTGGGGGTGCGTGCCCGCTGCTGCCGGGGAGCCTGAGCAGCTCTCGGAGAGGCGTGGCCCCACAGGCACAGCTCCCGTGGCGACGGGCAGCCGGACACGCGGGGAGTGAGCGCTCGGGCAGGAGGTACGGGACCCTGGACAGGGTCACAGCGGGGATCGCAGCTGCGGGCGGGATCGGAGGCAGGCAGGGCTGGAAGCAGGGACGAAGCAGGCAGGGTGGTGGTCACGGACACAGGGAGGCAGGACTGACGCGAGAGCGAGCAAGAGCCAGCGAAGGCATGAGAGCCAAAAGGCAGGCTGGAGCCAGGGCAAAAAGGACAAAAAACAGGCTAGGGCCAGGACAAAGAAGCGCCCAGCAGGCTGGAGCCAGAGCGAAACCACAAGACCCAAGAGGCCCCCAGACTCAAAAAGCCCAAAAGACAAGACACAAAAAGAGCCCCAGCCACCAAGGCCCCAACACGTAAGTCTCAAAAAGCCACCAAAGCTTCTCATGCACTTACTTCTTATGCCCCCTGGCTCCTCCCAAAGTCTGCCTGCTGGTAGGAGACCATTGGCCCAGTCCAACCTTCCACCGCAGTCTGTTGGTGGAGTCCTTTTGCCATCTGATTGGCAAAGCCTCTCTGGAGGGTACAATGACCTTGGTGGTGTCCTGCTTACTGCCTGTCCCATGTGAGACATGAAATGGTCACCAGGCAAAGTACCCCCAGAGACAAGGCTTTCCGTGATCTTCTCCCAGCTGCCTTCTGCAAGTGGCACATGTGCAACCCCTCCTCCACATGCCTCTGACAACCAGTGTTGAGACAAATAAAAACTGAATTAGCTTCTCACAGCGAAGCATCCACCACTTTGGTTCAGAGGTCAGATTTCACTCATATGCATGGGACTCATGCCTTTAAAGACTGAGACCAAAGCATTAAATAGGCATTAGAAACCAACTGAAGGTGACCGGAATCAGTTGAAGGTGACAGAACGCACTTGGCAGAGCTTGTCAGGTGGATAAGGTAGGCAGCTCCCTCTCCTTCCTGCAGAAAGTACAGTGCTATTTTCATTTTCATTTTAATTTTTTTCATCTTCACTTACAGCACTGAAGTTACCGATAGTAACCCAGTTTAGAAACAGGTGATTCAAGTGTCTCCCAGGGGCTGGTCCAAAACATTCAGACTCCTCAGCTTCATTGAAGGTATTCCTGAATACCTGACCTCCAGGCTTAGCAGAGACCCAAACATTCCCTGTGGCTTCAGAGGCCCCACTGAGTAGGGGAATAAATGCCTCAGTAAAGATGTTATTTTGTAGCTCTTCACAGCACTCTTTTCTGACCTGAGTGGCTCTAGCCATGTGTACATCAACCCCTGCTTTGTGCCACCACCCAAACTGTCAAGCCCTAAGGATGAAAGGAGCTTACTGATGATACCTTTGGTATGTATTTTGGGCAGAAAGGGGAACTGGAAAAAGAGTCTGGTGGGTGTAATGCCCTTTTGAAGAGTGCTTCTGACAGAAGCCAAAATGCCATATTGCTGAAGGTAGTTATTCTTTACTGCCTTTTGTCAGGTTCATGGTTGTACAGAGGGCAGCTGTAATATTTTTCAGTATTTTTCAATATTTTTTCTTAATTTTTGTGATACAGCTTATGCTCAGCCATACACAGTGGGACAGGCAATACATTTTGTTTGCAATGACAGTTTTCTTTCCCAATGAGTTCTGTATGTATTCAGCCAATCTAATCAGTGGAGCACATGGACAGCTTTTCACAGTGGATATGTGAGTCTATCATGTTGGGTTTGCAGTCTAGGTTGATAAGCCGGTTCTTTGTGTGAAATAGGTCTGTTGCCTTGATTGTACAATAGCAAGAGGTTCATTTTGCCTCTTTTTTACATCCATGTGAAACTGTGTTGGTCCCAAATCTAGTGGTGAACTTCAGAATATTTTTTATCCAGACAAGCTTCTCTGTACATAAGATTTATTTATTGCAGTTTATCTGCGAGCTCTTCTTTTTGCCATAGCTGCTTATTTTATTCTCAGGTTAAAATTATGTACATTTAAACCAAGGTTTCTCTTTAGTTTAAAATTGTAAATCCTGCATGTGAGATTTCCCATTTGTTTGTCAGCCTTGCCAACATTTTGCTGAGGAACTTGTGAAAAGTAAGTGACTGCTGTTTTGCATAATCACAGGCCTGCTTGCAGGGGGTATCTCCTCAACCAAAGCTTCTCAGGAACCCTTTAAGCAGTAGCTTCATTTTCAGTTGAACCTGAAACTGGAGAAAAAGGAACTCCTTTGGGAAGAAATCTGGCGAATTAGTAATGGGCAGCTCTGCTGGACTCTTTTGCAGTACTGATGGAGAAAAGGCATCTCAGTATCGGCAGTTTCTGTGATACAACTAAGCACTGGAAGCAAAGGCACAGAGATATTTTGACAGACCAGTGCTGGTGATCTTGCTCTTCTTCACCTGCAGTCCTCTCTGCAGCTCCACTTACAGCCTCTTTCTGACAGTCCTTACCCTGGCCCTAGGGCAGAAGTGGCAGTGAGGTATTTAGGATCTTTTTCTGCTGTCCTTAACACCCTGGGTTTGAGATACCCCGTACCTGCACAAATGCTACCCAGCTTACTTTCTTATGCCTACAGGTGCCCTGTGATGGATACAAGCAGCTGTTCTGCTCTGCTCCAGCACGTTCAGAAAGAGAGGGAGCAGTGCTCTTGGCTGGAGAGGGTGAATGGGAAGTATTTCCCTGAGCTCCTTCTCTCTTCTCCTCTTTCTTAATGCAGAAAAGGTCTGCAAGTAGCCCTGTCCCAACTCCCAGATAGAATTCTCCTGCTCAGGTAGGTGGAGCTGGTTGGCCAGGACCACGGCCAGTCAGATTTTGAATATGTACAAGGATGGAGCCTCCATAACCTTCCTGGGCAACCTGTGCCAGTGCTCAGTCACCCTCACAGTAAACAAGTAAAAAAGGCATCTGGGATCATCTCTCCTTTTTCTTGCCCCTGGGGAATCAAAAGGCCACAGCCAGGCATCACCAGGGATATTGGGAGAGACTGCTTTGGAAAAGGTCAGCTGAGATAAAATCTGTTGATAATGACGAGAGGCAAGCCCCTGGGACCTTAGCCTGACAGAAAGGCTCTGAAGCATCTGAGTTTGTGACTCAGCCCTGAGCCAGGGATTGGTGACTCACATCTGGGTAGCTTTCCTCCAGGTGTACACACCTGGGAAAACTGCTTCCCAATCATTAATGCGCATGAGATTGGAAAGCCTGGCAAGAAAACCTCCAGTGCGGTAATTGCATGCAGCTAGAAAGGAGTTGGAATGGAGATGGGACCCATTCGCTGGTTTTTGCAAACATTTCCTGGAGGTCTTCAGTTTGGGATTTTTCATTTCCTTTCTTGTTCTGTGTGGTTTTTGACTTCTTAAGATTACAGCATCTCTTCCATTACTGTAAGGAGGTTATAACTATAAAATTACCGTACAAATAAACACCCTCAATCAACATGTAGCTAAGACAAGGAACATTTCAAAAACTGATATGAAGTTATCTTTAGGGATAACTATGATGAACTCAAAATTACCATTTAAAGTCTTTATTTAAGTGTTAAAAATAGTCAAATTTCCTTAAAAAAACATTTTAAGAGTAATACTCTGTGTAATCACCCCACATATGATACATCATACTGAAGTTTCAAGAACCCTTTAGTTGAAATTTTAACAGCTCTCCTTAAGAAATGCTAAACAGCAAATACTCTTTCCAGAAATACCATCCACTGTAAACCTGTCAGACTATTACTTAGCTATTAACCTTTCACAATGAAATTGTAATAGTGCTGTTTAAAAGAATGCTGAATATCAGAAATATTTCACTAATACATAACAGATGGATACCATATCCAGAAATATTTGTACTGTAAACCAAAGCGCTAAGCAGTTTTACACTGAGAGGTCAAAGATGGGCAGGAAACAGTTTTCCCATCCCACAAAAATTTTAGTTTTCATATTTTTCTATTCTCATGAATATACAGAATATTAAAGAACCTGGAGTTTCCCATAATAAACTTTCTCTAAGTTTTTATTTGTTTGCTTTTTAAGCCAAGCACTTATCCTCCACACATGCTACATATTCATTACTTAACACATCATTCTTGGGTACAAACATCCTGTCCTGAGAAGGCTTCAGATTCAACAAACCTATTGACGGTTTTCTTTTTGATCTCCATCTCCTTGACTGAAAACCATTTTCTTAGTAGGTTAAAGAGTAAAAGAAAGTGTTAGAGCAAAGCTGTGACCTAACTGAAATCCAGATTCCATATGTCACATATCTTTTATAATTCTCCGTATGTGAGGATAACTGATTTTTCCATCCCGTTTACATTGCTGATTTCACTGTTGGACTTGGTCCTGGGTGTAACCTTTATTTTTAAATAAATGAGGTTTGGGAAAACTTAGAGTTGCTGATTTCCAACAAGTTGTAAGTGTGGGGAGTGGGACGCTTGCACTTGGAAAATTTTTGTGAAGATATGCTTTTTATTCATCTTGTATAATAGTTACAGCTGTGGCTCTAGCTGAAGATGTTTCTATAAAAGGATGGAATATGTTTCCAAACAATGTCTTAGTTCAAAATAGTTTGGCACTTGTGAAATGTAACTACAACTGAAAAAGTACAGTGTCTTCCATTTAAGAATGAGTAGACACCCTGCTAAATGTAATGTCATTGAGCAGGAAGATTTGGAGAGAACAAAGTATTATCATGTGTATATCTATAATATGAGAAAGAAGTAAAGCTGATGATTTATTTTTAATAACTGAAGCAGTATGTTTTCAGAAAATTTTGGTGCCGTGAGATGGAAGCAGGAACCTCGTGCTCAAAAAAAGTTTCATTCTTCTATTATGAGAATCTGATATAGCCAACGTGTGCTAGCAGTGATTTTCTACCACTGGCAGTTTGTACAGAGTATCTCTCCTGACTGACTATTACATGTACAAATAATACTGTACTAGTTAATAGTACAAAAAAAACCACTGACAGAGTCATAATACAGCCTGACACCCTGTCGGTCAGGGTGTTGGTAGCAGTCTGATTAAATGGTGGCTGCAGTGCTCCTGGAGTGATGGTTCTGTTGAAGCAGCGATCCTGTTGAGGGGTCTGGTCTTCCTCTGGGAATCCAGTGGGAAAAGGCTCCTCATGGTGTTCGAAATCTCAGATTATATCCAGGATGGAATGCTTGGTTCCTTCCCTTGGGCGAAGCATCTCTCAATGGGATTATGTAATTTTATCGGTCATGCGGTGAGACTAGATAGCCCATTAACAGCAGATAACCCCCTGGAGGGAGGATGGGTCATGGGAGAGATGAGGAACACTGCCCCACCTGGTTTCAACAGCTGGCCCATTAAGAGAAGATATCCCTGGAGTTTATCAGGGATGAGTCATGGAGGAGGTGGGGAACACTGCCCCACTGGTTTTCAACAGCTTATGAAGATGGTGATAGAATACATACTTTTGGGCACATCTTACATTGTAACCTAGGACAAATACATTACCTTGAAATTTATTCATTTATTCTGAATTACTACACTATTTTCCCCTCCAGATTTATGACCAGAGCTTTTAATTCATTGAACTGTGATTTCACAAAAGTTTTTATTCTTCTCAAACAAGAACTGTCTCTTCTATGCCTGTTCTTCACAAGGTGTAAATTCTGCTTCGTGAGCACTGAAATTATGAAGTTAGAGGTGTTGTAATCTTTCTGTTAATTAGACTTTAAATCCAGATGGGCATCTTTATAAATATAACTATACATTTACACAGATATATGTTCAACTTCATTTGTAACTTCTGTATTTTGATTCAAGAACCACTAGATAAAATTATGTGGTCTATATTATTCAGTCAGTTGAGTTTTCATCAATAATCCTAAAATGTACCAATTCATGTTAAGCCATTTTACATTTTTGAGTAACCACCTTGCCTTTATTAAGTATTTACTACTTGTGCTGTTAATTAGTGGCAGGGATGTGATATGCTTAATGTCGTTCTTTAAATACATTGTTTTCAACTTTTTTTTCAAAATACGATTTTTTTCAGGGATAAGAAACACTGAAAATTGCCATACAGACTGTTCAGGATTTTAAGGTAGCAGCAAGCCTGGATACATTCTTTCACTAGCTGAAAAAACTTAATTATATTATTTTTTAATTTTAATTTTTCCTGTCCTTTAAATATCTAAATTCTATCATTTCTTTGAGCTAACAAACCCAAGAAATATTATAGGAAAAATTTTTTTTAAAGTTTACAAAAATGCTTCTTTTTGTCCAGGAAAAATAGCTGTTTAGAGACACTACTTTCCCATGACCACTCTGCAACATAGAGAACTTTTTCAAAATGCCTTCTGATGTCATTTTCAATTACATTTTGACAGCATTTTTTCCCTTGGGTGTCTTACCTCAGGAAGGACTGTTCTACTGAGTCAATCTGCTGAGAAAAAGCAGTGGTATGGGGAATGGCTTCAAACTGACAGAGAATAGGTTTAGACTGGATATTGGGAAGAAATTCTTTCCTGTGAGGTCGGTGGAACAGGTTGCCCAGAGAAGTTGTGGGTGCCCCAGGTTGTATGTGGCTCTGAGCAACCTGATCTAGGGGAAGGTTCCTAGTTCCTAGGAACTAGGTGATCTCTAAGGTACTTTCCAACCCAGGTCATTCTATGATTCAATGATTCTATGATCTTGTTGGCTTCTGCCTTACCTAGTCCAGTTATCTTAAATACTGGACCTTAACAGAAATAGCTCTGCATTACACTTTCCCCCTTACAGCACCAAAGTGTGTTCGCCTCTGACATCTCCAAATCCCTTCAAGATTTGATTCTTCAGCCACCCACGCTGCTTCCCTCCCATCCCACTGTTGGGGCAGTCCAATCTGCTCACACTCTACTTTCCCTAGAGCTTACCCTTCTCCAACCACCTCTCAGAGCCTTTTTAACCTCTTTAGCTCTTATTTTCCAGCTTGGAAACAGCTCAGAATGGTGGGATGACAAGGAAAGAAATGGTTGTGTGTGATTGTGCCCTCAATGTTCTTTTAGCAGGTTGCTTGCCTGTAGCTGGTTGCCTTGCTTCCTTCCCTGGCTTTCTGTTAAGATACAAGTCTACACTTTTACAGGGAAGTTTTACAACTATTTTCTCTACCTCCCCAGCAAAACATTAACAAAAGGTTAGCACAGCATGATCCATAAAATTGCCAGGAGTTGCAGCCTTTTAATCTGATGTTGTAACAGATATGGATCCTGCCAATTCTAGCTAATTTGCACTTTGCGTGTTTCTAGTGTTTATGAGCACAAGTATTGCTGTGCCATGCTTTTCTCTCCCAGTGGATAAGGCCCCCACACTAAATCCATGCAGAAACACATGTCCATGCACTGAATCATAATTGAATTTCTGAGAGGTTTTAGGTATTCCAGGCCAGCCTTGTTACCTATGTTAATCTGGATGGTAGCCTAAGGTCTTAATTTCTTGAATGTGGGTCAATTTTAAGGCAGGTTTTCTTTGTGACTCAAGAAGGAAGTGCACAATCTTCCTGAAGCAGCATGGATTGCCAATTCCTTCTTTTTTCATGTACGTATATAATTTCTCTCTTTGCTTGGAAGTGCACACACACACACACTGTAAGCTTTTTATAGTTAATAGGGCCCTCAGCATTTTTAAGCCTTAGTCTTGACTAGACTAATTTGTTTTATTCTGCTTTCCTTCTGTTGCAGTTTAGTAAGTGTTTGAATTTAGTTTTTAAGTTTCTTGTGATCATTCTGCATGAAGGACACCACAAAAGTAACACAAGAGTGATTGAACTGATTGAATGACTATACTTCTCCCTTCTATGTTCTCCTCTTCCTTGGTATTTAAAAGGAAGAGGGATGGAGAGCTTTGTATATGCTCTTGGGACTGCATGTTTTTGTTGGGTGGTCTTTCTATCATTTCTGTACTTACATCATCAAAATAATTAGCCAGTGGAGTTAAACTCAGTGCCAGGATAAAAGATTAAATGCATTTAACCAGTCACGAAAGCTTCAGAAAGTTAGAAGACAAAAGAAAGTCCTCAGACATTAAATTATTGAAGTTTTGAGCAGCATCTTCAGGGATGCAGCGGGAATAAAAATGGAACTGCTTGTAAAATGCAGTTAAGTCTATCTCTGTGTAAGAGACAGTGTGATGTGATTGTTAATTATAGTTGGATGGTTGGCCCTGATGACTTAAGAGTTGCCTTCCAATCTTATGTTAATGGACACATAAAAGAAATCTATTTAATGGAAAAATGGTCTCAGGTGGTATAATAGAATAAATGGAACTTTCACATTTATTGATAAACCCTGCAATTTTTATCCATATACTGTTGGACTGTTAGAATTATGGTCTCAGTATTATTAACTCTGATTAAAATTTACATTCAAAACATTTATGACTAAGTGAGCATCTCTGGAATTCTTCTGGCATCCATCACACTGTTGTAGGTGGTTATCTCATCTGAACTTGTAAATGGAGCGATTTTGAGGGAAGGTTGAGGTTAGCTAATACACACAGAGGATTGCCAAGTGAATCTTTGACCTGCCTTCTGAATCAGTAATAAGCAAATGTTTTGCTGAATAAATGATATCAATGGGTTTGCAATTGCCAAGAAGGTACATTTCCAAGTAAAACACAAAATGAACTTCTGGTTTTTTATGGTTATTAAAAACTAGGGGGTGTTTGGATATCCTACTAACCTGACCAAACTCTGTTATAGGAATTCTTTTTCTGCATATGTTCCTATCATTTCAACAAAGTTGTTCTCCTTGTTCTTCTCCTAAGCCAAAGGCTCACAAGTTTTTTGGATTGGTGAGCCACTTTTAGGCCTTTGTGTGCCTCAAATACTCACTTGTAATAAACACATTTATCAGGTTTAAAATATCCCTGGGGCAGCTATGGGTCTGTACATTGCTTGTGCACTGCTTATTCAGACTTTTAAGAATCAGTGTTAGAAAGTTACTGCATTGCTGGGACTATTAAGAAACAATTACTTGCTTTTGCAAGACACCTATAATTTGTGATCAGCTGCAGTAGTCAATGGTTTAATATACTTAATTTTTGCTGTATTTTGGTGTAAGGATACCTATAATTTTTGTTGCTTATTCTCTTATTTTTATAGAAGTGATCCTTTGTCATTATTAGTGTGTATTATTGTTGCTGCTGTTATTACACCATGAAATTAGGGGTCATCTTTAGGAGGATTCACAAGTACGATCTGCTTCATCCGTGGTCTTTCCTACCTTGGTAATCCGGGCCATTTTGGTTGATTGGTGCTGTTTGTATTCTCCAGCAGGCTGCACATAACTGCATGAAGAGATATAAGGCCCAGTTTGGTTCTCAGACCTTAGATGATCCAAAAAAGTAAGAGTGTGGGAGGTTTTGGGCATTAGTGCAGCAGGTCTGTGAGAGTAGAGAATACTTAATACCTATTTTTAAATCATCCTTTCCTGCCTGCTTGAATCAGACTGCCAAACTCATCACTGTTAGAAGTATTAGGCTATTGTTACACCAGAGGCTGTGGCTGGGTGTAAGATGAATTTTTTCCTACCACATTCAGACAAAGTAATTTGTTTTGATGCATGACTGTATTTCCACTGCCACAAAAGGTGAGGCCCAGTCGTTGCCTGGAGTATTTAATTGCCTCAGTTAGTTCCTGATGCTTCAGACATGCATTTGATAGATTTCCTCATCTTTCCTTATTTCACACAGAACTTGTTGCAAAATGTTGAAGTATGTACAGGAGCCCCCTGGGGAAGTTTGTTCCTGGAGATGAGTCTATGCCTGGTCAGGCTCTGAGTAACATGAACAGATCCCTCAGGATGAGGTATGTTGCATAAATGCCAGGTGTTAATGCAGTAATAACATTTCTCAAATTAACAGATCAACAGTTTGTCAATTAACAGTATCAGGTAACAATTGTCAAGTTCTAAGACAGCAAGGATGGTAGTTTTAAAATGAAAGCGAATACTGTTCAATACGCCTAACTCTTCCTGACCAGCATTGAAAATTCCATTGATTTGAAGGACACATATTTCACAGTGAGCAATATTTTTTTATTAAAGAGGAAACAATGCTGCCTGAGAACAACCTGGTTCTAGAAAGACAATCATGGACCACCCAGACATAGCTTTTAGAAGGCCCAATTTACTGAGGAATGCCAGAATATTATCTCCTGGGATTATTGAAGAAGAAATTAGTGTCTCTGCACTAGCAGTTGTTTGTTAACTTATAATTAAAAAAAAAAAGGGAAGGGAAGGGAAGAAAGGAAGGATGGTAAATTAATATTATTGTATTTAAACTGTAATTCTCCATTGCCTTTGCCAAAGTCTTTTATGGAAAGTGCAGTGTTACAAATAAAAATGTGGTCGGTAGAAAAAGCCACACTGCCATGAGTACACCCGTATGGCACATTGCAGTATAGACAAATATATAAAAAAACCCAGACCACAGAAGCTGTATGATATAAGGGGCAAAGCTTATTCTTCTGTAAGGATATATACTAAGAACCAGCTGTCCAAACAGCGATGCTGCTGCAGATGCTTCTGAGGTAATCGACAGTCATGATGCACAAATGGTGCTTAAAGCGTGTTACAGAGTAAGGATGGACATGGCCTTTTAAACTTGGTGGGCACTGGAGCAGAGAAGCAGGCAGTGCAGGAGAAAACACAGAATTTCTTACTCCTGCCTTGCATTTGCAGCAGGGGCTTCTCTGGTGGAATATTATGAGCTTCCGTGCTGCAATAATGCTGAGAAAGAACCATAGAGGGTATTTTTTATTTTTGTTTGGAGATGATTTGGAGGGTGTTTTGGTTATTTATAAATAAAAATTACTTGTGTTTATGAATACCCACCCACCCCAGGCTGTCCTCAGTGGGCTGAGCTTGTCTGAGCCTGGTTTGCAGTAAGTCAGAGCCTCCTAATCCCAGCAGGTATCCAACAGTTTTCCCTGAAGCTGCTTTATTCCTAGAATCAGACCATAATAGAATGAGGATAGACGAGACCTTAAAGATCACCTCTTTCCACATCCCCCCCTGCCCCCGCCATGGGCAGGGACACCTTCCACTAGACCATGTTGCTCCAACCCCATCCAACCTGGCATTGAACACTTCCAGGGATGGGGCATCCACAGCTTCTCTGGGCAACCTGTGCCAGGGCCTCACCACCCTCACAGGAATTTTTAACCTAAATTTCCCCTCTTTCAATTTGAACCCATTACTACTTGTCCTATCAATACAGGTCTGAAGAAAATTCCCAATTCCTTTGTTTTTTAATTATTCTCACATATCAGCAACTGGACAGGCTTATTCAAAACACTTCCCTTTGAGGTATAAACATTTACTGAAAAAATGTCCCAAACCTCTTCTACACCTTTGACTGCAGCTATCAATAGCACCCCAGCTATGAAAGATCCACTGTCACAAGAGCTGGGACTGCTCACCCAGTAATACCTGTAGGCACCTGTATTCAGCTTCTCAAAAAATGCCAATTGTGGAGTCTTATCCAGTAAATTTTGCAAGGCACACATCCCTAAAACCCCAATGCCAAAGGAAAGAATCATAGTGCAAGCCAAAAAACCTCAACCCCCAAACCAAACTGAACCCCTTCAGTCACCTTCCAGTTTGAAATATTCATTACAGAGAATATGGGCGGAATGTGCTCCTTGCTGCAGTAGCCCCCACCACGGTTTTATTACTGCCCTGTGCAGAGTTAAAAAAAAAAAAAAATAGAAAAAATTCCACAAAAATAAGCAACAAACTTAGAGAACGTAGGAATCAGTCTCATTACAGAAGAAAGGGGAACTTTATGAAATATATTTACAGAAAAAGAAGGCGAGAGAAGGAAGAAAAAGAGTAGGAAGAAAAGAGTACCATACCAACTCTACTAGGGAAATGAAAGAGACTACCAGCCTTATACCAACAGAAAGAGGCACAGAATTACTAGAAAAACAACTATAAAGACATTGTAAATCAAACAGCATAGAGTTTAGAACATCAAAAACGCAGAAATTTTCATCTATTATTAATTATGATAAAAAATTCTATCTCAGAATATTTTACACAGCAGCTGTTGCCAAGAAAATCTACATCATCTTGAGCTGAGAAACTTTAAAATCAGAAGCAAATCTTTGTGTAGCCAGTGGAGATAGCATAGATACTAACACAGTATTTCAAGGTCTTATTTCCATTTTCCAGTCAATTAAAAATACAAATATGAAATACAAAAACTATTTTAATTTTATTTTGATCTTATTTAAATATTTAACTGAGCCCAAATATCCTGATGTCTATTTCGTTTGTGTCTGCATGTGTTACGAAAATCAGTCATCTCTCTAAAATTGAGTTATGGCTGTTAATCCATGTGGATTAGTAGTTCTAAAAAGTAATTTATTTGTTGTTTTAAGTCTTTCCCTTGTAGTAATTTTGATGTGGTTGAGAACCATTTTTGAACATGGAGTCAGAGTTAGGATTCACCAGATTTGCTCCCTCTTGAAGCCTGTTAGCACTAACTATGGCAACTAAACCAGAGTAACCAAATTGCTACCGTTATCTTTTTATTAATCTGTGTTCTTTTAAGGAGTTGGTTCAGGACTTGGGTCCATAAGTCTAGATGCATTTTCCACAGCAAGAATTTGGCTGGGGGGCAGGGGCAGAATTGCATTTTGTACAGTTTGAGACTTTTGTCTCTGCAATCCACTGCATCTCCTCACGTATTTTGTCATGTGCCAATTTAGATTGCAAATTCCTCGGGCCAGGAAGTACATGGCTCTTTGCAGGCTATAGCTGTTGGCAGTGCTTAAGGAAATAAGTCGAATGGACTATTTCAGTTGGAAGGGACCTACAGGGATCATGTATTCCAACTGCCTGACCACTTCAGGGCTGATCAAGTTAAAGCACATTAATGGCATTGTCCAAACACTCTTAAACACTGGCATGCTTGGGGCATCAAAAGCATTCACTGTTTCTTCTCTGAAATTAAGATATGTAGATTTATAGCTGAAATGTCCATGTTGCCCTGTCCATGTGTTTCAGTGTGTTTTAATGGTAGGAGATATACTGGCCTCCACATGCACTCAGTACCTGGCCTCTCATCAGGGAATAATTTATAGCCATTTAAGTCCCAAATTATGGTTCTTGCAAACTAATTAGTTATTATTTGTCTAGATAAAAGATATGGCATACAAAAATTTTATTAAACTCTAACTCGTTAAAACAGGATGCTCTATTTGATGGGTGGAGGGAGAATTTTCGGGGGAAATACCAGTTACAGCAAAAATACAGTTATAGCCAAGTCAACTCTCATGGTTAGTATTTGTCAACACTGTAACACATTTGCATCAGTCAGGAAAGTCATCGAAGCTGTTCACTTGGAAGTATTGTAGTCTCTTGTTCTTGAAGCAGCAGTGAAATGACAACCTATAAAATGCTTTCAAAGATTTGAAAGGAAACATTTCAGGCACTGCCTGGAAAACGTGTGACTAAGGCTGTGAGAATAATTGTGGTTTTTTCAGCTAGAGTGCCGAAACTAAAAAAGAGGGAGGAAAAAAATAAGTTAGAGTCAAACCAAATGGAACTTCGTTTTTTGTTTTTCTTGCCAAAATGGAAATCTGAAAACATTTATTTAGTGTAAAATGCAAACATACATTCCATTTAATCCAAAACAAAAATGTTCATTTTAAAGCATGAGGAGGAAAAGTAAAGGAAATAAAGGACTGGGATTTGCCAGGTTTTCAGAGGTGACAGCTTTTTACCTAGCAGCTGGTATGTGGAATGCTATATATATATATACACATGACTATTACTTGAGAAGTAACCCCCCAGCTTATTGTACGCCCTTAGCACAGGGACAGAAAACCGGGGTTTTGCAGGTGCAAAAGGCTCTTCCCAAGGGCATCTTTGTGCCCACAACACAGTAGACAGAAGTCACGTTTCCTTCCGCAGCTGATGTGAACCTCTGTATCCTGCAAGCACACCTGCTTCACCTGGGTATCAGCTCTGTGTGTGTGGCTCTTCCCTTTTCTCTTAGAGCCTGTGTGGAGCAGGTTGTGGAATGCAGCTCCCTCAGCCACCTGGCTAAAAAGCCTTTTTCTTCATAGCTTGCTCCTGTTCTTTGGCACAGTGATTATTTAAGCACCCTGTAATACTTCTGCTTCTTAATAACACAGAATAGCTCTCAGGAAGGATTTAGAGCTACTTCCCTGAATATCTTGTAGAGAGATAGTGAGGGCACAGGGGTACATGGCAGAGCAAGGTCTCTCAACTCTATCCAGGTGAGGGTGATTTCTCAAGCGTATTGTGACCTGCTCACCTATTCAATGTGTGTGCAATGAAATGAGCTGAATGAGACTTAGTTTGCAGGTACATAGCATTTGTGCTGTCAGTCCAACATTACATTAATAAAGTTATTAAACAGTCCAGGTCCCATTGCAGGCACTCAGTCAGAGTATGGCCCATTGCTTAAAACCTTCTGAGCCGTGAACACCTAACCAATTTTTTAGTCAACAAGTTGCCCACACTTTCTAGCTGTGGGATTTCAACTTGAATACAAGTGTACTGTAGGAGGCAGTGCTTAAAGTCTTGCTAAAGTCAATGACTCCTCTACTCCTCTGTACTTTTCCACAGTTCCAGTCATTTTATTGTAGGAAGTAAAGTTGGTCAGACATTACTTACCTCACTGAACGTTCTTTATTCAACTAGGCAAAAGGCAGCAAAAGCAGAGCAAAATAAGCCAGACAAAGAGAAGGTGTCTTGTCCTAGTCCACACAGGAGGTCATTTGTGCAACCAAGAACAGAACTCCAGTCTTCTTAATCTCAGTTCAGTCCTTGACCTAAATTATGTGTCTTTGTTTTTTAATTGAAAGTTAACTTTTAGTGGAGTATTTTGTAGCTGAAAGAAAAAACCTGAAAACATGGACCACATGGCAAATCCCCAGAGAGCACTAACAGCCAATAGAACATATTTTGCAACTGTTATACTGGACTAAATTCAACTAAGAATTGATTAGCTGTTCTCTTTAGAAATAAATGGCTGACACGATTTGGCCTTTACATTTCCTAGATATATTGGTTTTACATGGCCTGGTTTTTGGTAGTGGGGGGGCCACAGAGGTGGCTTCTGTGAGAAGCTGCTGGAAGCTTCCACCATGTCTGGCAGAACCAGTCCCTGATGGCTCTGAAGATGGACATACTGCTGGCCCAATTAGAGAAGTTGGTAACGCCTCTGTGATGACATATTTAAGAAGGAAATAAAAAGCGCATGTGCAGTCCCCAGGGCGGGGCGAGGTACCACGGCCTCTGCCATGTCGGCATGGCCTGTGGTGAGCCTTGCTTGCCTGGCCACCCCTAGCCAGCCGTGCTGTGAGCAGAAGGGCAGGGCCGGTGGCGGTGGCTTCTCCTTCCCAGCGCCCCGCATGAAGAGAGGCATTAAATAGTGCCAGTGCCGCGGTGGCTGCCACTGCCCGTGCGGTGGCAGCAGGGCCACGTGACCAGCAGCAGAAACATGGCGAGCAATTCCGTAACGTGGAACTTACACTAAACCAACTTCTCTGTGCTGCGGGATGCTGCAAGAATCTTTGAATTAGTGGAATTTGTTGGCAATGGGCAGCAGTTTTTCTTCAAGAGGAGGAAGTGAGGACATGTAAGAGAGAACAACATGGCGGCACCAAGGTCAGTGGAGAAGGAGGGGGAGGAGGTACTCCAAGCATCGGAGCTGAAATTCCTCTGCAGGCTGTGGTGAGGAACATGGTGAAACAAACTGTCCCCCTGTAATCCTTGAAGTCCATGGGGGATGCAGAGATCCACTCGCAGCCCATGGGATAAGTGCTCACGCCAGAGCAGGTGGATGCCAGAGGAAGCTGTGATCCAGTGGGAGACCCGAATAGAGAGAAAGGGCCCCTGCTTCCAGAGATAGAGAAAGATGGCGCTTGCTTCCATACAAGAGCAGCCTGTCCTTAAAAGACTGCACCCTGTGGATGAGTGACCCATGCCACAGCAGTTTTGGGAAGACTGTGAGAGGGAATTACGACATAGCAGAAGAAAGACTCCTCTCCTTGAGCGAACTGAAGAAGATCTCAGGTGACGAACTGACCAAAACCTCCACACCCTGTCTCCCTGTGCTGTTGGTGGGAAAGAGGGACGGGCGGGGAGGAGGAGGGAGGGCGAAGTGTTTTAAAGGCTTATTTTACTTCTCATTATCCTTCTCTGACTATGTTAATAATAAATTTACCTTATACCTTTAAATTTGAGCTTGTTTTGCCCTTAGAGTGTTTTCCTCCCAATCCTTATCTCAACTCATGAGCCTTTCGTTAATTCTTTTTTTTCTTCTCCTTTGCCCGACTGTAGCAGGAGAAGGTAAGCAAATGGCTTTCGTGGGTGTCTGGCGTTTGGCCAGTGTAGAACCATGACACTAGACCATACATGGCTTAGGAGCTTTGAAAATTTAACTTGGGTTAGGATAACAATAAAGAATAGAAGGATCTCTTTTCGTGGTAGTAGGGGGAATGAAGTCTGTGTCATGCCTTAGTGCCTACACATATCTGACACAGAACTTGATAAGTGTAAGTAAATGTTAACTTTAATTCTTTAAAGTTCAAGCTTATGATCTTTGCTAGTGAGGCTGGAGGCTGATAGATGGGAGACAAAAGAGAGAATATTCTTAATGCACTGGAGTGCCAGGCTGCCTAGGGTTGATGCCCACAAGTGGACCCACAATTTTCATCAGAACTCTTTTGCCTCCAGCCCTTGTGAGACTTTTGGCCTTATTTGTGAGAAAACTTTGCACTGTTTTCTTGGCTGTGTTGAAAACCTGACAATTTTTTTTGTTGATTTGTGGATGGGTGCTCTCAAAAATCCATCCTAATGAGACAGCTGAAAACTCTGACTCCTCACTAATGTCAGGAGGATACAACATATTTTATACAGAAATACAGCTTGCACTGGAGAGCAATGATGCTTTCCTGTATAACAGGATAGAAACAGCCCTTCCCTAGTGGGTCTGAGCTCCTGCTTGAATGCAGCCTTTAAGGAGGAATTTCAGAGCTGTTGAGTTTCAAGCATGAGCTGTAAAGGCTGGCTCATTTAACCTCTGGGCCCATTCTGAAACCACAGCCTGGGAGTCAGAGGAATTGTGGTTGGACTTTTTAAGTGAGCTGCATCACTTGAGTGATGGATGTACTCAAGTCCGGGAAGAATTTCTGTTCTATTTAGGATGTTAAGAATTCATCTCTCCCATCTGTCTTTTAAACCTCTCTCTCTTTTTTTTTCTCAGTTCATAAGTAGCTCAGAAAATAACTGCATATTTTGTCAGAGGAATGGGGTCATGTTTTTGTCCTATTATTTTATGTCCTATTATTTGTCCCAGTGATCATGGGAACCTCCATTAGGTACAAAAATTTCCTGAAAGTCCTATAGAAACAGTCTCCCTGTACCATGGGCTGGTAGCAGCATATTGCCTCAGACCATGATGTACCACATTGTCTCCCAAACTTTTGAAAACCAAGCCCTGCTGCATTAAGAAAAAAAAATCTTCTTCTTCTGCTGAATTACCACATTGCTAAATGCACACCCATTGTAAATTATTCATCTTCTGTGACCCATTGTTAGCTCTTCATGCCCCACAAGGGGATATATCTCAGACTTGAGGAAACAATGATCTGTTGTGACTCATCTGCTTAAACCTTTTTTCATTATTTTCCATCATGCACTTAACCACTTGCTATATATTTTTGCTTGGCATTAAACATAATTGAATAAGTAGTAATTTTTGATGGGTTAATTAATGAAAACTTCAGTGGTTTGAGTGGCTTTCAGGAGGTATCGGAAACCTACTTACTGGTATAGGAAAGACTGGGAAATGGGTTCTGCTGATTTTGTGTATAAAACTAGAACAGTCTTGATTGCAGCAGGAATGGAAATTAAAAAAACCTGTTTGCTAATTCCTCCTACCTGCACAGAAATGCAAGTTTCTACATCTTCCTTTCTTACCTTCTTTTTCTTAGGAGTGAGGCAGAGGGTGAATGTATGGAAAAAAGAAGGTAAGAAGATCTGGAGAGGGGGAAAATTTGAAATAGAAATGCAAAAATACTACAAAAAGGGCTTTGGTATTTAAAATCTGGCCTAACCAAGAATCAATAGAAATGTCAGGCATCAGTCTGTTCATGCAAAAACTTCCCACTCAATCTGTAGAGGAAGAAGCTTTGCAAGACTGAAGAGCACCTAGAACAGGTCCTGTCCCTTCTCACTGTCTGTGAAATTTGATTGCTATTGATGCTGAAAAAGGTAGAGCTCAATCCAGAACTTGGTCACTTTCTCGATGGTAAACCACAGCTTTTTATGACCTTATTGTTGTGCAAAAAGAAAAGTTTGGAGTGGGTTTCACACCACCCATGCGAAGTTTCAGTAAATTATAATGAGGGTCTAGTTAAACGATGAGTCGCTTAGCACAACAGCATTTCTACTGTGCAAAACAGCATTTTGGACCAAAGTCTGCATCTTCCTGCAAGTGGTTCCAATTTTATTAATCAGTTCTGGCTTTATTCTTAGTGTTTAGCACTGTTTTCAGTAATGTCTGAAGACTAGTAGGGGCAGAGATGGAATCCACACCGTGCAGTTATGTGGTAACTTACCGAACTTCCTGCATGCAAATCCACACAACAGTTTGGAGTGGAAGGGACCTCCAGAGTTCATCTAGTCCAGTGTCCTGCTTCAAACACTTCTGTTTAGATGGAGGTGCTCAGGGGTGTGACCACAAGAGTTTTTAATAACTCAGAAGATGGAGGCCCTACAGTTTGCCTGGCCAGTTGCTCCAGTGGCTGTTCACTTTCATCTTGAAAAATTCTTCCTCAAATCTGTCTGAAATTCCTATATTCTACCTTGTGACCAGTGACTATCTTCCTATCAACGCTGGGAAAAGTCTGGGTAATCTTTTAAATAGCTAGAGTATAGCAAGAGGCTGTAGCAAAAATAAGAAGACAACTACCTCATACCAAATGAATCCTCCATATGAAATAAAGTGAAAATCTTTGCCGTCAGCAGCAAAACTTCTGTTGGACTCAGGAAGGCAGAAATGTTCAGTCCCATTTGTGACAAACCTCAGTTTGTTTTCAGATTATATAGTTTCTGAAGCATCATAGTTGCTATGAAAAATGTGCTTAATTCTAACTTTATATTTTGTCCCTATTTCTTCGTCAGTGCATGTATGAACATGAGTGCAGAAAATGAGAAAAGATGTTGTGAAGTTCAGTGTCATGAGCAAATGTTAGCTGCTAGCTGGTGATAGGTGTCTAGAAATAAGGATTTTTGTCATGAAGTCTGTGGCAGAGAATGAGTGTGTCTCTGTTGCCATCATAAAGGTACATTTCATTCACCGTAACCCTTTCTAGAGTAGCTCTTGTTTCATTATCATAAATGCCCTAACTGTGCAGGAATAGTTTCATACACCAGGTAGGAGTCCGTAAATAATAGTTCGTGCTGTGTAAAATTGCTAAGAGAAAATTTAATTTGGTCAGATTGCTATTTTATCTATCAAAGAAATTAAATATGGAAAAAAACTTGTCAGATCATGGAGCCATTCCCATTGCAAGAGGATACAATCCCCAGGAGAGAATGGCTCTGATTTTCAGACGAAAATGCCTTTGCAGGGATGAGTGCTGTGGGACTCTCTTTCTCTTGCAAAGCCTGGAAGCCTCACGGGCTTGTAGAAGAGGGCTCTGGGGTGGGAAGATGGGAGAGGAGATTGACAGCCACCAGGAAGCCCTTTGGCAGTTTAGTGAGGAGTGTGCGAATAATTCCACATCTTTCCCTGAGTGCTCCAGCACTCCCCTCAAGCAAGGCAAGACAGTAAATCTTGTCTTTGCACTGCGGCCCATATAATTTTCATTTTCACTTTCTTCCCATGCTCATCCAGATTTTACTGAGTCTTTTCTCAGTTTTAATGCCTTTTTTTCCTAACCTTCCAGTATGCAGCTGTAGTCTCACTTGCTCCTCACAACAAACCTGCCCCCTCTTTGCCTGGTCCTAGTCACAAAAACAAAGGAAGATGGGAGAAGCAGGCTTGCTGCTAAACCCACTCTCCTGTTGCAGGGATCTGATGTCTGAGGTGTTAATCTTCATGTTCTTTTGATCTGAGTAAGGATAATAGGTTGTTTTTCAATATTGTTTCTGGTTCATTAATATGTATGTTGTCTGCTCCTTTTTTTTATCACCCAGAAAACCCTTTGAAGATACCTTTGTAGCCTCTCTTCTGCTGCAGGCCTAACTTTGACTTTTCTGCTATTCATTGTTTTCCTGCTTGTTTCCTGTTCTCAGTCCATTATAGCCACTCGGCTGCTGCAGCCAGGACTGAGGCGTCCTCCTCCTGCTTTCTTTGCAAGGACCTGCTCGGTGTGAGTGATGCTTAAGCTCACCTGGTTTCTTCATGTGGCCCTGGCAAAGAAGGTGTCACTGAGTAGAGTCAAATAGGGCACCATCCCTGATTGGCATTGGTGGCTTCTAGGCACCCATGTGTCTCCCACTGGACAAACCCCTCTGCATTAACTGGGATAAAGCCTGATTGGCATTGTTTCCAGACACATTTAAATAGTTGTCACACTGCACCCCATGAAAGGATGAGACAACCACTATCTAGTTTTAAAGGCTGCTTGTGATGAAAAGAGCATTAGATAATTTGATTGCTATTTTTCTTTGGAATGCATCCTCCTACTCACCACCCTGTGGGCATCCATACTCTCTTTGGCTGAACTTGTTTCTGTTCATATGATTTCATGTGCTTTGGGGCATTTCAGTCTGCCTGCTGTTATTTTTTCCCCCCTGCCTTTTCTTCCTCTCTAGCTCTCCATATTTTTGTGGTATATTTGGCAAAGCTATGGGTTACACCCATGTTTCATCTTGTTGTTTTTGTCATTTATTCACCAGCTGAGCTCAGAGGAAGATTTGTTTCTCAGTAAAATCTGGGGACTTTATAGTTTTTTCTTTTTTTGTCTTTTAATAATTTTATAGTTTTGTTGACTAAAGCATAAGAAAATTGAACAATTTGTCCATGGTCACACAGTGAGTCATTGCTTCTGTCAAAATAAGAATCTGCCTAGAGCTGCCATAGCTTGTACCATCTCATTCCAGCCGTTAGAGAAACTCAGCTCTTGTGTGAATTTGTCACAGATTGAAATGAAAGCTATTTTTTTATATCACCTGGTTCTCTGGCACCAGAGGAATTTCCTGGGCACATCTATTGAGCTCACTGTGTGGTAGACAATAGCAATATTGAACTCTAAGATAAAGCAGATGTTAGTTCCTGGCCTCTAATGAATGGATTAATAAACACCCACAAATCTTGGCTCTCTTGGCCCAGCTATGTTCCAGTCCTGGCTTCACTTGGGAGAAAAGTCTGGAACAATGAAGAAAGGGGCTCTGAGTGTCTCAGATTCTTGAGTTTATTTTAAATTGTTGCATCTCGTCACAACCTGAGCCCAGAGTTCCCACACGAGGTGTGGGCCAGAGCTGCTCTCCCCAGTCAGATCCATGGCTTATGCTTTGGAGAGCTGAGCCGTGAAGGGAGAAGAAGCTCACCAATGATCACTGTTTCAATGCTCCTCTAACACCAGATAAAAGAGCAACATTGCCTGCAGAGACAGAAGAAACTCTGTAGAAAGAATCTGTGACCTTATTGTTTTATAAAATAAACAGAGAAGACAAGGTGGGAAACATTCCCCCAGCATTCCCACTACTCCATCTCTTTTCTGGCTGGAAATTCAGATGCAGAAAAATTAAAGCTGTATTCAGGCATAGAAGGCCATTCCACAAGAGGGTATTTTCTTTTGCTGGACAAGTGTCTTTTCACTGACCTACATGACAGTCTGTCTCTGATCAGAGTCCTCCAGCAATTTTCCAGTGATGGTGCTGCTTTTGGTACAACCTGACAGTATATTTGTCTTTCTCTGAGCCTCAGGGGTCCACAAAACCAGCTTGATGGTGCCTCTTTCAGAGGGGTTAAGCCCCAGGGAGAACAGCCACCTCCACTCAGTCTGGTTCCTTGCTTCTGCATCCTGAGGCTGTGACACAGCTCAGAGCTGAAACCATGACCCCTGACTACCATTTCCAAGGGTAAACCTTAAAATATTTACAACATTTAACCACGAAAACCAAAACCCTCCCCAAAAACCAAACCAACAAGCAAAACAAAACAAAACAAACCCCCGAAAAGCCTCCCAAAAAAACCCAAGTGGAGAAGAGTACCAATGTACTTCATCTTTTTTATAGGCTGAAACATATTCCAAGTCTCCTCCAGCAGTCAAAATCACATCTTTTCAGAGCAGAGAGCCACAGAAAGGTGAGACAAAGACATTAGAATATGGCAGGATATATAATAGAATTATCACAGGCCAAATGAAAGACTAATTTAAGTCTTATTTATGGACTGTGGGTAACATTCAAATTTCAGTTCATCTTGTTTAAGCCTTTTACTCACTAATTCTTTGGAAGGTAGAATAATTAAGAAAAGGATCCACTTGGCAACTCATTAGTTTAAAATCTTTTTTCTTTATAGATTTGGTCAACACTGCTTCCATAGTCTTTTGGAAAATTTTCTTCAGTTTATTGAAGAGACTTCAGTTGCCTCAAACCTTTTAATTTTTGCTCATTTAAATATATCAGCCAGTTTCAAGACTTGATAAAGATGAATGCAATTAATCTTAGAGGCCTCATAAATGTTAGGGAAAGCACTTTTATTTTGAAAAGACAGTAGAGCCAAATTAAAATCCTATCTGGTAACCCTCTGAAAATATGAATGTGGGAATTTCTGACTGTAATTAATTTTGTATGGGCATTATAATGACTTACATTTACATACAACAAGGATTGCTAAAGAACTGGTGCAACAGAATTTTTGTGTGTGTATATTTGTGTGTGTATATGTATTATACATATAGAATGCAGTAATATAATGTGGTAATTATGTTTTATCATTAGGGTTGGTACTGAGTTTCCACTGTCACTGTCCACCCCTCCAATAACACAAAATAAATTAATAATTCATCATATAATTGATCACTTGGTGTGATTCTTGAGGCTGTCCAGGGGGCCTAGAGTTAGGCTTTGATGATCCTTGTGAGTCTCTTCCAACTCAGAATATTCTGTGATTCTGTGAACACTACCAACAAAATCAGTGGGCAATCTAGACCTGGTGTGCACTTTTCCAGCTGAATGTGAGGTCTGCTGGGATGGCAGATCCAAAAAGAGGAACTTCCAAACACAGTAGAGGGATATCATTTAATGGAGAGCTAAAATTTCCTTTTCATTATTTTTATTTTAAAGAAATAATGTCTAAAGCCATTTGGTTAGCACGGAACAGAATGACAGTGGTCTTATGTTTTGGTTTCTTTTAGAAATAAAGGATAGTCTTCTCAAGAAAAATATACTGTTCTTTCAACAACATCTGATAAGAATTCACAATATAAAGTAATGATTAGGAAGACTTGGCCCCATTATAAGCCATAATAAGATCCGAAAATCTCACCAGTCTTGGCTGGGAACATCCTTTCCCTCGACAAGCCCAAAGAGGATCATGGATACTTCTGAAATGTTTTTTTTTTTTCCTATCTCTTAGGTGTTTCAAGTGGCAGATGATGCAGTCTTAAACTGTAAAGTAAAATTACTTCTTACCCCATCTTATGTGAGTGTGTGTGCATTTCTGAGCTCTATTTTTCCCGGGACCGAGGGCATTGGCCCAGCTTTCCAACCACTCTTTTTGGTCCATGCATGTAGGGTGCTATTAAGTTCATCTTTTCAGAGAAACACAGCAGCAGGACAAAATATTAGGATTTGTTTCTATTTGCTCATTTGCTTTAGCCCAGCTTCCCACTTTAGCAACTTGGTTTGCAACTGAATTATGTAAACTTGGGGAGGGAGGTTACTTGACCAGAGTGTGGGGCAGAGCTGACCTTGAATAAGACATATGCTCTGCTGAGAGCATACAAATGTGTTACACTGTATAATATGCAGAAAGGTCTTGAGGTCTCTCCCCTCTCTTTAAATATCAAAGATTGGATAATATGTTTTCATCCTTCAACATTAAACATTCCGTTGCAGCCTTGGCAAAGGCAGAGAATTGTCTCTGGGATTCACTGCCATGGGAGGGCATGGACTAAAACAGAGCATCTGGATTTGAAAATGGAGAGGAATAATTTTGTGACCAGTAATAAAATGTGTAGCTACAGATACTAAAATAATGATAGGGCCGTAACCCGAACGTGGAGAGAGTCAGAGTGCGATTCCTCTCTATGCGACACAGAAGCACTGCACATGTATCGTGGTGGATTTGTGCAGTGAAGAGATGGGGTCACTTTGTCTTGAGGTAGCAGATAAATCAGAACTGATGAACAAGACCAATTAGTTTCTGACAATATGTGTCTCAAAGTGCAAAAGTGCAAAGGAAGTTAAGAAATCCTGGTTGTCTTGGGGTGACTTCATGATGTTGTATCCCTTATTGCCACTCTATGCCCAGAAATTAATCCTGTGCCTTTCTGTGCATTTAAACTGAGCCTGAGAGGGGGGAGAGAAAAAAACCGAGCGAACTTTTAAAAGCAGTTTTGTGTTCGAGGACACGGCGATAGCTGCCGCTGCTGCAGAGCGGGAGTAAGCACCTTTCCTTGCTTTCCGGTCAGCTTTCGGCTCTGTTTTCTCCAGAGAGAGAAGGAGAGTTGAACTTTCTTTTCCCTGGGACTTTGGCTTCTTCTTTTCTTCTGGAGCTGTGAAACAACACCAAAACATCATCCGGGAGGCCCGGAGGGGCCTGCGCCGAAACCCCAGCTCCAAAGAGGAGGAGAGAGAGACAACACCCACAGAAGGACTTTAAATCTTCCCAGGTTTCTCTCCACAGTGAGAGGTTTTATTATTTAGCATTATTATTATTTTCCCGTGTGTTTGTTAAATAAATATTTTTTTATCTCTTTCACTTTCCTCTGAGGAATTTCTCCCCGAACCTGGTGGGGGAGGGGTGGTTGTAACCTGCCTTCTATCAGAGGACATTCATTTCGGATGTTCCTCCAAATTTTGTCTCAAACTGGGACACTGGTAAAGATTTGTTATGCAGATGTTTCTGGGAACAGAAATAATTTTTGTAAAAGCAGGAGAATATTTCAGAGGGTGGTTTGAAGGCTGGATTCCTTTTTTTGTGGACCTATAACAACTTTGAAATGCTTGCTATTGTTTCTGGATATTTTTTAGAAATAAGAAGGTGGAAGTGAAATCTTGGCTTTGCAACTTCTCTGAAAGAGTTTGTCTGACTTAGGTCATAACCAAGAAAGAGAAGAATGGAAGAGTGGATTTTCAGCAGAGAATAGAAAGGAGATGGAGATATGGTAGAATGGGAGTGTGGATGGGGTGCTTTAGGAAAGAGGAAAATCAGCAAAATCAGTTGCTGCTCAGTTTGTAGAGCTGTGTAGCTACATACTAAATAAGCAGTGATGGCTCCATCAGGCACTTTGCTGAATGTGGCCAGGAGGGCATTTTTTTGCTCCAGGCGGGGTGGTGGCTCTGGAAGTAGGAGCGGTCAGTGCTGATTTCTTGTTCCAAACCACACCCCAAATGAAACTTTTCTATTGTTTTCCTTCCAGACCTGTTGGCAGCAACTCTGACTGCGTCATGCCCTGACATAATAGTGAGCACATCTTCTCTTTGTGGTCCAGTCAGGTTTCCTCCTGTCCAGTGGGATCTGGCAGTAGAAATTTTACCAGTGTGATAGTGTCGCCATACATTTTCAGACCTTAATTTCTTGGAGGGCTGCCTCCAAGAGCTGTAACATTCTGTAATTGTTCGGCACACGTGTTTCCAAATACCTCAGTGTAAAACTATTTTTTTTTCCTGTGAGAAGACTATAGTACAAGTTCTCTTGAGTCTTTGACGCCTAGCCAAAAATGACACCATTCATTTAAACTTGAACATTAAAGGCTTTATTCACACACATAAGAAAAGGGTATTTCACAGTTTTCCAGTAGGATTTTAAATGGAAATGAGAGTGCATGAAAATATCACCTAGTCCAGCATTTAGTATAGGTAGGTATGGGATGATGTGTTGAAACTGAATGTACTGAAGATGGAATTAATTATATATATATATATATATAATATTCATTCTTTATAGCTTTAGAAAAATTGATAACAAGATGCCTATACTCAGGAAGAACAAAGGAGAATAAAATACCTTTTGATGACAACTCTGGTGACAACTAGTGGCTTATAACCTGGGGAAGACCACACAGTATCACCTCCCCATCACAGCATATGTCCTGATGTACAGGTTATAGAGTAGCACTAAGGATTGTCACTGAGTGCTGGGCTGGCTATGTGTCTGATGGAGTCTTCCTTTCACACACTAGGGCTGCTTCAGAGAAGTTCAGTGATAAGTGAAATTATCCTTATATGCATATTGGGAAGTTTTTAGATCCTCCCATGCAAAGATTTCACTTAAACATAAGGTGGCTATTAGTAGTAGCGATACCCATAAAGTTTTCCAGCCTTTTCAATATTCAATCATGCTACTTCATTTTGTCACCTCCTAATATAACAGAAGAAAAACTGTATCTGTGAGGATTTACAACTACAGTCTCCCCCGTGTTAGGCATGCTGATGGCCCAAGGGCACAAAAGGAGTTAAATACCTGCCTTGTTTGCTCCTTCAATATGGAAAAAAAGTGAGTTAATTTGCTACCAGCTTAGCTTAATTGCAGAAGTTGTTAGTGCAGCAGAAGCTAAACCAGGTTGCATTTGAAATGTGCTTGTTAAACACAAGCATTTCTTCTGTCTGGGAGGATGACTACATGTATATGTTGCATATTTATGTGTGCCCTGAAGCTCATCCTCTTCCATAGGGGAGGTTCTTGTAAGCCATCCTAAACTCAGTTACTTCACCCTGGGCAAAGTACTTTTTCCTCTGTGTTCAGTAAACATATTTATATTTCAGTCACTTCTTGAAAACATCAAAGGTAAAAGGAATGAGGGGACTGCAGATCTTCTGTCTTCTTAGAGCATAGACGCTCTCCTGTTAGGTTCATAAAGAGCAAAATACATACATATAGCTTTACCATTACCTAAAGAAACCTTTCAGGCTGAAGACGACAGAAAATAGGAAAGACAAGGAAAAAAAAAAAAAAAGAAAATAAATGTAAAACCTCTGTGGAAAAGTATTGATTATACACCTACTGCAGTCCATATTGAGCACTGGGAATAAAATGGCTTCCTGACTGATCAGAAGTACAGTGGATAATACACAAACCAAAAGGTGTCACCATCTGATGACTACATTTTCCTGCATAACCTGCTCAGGTTATGATCTTGAAATGCTGTTGAATAACTCACCCTGATTTATATTTTATACTGTTCAAATTTTTAGAATTAGCCTGAAAAATCTGTGGCTGGCAGACAAATTTCATTCTCAGGTATTAGTAAAGTCACTACACCCTCAAATATTGTAGCATAACCTCTCGAGAATTTGGCTGCACCACAAAATTTCAGCTTATATTTTCTGCATCTTCACAAGTAGTGTAGTTGGTTCTGGTTGCAAAGAAAACCACATGGAATTTGAATTGAGTGCAACCAATGTGGAGTTGGGCTTTAAGAGAGATAAGAATGCATTCTGCATTTCTCTCCATGAGGTTTTAACTCAGATGATCAGTACTTTAAAAATATCTTCATTGATAACGAGGTCATATCTTTTATAAGAAATTAGAGGGATGATCACAGACTTGCATAACATATTGCGCCTGGAGTTATTTTATGATACAAGCTGCTGGGGGAAGGGCAGGTTTGAGACATCCTGCAATTATTTTCTTGACTAACCAAGAAGGAGTCGAGCTACATGGAAAATGTACAAGACAACTAAATTCAGGATTTAGGGCAAAGTTTCCAAGCAAGCCCAGCGGTACTAACTAACTGCACAGCCTACTGTGAATGGGTGCATTGCACGTGGCCACGGGATGAAGCTTGTTTTTCATAACTATCTCTTCCTTTTTCCACTTTTCCACACAGGAGAGACTGAGATACTGACAGAAAGTGCAAACTTATTAGGCCAAGTGCACATATTCACCCTGTTCTCTCATATTTTAAATCTGTCCTAAAATATTGTGAGGTCAGAAAATATAAACTCCTACCAAATAAAATGCACTTCACATACAAATTCTTTCCAAATAACATGCATTCCACAGCAGTGTTTTTCAGGATCAGTCCTTCTCAAACAAATCTCTAGCAGAATGGAAGCCATTTCATACTACTAAAGCCCAATTGCATTCTGTCAAAAAGGTCCTTTGGATGTCTCTACAGAGTCAGTGAGAATGTAAGAGGAAAGCAGGAATCTTTTAGATGCATCATGGCTTCAAGCCCCAAATGCTGCTGGAGATACTTCCTGATCCGTTGTACACCTTTGTTTTCCAAATAAATGCAAAATTACAGTCGGAAAGTTTTCTTAACATGCAAACAAAACTTTAGGTTGTTTATTCGAGAAAAAAGGAAAAAGTAAGACTCTTGAGAAGTTTTTGTCTGAAGGTGGTGAAAGCTGAATTTGTTTAGCCCCAGAACGGGTATAGAACTGCTCCAAGAAAGTACCTCACTCCTAAGCTCCAGGACCACCTGGAGGGATGAAAGGGCACTTCAGGACTCAGGTCTATTCAGGACTTGGCTTCCCCACTGAGAGTTTCTACATGGATGCCAGTGAGTGCCAGTCAAGCTGCGGCTCTTATGATGTGGACAGGCATCCAGCAGGGACCTGACTGAGTTGATATTGGTTTAACAAAATTCTTCTGGTATATAAAACTCTGCTAAAAACTCACAGTGCTATGGAATTAGCACTTTGAATCCTGGTGTGTCTGTGGAGAAACTGGTGTTAGCACAACAGGAAAAAAGGCTGCAGTCTGCTGAAAATCTACCCAGCTTGAGATGAAATTCTTTGCTCTATACTTTTATCAGATAAATCTTCTGTAAATGCAATATAAATTTGCACTAAAGCAGAGCATTTCTTATATGAGAAGGGTAATTGAGTCATCCTGACCATAGCAGATGGCAATACTTTGTGATGCAGTAAAAGACAGGGAAAAAAGATGAAACAATGGAGGACTTGAGAAGAAGGAGACGTTCTAAACCTCCAAACCCTAAAACAATCAACTTGTGCCCTACGACATGGACTTCACTTGACTTCCATAAAAAGATGGAAGTTTTTTATCAGACAACATCTTCCTCCCCTGTAATACATAATTCAAAACCAATCCAGCATTCTTCTCAGTTAGATTGGCTTCTAATAATAATAAATAATGATGCTCAGCATTTTTCAGCTTCAACTAATGTAATTAACAATCATTCCTTCATCCCGATGTAATGTGTGCATTTTTATGTCCAGTAGGGAAACTGCGGCATAACAGTTATTATTCCAGAGGGGAAAAAATCCCGGAGTAGAGTCAGAATTTAATGCTAATCCTTCTTGCCTAATTCTCACTGAAAAGCAGCAATTAAAGCAACACAACAAGATTTGAGCATTTTACTGTGATGACACTGAATTGATTTAAATTCCATTGTTCCAACAGGATGCCTGTACGACTTCAGTCAGATCACCAAATTTAGCTCTGCTGTGAGCTTGTGCAACTCCCACATAAGTCACTGAGAGTTATGGCTGGGTTATGCCAGACCTAGACTTGGCACTGAGCAAACAACCCTCATGATAATGAAGCGAACTGATTTCAAGTGAATGCTAAAAATTCCTGGCAAAGTAACGTTCCTCTCCTCCTGCCAAGCGTCATCAACATTATTTTTTGGGCGGATTCAGATCCCTGAGAGCAGAGTTTTCCATTACGTGTTCCTAATTGTTAAAGATTGGGCCTGCTATAATACTTGAGAAATAGTGCTTTTAGTTGTACTTGTTCCCATAACACCAGGGTGAAATAGTGCTTTTCTCTCAGCTGGTTAAGGCACAGGATACAGTAGCAGCCTTCCTAGCAATGTCAAGGCATTAGACAGAGGCAAAGCAATCCACAGTCAACAGAACGAAGGGAACAATTCACACTGTTGTACATAGATACAGAGGTTAAACCCAAACACATGAAAAAGTGATGCTGGAAGCACTTGGGAACAGCTGGGCCAGATGAATAACTCAATTGGATGCCATGAGGAACAAATTAAACAACTGACTGGAGACCAGGCTGCTTGTGTGACAGACACTTTAATCAGGAAGTCAAAAGCTGATTGACAAGATGAAAAGCTGGATGACATGAAAAATGGAAACAGAAGGAACAACACGAGAAAAGGGCACCCTGGGTCAGCATGCTGACAAAAATAATCAAGTACGACAGGCCATAATCCAATCTTCGAATGTTTGGCACGGTGCTAGTTATGAAGGTCTGAAGCTAAGAGGAAAGAAAACTATTATTAAGTGAAGGAAATTATCTGCCTCTCTAGAACTCACTGCTATGTGTTCATCAGAGATTCTCTTTCTATCCACAATATATTATAGATATATACTAGAAATAGCTTATGTTGAATAATATGAAATAAAATTAAAATAAATTATGTATGTAGAAATAAAGTACTTCTGCAGCAATGTTAGAGTAAGTCATTGCTTTTTCAAAAACCTACAGCTAAAGAGGTGTTGCCATTGAGTAGGTGTGAAAAATGAACTCTATCACAGTACATGGGCTTTTTTTTTCCAGATGAATGTAAATCTATTGCTTTCAGGTCTTCCATAGGAACCTAAACTTAGAGACTCACTGCGCCTGGAGTTATCTGCAAAATGTAAGGAAATTTGAAATTCCCCAGTAGTGCACATTTAAGATGTTCTGCACATGCTGTTCAGTTAAGTGCCTCCACAAGACCAAAGGGCTGATGTGTGATAATTGATGGTAGAATTCAGCATTTCACTGGCTGAAGGTCCAGAAGAAAGGCGTCATGAACTTAGTGTCTGAAATTCACAATTTGATATCTAAAAATGTAGCTTATTTTTTTCAGAAGTGCTGAAGAGATTGTGCCAAAGACTGATTTCAAGCTGGTACTCTTGGAAATCAGGTTACTTGGGAACCTTGTTTTGCACATACCCCTCCTACCCCCAGCAGTAAAAAATTTGTGTTAATTGCTGCAGCGGATAAATGAACTCAGGTTGTGCTGTAAATGGAGTAGATTGTAGTGAGTTTATACAGGCCTGAGAGAAGTATTTGGTGACAACTTCAGCATGACTTCTTCCAGACTTGGGATGGAGAGAGCTTTCATGAAGGAGTGTTAGAACTTGAGCTCTAGTCTTGAAAATGGGCAACCTGATGTAGGATTAGGTGGCCTTGTAGAGAGTTTCTGTACATTATGTATATCATTGCACACAAAGGCTTGTGCTATTGGTAACTAAAGAAGAATTAACCACAGCAGGGCATGCTAGGCTCTCTGTTTCAGCTTCTTGCCTTTTGTCAAAAGGGGTGTGATCTATTGTCTCCTGACATAATGACAGCTTTTTGTTACTGAAGTGCTTTTCTCTCTTTTAGAGAACAATATTAAAACAATACTTTGATTGTCAGGCTTAATGTGGAGCACTCTTCGCTGGAAAGAAAGCTACCAGTAAAAACGCACCACCAAAAAATGGTAGAAGAGGGAAATTCTGAATTTGAGATTAATTTATTTCTGAAACTTTTTCTCCTGTCTGCTTCTCCTTTTATTGCCAGTGTCTTTGGGATTATTATTACAGTTTTGTGGCTTTTTGTGTCTCTGTGTTTTCCTCTATTTCCCTCCCTTCAACAGTGGTCTTCTCTTTCAGTGACAGCACAGACCCAGGACCTGTTTCATCTCTTCCACATTTGTTTTTCTAAACAATAGCAACAATCGCTGGAACAACAAATCCTCTACTGGTACCAAGCTGTGCCCAGGTTGATGTTTACCACAAACAATGGCATTAAACTTCCTAGAAATCCCCAAACTGCTATTGAACGAGGAAACTGTTGTTTCAGAGGATGTGGTAGGTTGAGTGATTCTATTTTCTTCCTTTAGCTTTATCTGCTTTTGCCCTGGCATCTGCCTTTGTGATGTTTTTCTTTAAGGCTTTTTATTCTTGCTTGTCCTGTAATGTGTTGCAGAGGCAGGACATGCTGTGCTCTCCTCTAGGAACTTTGTATTTGTTCTTTTCTTGTTTTGCTGCTCTCTTACTCAAAGATAAAGGTCATCATGACAGGAAACATAGTATATGCTTGCTGCTGGTGTTGGTAAAACTTATAATAAATGAGCTTTGTTCTTGATTTAAATTCTGGTAGACAGATGTTTCTGCATTCAAGAGTCTTACTGTACTTGAGACAATTTTTTTTCCTTTCTGCATGAAGAAATTAAAGACTGTTCATACATGGCCACAGTGTAGGTGAAGGGATTGTGAGATGTTGCCCTATATCGGTCATGACTTTCAGATGAGCGAGGTGAAAAAAGACGATAGGAAGGTTCTTGAAAGCAGGGTTTATCAGCCTCATGAGATAAACACAGCAAATCTTTAATTAAAAATGTACATAAAATTATTTTGGCCAAGAGTCTGGTAAAATGTTTCTGTAACAAAAAAGATCCATAGGCTGGTCAGGGGGCAGAATGTCAAACTCCCTTTTCTTAAGGTTTTAGGGTTATGAGTCCTATAGCCTGAAGCAGCATAAAATTTGCATTTAAAAAAAATAAATGGGGGGTATATGTGTGTGTGTATATGTATGCATGCATGTGTGTCTGAGAGGTAAGGAGGGAAGGTACTTGTAAAATATCTCACAAGATTCATCCAGGGTGCACTCACTAAGAAAGAAAGGCTCCTGGCTACAGTGAGTTCAGGTTAGGTCTGGTTTCTACCCAGTTAAAAGAGCTATTATATGTAGGTGCTACGTTCTAGAATTTTTTAGTTTATGAACAGATTGATTAGATGAAAGTGAATAACTCCTTAATGTGTAATATTTAAAAGTAATTTCCAAAGCAGAGAAGAGTTTGGTTCATGATACACTTACTGAAATAGATCTTTCCCATAGTATTAGAAATAAACTGTATAAAGGGATGCAGATCCAAGGACAATCCATGCTCAGCCCAGAACTGAAATCCCTGCAGTGTGGCCTGAGTGCAAGATCAGGACTGGAGGAGTGACCCAGAGCCAGGAGACCAAACACTGCTGAAAGGAGGCAGGATCCGTGCCTGGCTCAGATTAGCACTGAGTTTGAGCCCAGCTGTTTTGGCAGCACCCAGCTGGTGTTCACACAATGAACAGGTGAAAATGTGATAGAGATGAGGTGTCACAGCAGCAGAGCCCTGCATGTCTTTCCTGTGATTTACAGGTGTCAGAAGCAGTATCACCAAGTCTAACTCAGCCAATATGTAATGAAAAATGTTCTATAATGAACATTTTTTGGAGTGAAAAAGAATCTTATCCTCTAAGCATGGAGATAGTTTGATATTTTAAGATCTTTTTTACATTTTGGAAGATAAGCAAGATGCAGCAGTCCATGATGAGCAATGGATGGAGATCTTTTTGCAGTGGATTTGTTAAATTGAAGTTTTACGTAAAAATTTTCAATTACAAAAGATGTCTGTATATCTAGGTGTCTGTCTATGCATAGATTTTTATTGGCATTAGGCAGTTTTGTTAACATTAACCATGAGGGATGTAGAAAGACATATGTTCCCCCTCCCCCGATAAAACACAGACACCTCTTTGTTAGACTGTATTCATAGCAGGGCTGATTCATAGCTCTCACAAAGCCAAGAAAAGAGAAAAATGTGTGTATCAAAGCTGAGGGAAGCACAAGTGTCCCATGCCCTACTTCCAGTTCATTTAAGATCCCATTTTCATGGTTTTTAAAGGAAGTTATATTGCCTGTTTGAAGAGTCCTGGTGGCCAGACCCATGAAAGTTTTAAGTTTTCAGAGAGTGACCAATATTCAGTCCTTGCTTTTGGCTTTGGTTCTCTGGGCTAGATCCTCAAGCAGAAGCATACTGTACTGCTTTTCTTCTGAGAATAGGCATCAACAGTCTGGCTACTACACTATTTGTATGCCTGTTGTGGTGCCCTACACCGCCATCCGAATCACTTACACACTACACATCCCAGAACTTCCAAAAGGCATGAACTTGCTGTGATAGACTCCCTCAACTAAAACAAAGTAGGAGCAAGGAATAAAAACCTGCAGATTTTGCAGAACAGTCATGGGCATCACTTAACTCTGTTTTCAGTAGCTCAAGAAATACACCCATGCTTGTGCTTCACCACCTCTCTCCTGCAACACAACAGCAGCATATTCTTTAAGCTGAAGTTAACACTGATGGTGTGCCTTTATTTTTTGTGGCAGTGCCTTATTCGCTGGTAGAAGGACCTTACCTTTAGTCTTGCATTCTTGACTTGAAGGTCTGGTTTTATTCTGTTAACTTTTATGTCCATGGCCTTTGTCCTGTGAAGCATTTATTTTGAAGCCACACTCACTACTTGATATCTTTGTTCTGCTCTTAGTAACTATCCACTGTCCAAAGGCCTCTCCCTATTGATATCCAGTTGTTTCTGGCTTACCCATCTATAAATGTCCATGCTAGGGCAAAGACTGGACAGTTTTCAGCCTAACAACCTCATAATACCAATCATGAATCATAAGCTGCATGATTACAAATACCCCTCCCTAAAACGCTGCAACCACTATGAAATAATTTTGAAACTCCTAGCAACATTATCACTTCAGTTTTCCTCTGAACTCGCCCATCTGCTTATTAGCTAGACACAGATCTGCTTAAATTGGGAAATCAAAGAAAAAGAAGGAAGTCTGGTCCAGAATTTAGGACTCTGCTTGGCTTAATAGACTGGCCTTTAGCAGGTAGCTTTGAGTTGGATGCAGAAAAGGGCCCAGGCAACAAAACATTCAACATTTATTCAATATAATGGCATCTATAGTTCTGTGTTAGGTTCCCTGATGGCCTGTGAAGTGCTGTCCACACACCATGGCAGGAGAGGAGGTGTTTGAGGATGGGAACTGCTAAGGTCCACTCACAGAGCAGGCACTGCTGAGGAGCCAGGGGGGTGAAAACGCCTTGAGCTGGAGGCACTCAACCCATGGAACTCTCACCACCAGGTTCCAGCAGAGCCTGAAGTCCTCCTATCAAAAATGTTTAATGTGGGCTGCAATAATTAAATGCTAATTGTCCAGAGAAAGGGAAAGAATAAGTATGACTTCATAGGCCAGTAATTATGTCACCCTCTGAAAAGGATGTTAGAGGAAGAAATCTGCGTCCCAGTCCCCACTTAAATGACTGTTTTCCATTTTCCTTGAATACATGTCTATATGTAATATGAAGAATATTGCTATAATATGATATAATCTAATGATAGAGCATTAAATAGCCATTAGAGCAGGAACAAAACTTAGGTCCCCTCCCTTTGGAATGCCCTAATCATGAGGCAATGGAGTCATGCTTATTCTGTCACTTGTATTCTTTCTGGCCCAGTGAATGCTTCATTGGTCCAAGCACACTGGAAGCGCTTCAAAAGAAGTTTGCAACAGCCCTCCTTGTGTATAAAACATTGTTCCCTGGTCAGAGAATTCACAGTGGAAGGTGTGGGTTCAAACCTTCCCAAACAGAGGGGAGAATTAAATCTTAACTTACTAAAGCCTTGGTGGATATCCCTTACTTCTGAGTTACGGGGTGTTTGGGGAAAAGTCAGAGTTTTCTTCTCACCTTTTCTGAGGATTGTAAGAGAAAGCTTAATCCAAGAGGAATGCTCCAAAATGCCATCCCAGTTCAAACCCCCATCTGCAGGGTGAGGAGGTCTCCTTCAGAACTCGATCCCTTAGAAGGCTTGGCTGTTTGTTGCTGTGAAAACTTGAAGTCCCAGGAAAGTCTAAAGAAGACTTTCAAATATGAAGCAGATTTTCTGGGAAAAGCAAAGTCAACCTGTGTGCGTTTAAACTGCAAGAACTAGTAGCCAACAGGAGATGTTGTGGATAGAGACTTCATCATTCACAGAGGCAATGAGGCAAGATACAAGTAGTTAAATCCTATCAAAAGTCTGCCATTATGCCATGGACAGATATTAATTTTAGGGAACAACTGTGTGCTGTAACAAATTGCCTGTTTGCTCTTTCTCTTTTTTGGTATAACTGCCCTCATTATTTTCTGTGAGCACTTCTTAAATTGGAATAGGCAAAATTTCAGCTTACAGAGCTTTAAGAAGTGGTTTCAGATAGTGTGACTGAACTTAAATGCCGTAAGAAGTGTGAACAGCTGGTCAGCCAGTGGTAACTTCTGGGTTTGTTGTGTTTGAGACCACCCAAGGAGTGTTGTTGAAACACATCTGAATCAGGAAAAAACTGTTTGTCTAGAGCCTTACTATATCTCTAAGTTCTTGCTTTGCAGAACAGGATAATAGATCTTTCTGGTTTCTTTTACATTTGATAGGTGTTAGAATAAATACACCAAAATTTTTTTAGCAATGGGAATGATTTGGGGGATAAAAATGAACCATATAGTTCAAGCTGCTGTGGAAGAAGCCTTTTTTTTATTGGGAATGCTTTGTGTTTTGTGGAGATTTGTGTTCTCTGTGTAGAAAAGGTGCAATACAGGCATGGCTAGGACAAGCTTTCCCCACCTAAATTGCCACTCTGGTTCAAAGGTTTAGTCTGAGAATCCCTCCTGAGGTGCTAAAAAAAATTGAGTGTATGTCTGCTTCTACCACATTGCCTGATTGCTGCCAGCTGAGCTGCACACGAGTGTCCAGTGAGACCAGGAACAAAGGAGCTGCTTGTTTCCAGCGGGTTCTCAAAAACCACCAAAGGACTGAGATTTTCAGTCACTTGGAACAACTGCCAGGGAATGTGGATAAGGTGCCTGGCAGAGCTGTTCTGGAAGAGCTGACCCTGCAAATCGGCAAGGTGAAATAGGCCTGATTTTCTTCCAGAATAATGACTGTACCTGATGAGCTAAATATAGCAGAATTGATGAGTATTCTCTCAACCCTGTAAAGTTGAGGTCCTAAATGGAAAAAGAAAAAAAATCACCCTCTCTGAATATACTTTGAAAAGACACTTCATCTCGTTAAAATCTAGAAGCATGTGGCCATTGATTTCAGTGAAGGATCTGGTGGTTTGCCTATATTAAGAATTAACATCAGCAATAATTCTGGCTAGTACAGAATGGTTACAGGAAATGTTACTCACTGTAACACAAATTCCAGCATTATTTTAAACGTTTGCTGCAATTATTTTATTGTCTTTCAGTCTTAACAGGGACTGGTTGAAACATATGGCCTGAGGGTGAGATAAGGAATATTCTATAGGTGGTAGGAATGCTGGCTTAGTGCCCTGCCTAGGTAAGTTGCCTTTGTTACTATTGCTGCAAATTCTCAAAAGAGTGCCTCATTTGTCTTGTGCTTACAAAGCTTACTTGGGAAACTGGTGTTTGTTTAAGTAAAAAACTGCAGAAATTATTTCTGCTTTTTGAACACCAACTTGAGGTACTTTGGGCCTGATTTTGATAGGTGCTGAGACGCCATCAGTCTCTGCTAACGCATGTAAGCAGTAGGTGCTCAGACTCTCAAGAGGTTATGGTTGTGTGAGTTCTTACGTCTGCACTTACCTCTCCTGAAAGTTTTCCAGTTATACGATGGCCTAAAAGTTACTTGTAGAGTTCAAGAACCTTTGAGAACTTCAGCAGCACAGGCCTACCTAGTTTTCTTCTTTTTAGCACAGATTTGGCAGTTGTTCATCAGTTAGTATGGTCTCATATAGGCGTTCTTAAATATTTTCGTAGTGTGAACCACCCCACCAGACAAAAATGTGCAAGCCACTTCCTCCCACAAAAGTTGTTTATGTGGAAAAGGAACATTAGGAAAGTATTTAAGGTATTTTTAGCTGCCTTTTAGTACAGTTTAGAGGCTGGAAACAAGGAGCACTGTGGTCTAGCTGTATGATGCTGGGAGCTGATGTATAGTCCTGCAGCTGCAAGTAGGTGGAGATGGCCAAGATCCTTGGCCAAGTCTCATCTCCAATAACTCCCTGGCATAGTGTTTTCCAAATGGTGAGGCAGCTCAGCAGGGAAGTGTGAGCACACTGCAGCGGGGGCGTGGGGCAGGACCCCAGTCTGGCACAGCTCGCCAGGGGAATGGGGTACTGGCTCATCCCACCCTCTCCGAGGGTGTCACCGTGGCCTGGGTGGGTGCATTGGGTCTGGCTCAACTCTGGATGTGCCAGAGCAGACCACAGATCTGGCAGGAGTGGAAAGGAGGTGACAAGTATCCTGGGAGGGAGGGAAGAGGTGGTAGCAGTGGCATCATCAGAGCATCTGAGAAAGGGCAGAGGGCTGAAGCAAGCAAGCCAGGCATTTTTTTCCAGCTGAGGCCTAACTACAGATCACTCATCTGCATGTAATTCACATTGCTGAAGGTTAGCTGCAACAAAATCATGAGGATTTCTCAGTAAACATAGGTGATCTGAATATATATATATGGAGAAGAAAGGTAGACAAAAAATCCTTACATACTTTCCAAAGCTAAGAAACTGACTTATGCATTTATCTGAATGCAGTTATCTACCTCCACATCTTCCCTAACACTGTAACCTCTCTATAGTAAAGCAGAAGATACTAGAAGGGAAAAACAACACAACAGAAGCTGAAAATGAGTATTACATTGACAAATGTAATCGTCCATCCTGGAACTGACTTGTAAGACTCATAAAGTGACTCATAAGGTGGTTTTCCCAATTCTCCCCAGAGACATCCCCTTTACAAGGTGACAAGCCCTGGCTGCATTGTTTCATATCTCAGCACATTGTTGAAGGCAGATGAAATTTTTAAGTTCGTTTTTGATGACTGGGAGGAAAGTGCAAAGCGATGGTGGAGTAATCCCAATAGCTGTCCCAACATGTGTTATTACTTTTTATTGTTATTGACTCTTATGAATTTTTAGATTGACTGTTAGAATTGGGGAATGCTAAACTTGTCTTTTTTCATACATGACAACACTTATAGAAGACTTAAGTGCATTTAGTTTTCTGTTCTTCCCAAGGGCAGTACCTATAGCAGCCTGACATTATATCCACATACATGAGATATTACTGAGAGCATTGTCATGGTGCTATTTAAGCTTCCTAGCATAGTCCAGGGAAAGGATTTTGCTTCAAAGAAAGCTCACAAGAAATGTTCCCATTTGCTAAATTGCCAGCACCTCTTGCAGTGACACCAGAGGTGACACACAGGGTGTCCTACCCAGGGTAACTTTCCAGCTCTGCTACCATAGCAGCAAAAGGGCATTAATGTACTCAAATATACCTGCCTTATTGCTTATGAAAAACATTAGAGATACCACTGTGAATTAGCAAAGATTCAGTATCAACAGGGACCTTCTATGAGAAGTGGAAAATTAAACCATCCAGAATCTGCATCTGTGGACTCCTTTCACAGAAGTTTTCTATTGTTTTAAAAGTAAAAGCTGTTTTTAGAGAAAACAAGTTTCTCTTTCAAAATGGAATGAAGGCTGAGAGTGCTTGAAGAACCTGCTATAAGGTACATATAAAGAGACATTTCCTGGGGTTTTCCGTGGCAATAATCCTTGTAGAAGGGAAACAGAGTCTAGCAGCAGCTTTTATGTTAGAACAACTATTTTGTTATTGTAAACTCTGGGGAGAAGTTATAGGAGTTGATGGATCAACAACTTTTATCAAGCTGCAACAGCTCTTTCCATGGCTGTCTGAAAATGCAAACAACATAAATTGGACAGGGAGGGTGGGATCACATATTCCAAGTTTAATTTGTCAGCCTGTAATGCACATAAATGACATAAAATATAATTGCTTTTGAATTGGGCCCCTTCAGGTTTCATGTTGGTTGCAGAAAAAAAGAACCAGGTGTTTCTTCAGCAGGAATCACAGAAGCAAGATAAATATTCTCTGGTCTATGATGTTTTATAGAGTTTCCAAAATAATCCAATTAATTATTTAATTATTGGGTGTGTTGATCATGTAAAATATAATTGGCTTAGGGCAAATAGCAGTACAACCCTGGGAGCTGGCTGACTGAGCTTGTATGATACACTTTTTGCCAACTCTTTTTTCTGCTATGAAAACATTGTAAGGTGAATTAATGCTACGTGATCTTTCTTCCATTCTCTTTCATAAATAGAAGAGTCTCAACACAGAGACTTTCCTCCTTTCTGATCATCACCTTGTACTAGCAAGTAACTTGGAGAGAGAAGAGCCAGTAGCAAGCATAAATATTGTGATAGGAAAAGATAGCTTTGTTCAACTAACATTGATTTAAAGAAAAGGCAATCTGTTTGAAAGAATCACATTTAATCCTCAGCTCTGTGAGGAATTCCTCATGGTAGAGACAACAAAGAACCATTTCTTCCCTTGTCAGCACCAGTGGGGTGGGTCTGGAAAAAGGAACATGGTGCAGGATTTACCGGGGCACCATGCAAATATAGGTAATTGAACTGGGTTGAATTAGCAAGCTGACATAGAATTTTCCTTTATGATGTTCTATAAGCAAATATACAAGAAATAATATGTAATTTCTTTAAATCAGCAGATATTTCTTTAATAATATTTGTGGTCTTCCAAGCTTTCTCTCTGTTCATGGATGTTCCTGCATTTACTCTGTGGTAGCTATTTTCCTGTTAAGGGGCAGGAAGTAATTGAAATGAGGACTGAAAGAAATTAGTGACTCATGGCCTCATGACTCTTCCATCCTAGCTTTCTTTTGTGCTTGTTCAGCAGCATCTGGCATCTGGGAATGAAATGCTACTTCCACTATGTTTGCTACAATCAAATCTTCAGGCAGACTGTGGGGTGGAAGTCCATTTGTCCAGTCATTGGGAAAAGAAAACAGAGAAAATGTAAACTGAGATCCCTGCAAAAAGCAGTTTCAGGTTCTTGAGATCTTCTCTTTGTCATTCCTGCTAGAAACATCCTGAAATATTTCTTTTCCTGGTTTGAGGTCAAATCATTCCCTCATCTTTCTTCCAGTGTTCTCTGCAGATCCAGTGGTTCTTGCTGGATTAGATTTCTGTAGTAAAGGAATGTGCAAAGCCACAACCACTTGAAAATGCAACAGGAGGCCCTACTAAGGAAAGGATTGGCTTCTGAGCTTTCCAAAAGGAGGACAGAATGTGTTATCTGACTGATTTTGCCCCCCTTGTGCTCATTCTTACAATAACCTTGTGGCTGAGTTCTGCAGTCCTAAGCTAAACGAACTTCCCAGAAAGTCAGATCTACTTATTCATCTGTACTCACAGCAAATTTGGGAGCTTTTTTCAGAGGACTTCAGCCAGGAGGAGGTTGAAGACAAGGGATTTTTAGCCCAACTGTGAGCCTACAGGCTGAGAACCACAACTGAAACCCTCAAAACTAGCATTTGATCCCAGAATATACACCAATACTTTTTCCCAAACACCAGAGTCATTGCAGAGATGGCAGAGTCTTAAGGCCACATTTTTTTACTGGCTGGTTTAGATCTGCTGCTTGTTGAGCAATTTTCATTGAAGACACTTTGCTCTCCCCAGCACTGCCATCAAGGTGCTGAATCCCCTCGAGATCAGGGCACTCACAAGTTGGAGGGACTAATGCCAAGTCTGAATCCTATTTGTGAAGTGATCCAAGGTACATGGACTTACTCACATGTGCTGTTTCTACTCGTCTTTATAACACAGAAGCCCCTTGACTATGAATACACAGGTAAAATTTTCAGTGTAAGATCTCTTTCAGGATGCATTAAAAAATGAAGCTCTGCCTTCTACAAGATGTAACTGCATCTAAAATAGCTTTCATTGGTCATGCAAATAAAATATTTCCATTCAAGAGGTATAAACAAGGTGTAAGCTGCCTCCTAGATGGCTGAATTTTATTTTCTACCTAAAAGGCCTATCATTGACTACATCATCTGCAGCTATACTGAGGAAGGAACTGCTCTCCATTTCACCCTATATATCATCTTACAGCGACATTTTCTTAGCTGGGAATTGCTTGGTGATTTGTCAGCAGACAAATCAGTGCAGGAAAGGGTAAATTGATCACATTCATCCAGCTCTGGAGTTAAAACCCAGATCTCAGCCAGAGTCCTGCTCCCATTACAAACCTGCCTGTCCACCTGGTAAAAACGTGTCTAAGGAGCAAAGGATATTAGAGTGGGGTGGAGACAAATTATAATTTATATTGCTATAGCTAACCTTCCTCTTTAAATTATAGGTCCTGGTGAAGATGTTATTTATGTGTTTTGAGCAGTTCATGGCACTGGGCCATTTTTCTTCTTTTCTACATATCTTTCTTCAGAAACCTCAAAGAAATGGCACTGAGTTTGCTAACTAAATGTCTGTCTGTACAACTGGACAGTAGGCATAGAGCCAGGTAGAAAGAATATCTCCCTGGAGTAATTTAACTGAAAATAAAGTTAGTCAACCAGTCACAGATAAAAGAGAGGTATCAGGTTTAAAAACCATAGGTGGTTTTACCATTCACAAGTAATAGTTTTTCAGTCAAGTTTCAGTCACTAAAATTCATTTAAGTTAAGAAAAAGGGCAGTAATTTGAATGAGAATTGGTACCTCAAATTTTAGCTGCCTGTGGTCAACTTTCTGGCCCTTTGTGGTGACTTGAATGATCACTTTCAGTACTTAATACCTCCGAGGGACTTCGAAAATGTAATTTGTTATTACTAGTCCTCTGCACAGTGGGTAAAATGTATGTGTCCAACTGGCAGGAGATTGCCCTGAGGACCAGCAAAGTTCATTGACCTGCACACAGACATCTGGTGATCCAGCAGAGAGATTTCTAGAAGGCAGCAGTTCATTGGTTTCACCACTGTTGCTAAAATTTGCTCCTATTAGTAGATCTCCAACCATTTTACACAGGTGCATCATCTCCAATGTCTGAGTGTGGAAACTGAGGCACCATGCTGGGAAAAGACAGGTCTGGAATTGCTGTGGTCCAGGCGATAGAGCCAGGCCAGGAGCTGAATGTGGGTATCCCAAATCTACGTTCAGAACCTTGTCAGCATTCCTTTTTGGAAATCCTTTAGCTAACAGATTAATATACTTTTCTGGGAAAATTCAGCATACAAGGTTTGCATGGTCCTAGCAAAACCCTTCACAGTGGTCAGAAGCGCAGTGATTTTCCAGTAGTTAATATGTTCATTTCCAAACCAGCCTGTTTGGAATAATGGTTCTGGTTCTTTTGCTTGTTGGTGTGCAGGCTCCCTGTAACCCTCCCGGAGCCAGGGAATTTTGCTGGTGTACACTCACAGTAATACAGCCTGGGATCAGGCCCTGGTGTATTCAGTAAGACAAACCCCTAACAGCCACCAAATCAACATGGCTTCACTTAAACAAATGAAGCAAGGAATCTATTTGAACTGGGAATTAAAAGGAGCTATTAAAACATTCCCTCTGGTATTTTTATTTTGTTTACTCATGAGACCTGGCTCATGCCCCTCTGACTCGCACCAAGTCCATATTTGGAAAACTCTGAACTCGTTTGCATACTTACATTCAGTCAAATTTTAGACTTTTTTTTTTTTTTTGTATACACAGTGCACTTTTCTTACTATTTCTCTTTTTTCTTAAACAATTTAAATCAGGAGGCTGCCTCTTTCATTTTGCTTTCAAAACATGACCAAAGAGGGATGTAAGTGCTTTCTTCAATTTCTTGAAGCTAACATTTCTCCCATACTTGTTATTGCTCCCTGGCCACTGCGTCCCATCCTGCATCTCCTCTTGGAAGAAGGAAGAAGCCCACAATGCCCTCAAGCTGCAGCAGGATGAGGAAACCTCAAAAGTTTAAATATGGGTCAGTTCAGAGAAGCAGCCTCAGCCTGGGTGCTCCAGTGACATGCAGTCCCGTGGGGCTCAGCAGCAGGTGCTGGGAATCTCTTCATATTTCCAGGACTTTCTGTTAAGGCCTGAAGGACTTTCTGATGGCTGTCCCCCCAGCCACTGCTCTCACCCAGCAACAAACGCCTGCCTGTGGGAGAAAGAAAAACTAACAGTCCTGAGGGATTTTTTGCTCAGGTGTGATCTGTAAACTCAGTTTTGGCTGTTAATGCCTCATACAAGCCATTTCACCTATTAAAGATACCACAACTATATTGAACCTGAACAAACGGAGACTCTAAATCAATAGGATTTCTTAAGTAGTAGTCAAACCACTAAATGTGGATGTCTTTAAGGCTCTCATGACTGCTGTGACACTGACCGGCAGGAGTGTAGGGAAGTGACAGACCCCATCCTCTGCCACCTCCACAGACATCTGCCCAGCCTGGATCCTCTTTGGTAGAGGAAACTAACTAAGAGGATTTGGGGATGCAGCTGGCAGACAGGAGAGGCCTGCATTTCTCCAGTTAGGTAGGATAAGATGCAGCCCCAGCCACACTGGTGTAAAATCCTGCCCATCCTCAGTTCCCAAGTATCTGGAGGAGGGGTCTGTGCTGGGAACCTGGCAGAGGGACTTACTGCAGGTGCCAAAACTCTGCAGTCAGGTGCCACCTGGGTGAGGGAAAAGGGAGGGAGGAAGCACCAGCTGATTACCTCTCCAGCAAGTCTTGTTACAGCATGGGATACAGGCACATCTCACTGACACAGCTGTTCACAGGAACTGCCTGGGGACCTAAATCCCCTCAGTAATATTTTAACATTTACCAAGCCCTCACTTAGGTACCAGGGAGTACTGGTGGCACCTCCCTTCTCACCATTGAGCTTCATATCTCCAAGTCCAGCTTTTGCTCAGGCACAGGGGCTCCTGAGGTTGTGCGGGGCTGACCTGCTTTGTATGTATGTCATTCCCAAATTCAGATCAGAGCATGTGAAGGCAGATATTCCCAGCAGTGGCTGGAGAGGAGAGCTGGGTGAAGGGCACAGCCATCAAGGCTGTGCTCTCATCAAATGCCAGTAAAGGAGATGCTTTCCCCCTTCCCGCTTCCATTCCCTGGGTCAGGAATAAGAGTACTCAGTCATGGTGTGAGAAACTTATTTTCATTTATGTTCTTTTTCTTAAGGGACTTGAGCCCATGCTCCCACTTCTGAGGAGAGGTCCTGCCAATTTATCAGGGGCACATTTGTGAGCAGTTTAAAGCTAGTGAGGGAGTAATAAAAATAACTGTGAAACAGAATATTTCTCAATAAGCATTGTACTATACATGCGTTTTTATATATCTATCAAAGACAATAGGAGTATATATGAGAATATAGCCGAAATGTTAGTATGTTTGACTGAAAAGGGCTTCTCCCCCTTACCCAGTCTAAGTGCTAAAGAGAGATAACCCTTTCTCCTCCTTCCCTGTGTTAAGCCAGTCTCCCCTAGCCCCTTTCTTTGGAAGAGAGGGGCCAGTTGTGCCTGCGTTACTGCAGGGCTGTGAGGTGGAAAGGTGCGTTACTGCCTGCTACCTGGCCTGCCACAAAACAATTCCTGCTGTAGCTGGTCTGGGATACTGGGAAAAGAGAAGAAAGAGGAGTGTTGCAACCAGCTATGTTCTCCTGCTGCGTTTGTGGACAGCCTGGCCTCTCACCTCCTTTGAAAATCCTGTCTGAAGTGTGCCAGGTATTGCTCAAAGCAGAATTTGACCTCCAGATTTTTCACTATTGTTCAGCTTAACTTTTTTTGTCTGTAGGGAAGAGGAGTGCGCACAACTGTCAGAAGTAAACAATTAAAAAATTTATTTATATATTGAGGAAAATTAAGCTGTGGGGTGCAGGGGAGCAGTTCACTGAATCATATCTTCAATTACATGTGGACATACATACAAGAAGTCACTCCATCCATATTGTAAGTATAAAGCAGCACTACACTTAGTCCAAGTCAAGGCTGTGCATATCGTATTCTCAAATGTGCTTTAAGAGACTTCACAGGTAAGACTGTTACAGCCCAGACCAGTAATTTAATTTGGTACTTATATGTCTTCATTACAGTAGTTTCCTATTGCCTCACAATTCTGAGTACATTTTTTATCATGGTGTTCTTTTTGTCCTGCAAAAAGTGTTTATGATTTCTCATAAGGCTCGTAAGGTTTCCCCTAACCCAGCCCACTGCAATCAAGAAGGGAAATGTCCATAGTACTCCTATGCTGCAGTCTGGGAGCAGAGATGGAGAGAGCCTATAGTCTATCCAACATCATAAATGAAGTTTCTGACAGAGCAAAGCATGAATTCAGCTCTTTTGACTTTATACTTGTCTGCCAGGATGAACTGAGTGACTTTCTTTTTTCCCTTACAGCGTTTTTACTGTGATTTATATAAAATCTGATTATTATTCTTTAATAGAAAGTTCTGAATAACTTGATAGTTATTGTTTCTACAGAAGCTAAAGTAATGTAAATTATTTGGAAGAAAAAGAATGCCAAAAGAGCATGGAAATACAGATATAGATCCAAAACATGCCACCCTGGCTGTCTTTGGAGTGCATGAAAAACTGGCAACAGAAGATGTTGTTTTTTTTTTTTTCACAGCCTGGCATCTGAATTTCATCCAAGGAGAAAAGTAAGAAAGTAGAGATGGAGATAAGTTCTCATTGCCACATTCATCCTTTTTGTTTCCTTCTTGTCGGAAGCAGGGCTGGATGTAAGTGAAAAGATCATGATGAAGGTGGAAAAATATTTAAAACTACCAGCAAACTCCCTACTTCTCTGTTCACTCCCTTCACCTTTATCCTGTTTTCTCTCTTAGAGCAGTGCAGACCTTTAGCATAGAATCAGTACAGTGAGAAAAAGAAAAGTTTATTGTATCATCATAGTGAATCAGTACAGGATTGAACCTGTTTATTGCCTCATGCTTTTGCCAGGGAAATTTGAAATGACTTGTGTCATGGAGGCTTCCACTCCTCCTCTGAAATTACATCTTGGATGAAGTAAGTTATTATTCTTATTTGTTCTTGCCATTACAGCCATATTTCATTTAGGTTTTGGCTGCCATTGTCCTAACCCAATAACTCAGTCAAATCCCTACATGGTTTTAAAACTGAAACCAGAAAGTAGCCCAAGTAAGTCTGACCAAAAAGGGATGAAAATGATTCCCTGTAGGAAGTGGAATGTGCAAAATTGTACTGATAAGTAGTGGTGCAGAAAGGCTGTTTTGACTTGGCCACGCCATCCTTATGGCATCAGGCTGCCAAACGTTCATCACACTGTGTGTGGCAAGCTACTGGTCTGGCACATATGTTAGTGGGAAGCTGATTGTGTTGTGGAATTCACACAACATTCCATGTAGGTTATGAGTAGCTGAGAAGGGTGCTGCAAACCCTTTCTCTGCTTCCCTTTCCTTCATCTTTTTACAAAGCTGCTTAAAACCAGGTTTAAGAAAGTTCTTAGCTGTGTAAAGATGCAATAGATGTCTAATGGAAACGAGGCTGAACACTAGTTCCCATGATTTCCCATGGAACTTAGGCATCCTCTGGACTGCTTCTTTCCACAAACCTGACTAGACTGTAATTTGCACTTTTAGGTATACATGATATGTAAATTTTTTAACAAATAATTTGGGATCTCTAACAGCAATGGTTAAATCAGACAGATGCTTTAGAAAATGCTAGTTACTGTCAGATAAAAATAGACAAGAAGGAGCATTACTGAAGATCAAAGTTTTGTTACAAAATAGTATTAACTGAGTAATTCCCTGCAGAAAGTCAGGGGGTTCTGGCTGGTTTTACCAAAACTATTCCCTAAATTTGCATTGTAGAAGTGGAAGGGGCAGTACTATGGTCATCTAAAGCAAGGACCACCTTTTGTGTGTATTTCTGAAGTGTCATAAAGCAAACAAGTTTTCCATGCTTGAAGGAGCTCAGAAGCTCTCTCAAGTTACAATTGTTCTTGTGGCTACAGCTATGGGAAGACTTCCCACCAGTCTCCGAGCAAGACTTCCTGTATTGTGGTATATGCTATGCTTCAGAGGACCCTAGCAATATATAGCATATAAAATATAAATTTTTGTGAAAAGGTGATAGGGAAAAAAATTGCATCCATAGTAAGATCATCTACTTCTTTACAACTTCAGTACAGGAGAAAACAGTGATTTCCAAACAAAGCCTCAATTAAGGATAAAAATAATTCTGCAAATAACACTGTATTTGCATGGGAAATATGCAAAATATCATAATGCAATTCTTAATCAACTAGAGAGCTGTCAGACATACAAAAATAAGTTAATTCTGCTGTTAATATATTGCTGCATATTATAAATATTAATTGAATGCTATTCAACATTAGTTGCATTATTGTTTAGCAACTGTTTTAACTCCCCCCACTTTTTAAGTTGTCAAATAATTGGCTTTCTTCTGCCCACATCTGTTCTCATAAAATGGATTCATGTGGAAAAGAAGGAAAATCTCATATAAACCAACTTAAAGTGCCAAAAATTGATGTTTCCAAAGACTCTGTGAGTTTGTCCTTTTTACCTAAGTTTGATAAACTGTGAAGCAAAGTTTTGGACTGGTTGCCAACCTTGGTCTGGCTCTAGGCATCCTTCTGTACTGAGGAGAGGATCTGCCATACTGTGCACTTACTGTGTGTCATGGGTACTCTGACCAAAATTCAGAAAATGCCTGAAGAAAGCCGACAGACTGCCTGTGGGAGAAACTGTCTGGTTTTCTCATTAGCAAGAGCTAAAGGGTCTGTATCAAGGCCTCTCATGTGGTAAAAAGAACTCATTAATTGCTTAATTCTGTGGTTGCTATTTATGTCATTATTTATTAATATTCTAGAATCTGACACTGGAGCAAATTCTAGTCTTAGTTAATTTAGTAAGTTAATAGTAAATTTAAAAAGTGGCTTGGTTTACTATTGTTCTTTTGGATTTCTTTTAATTAAAATAAAACCCTAACCCATTATAGGGTTATTCCCCACTATCACAAGTGCATGTACGACATTACACTGCTGTAGTACAAATTTCTTCACAGATATTAAAGGTTTTATATTGAAACAGGATGTGAGGTGGATAAATACAAATCCATGTTAACAGACATGAAGGTGAATGTACCTAGGTGTGCCAGAGGGCAACCTAATGAGTCCATGAAAAGCCTAGGAAAGAAACCAGAATACCAGCCCTGGCTGTGACCACCAACATATTTTCTTCATCAGTTCCTCAGCAGATAAATTCACATCAGCCAGCCTTGTACAGCCATAAACTTGGCACTTATTTCAAACACAGAAAATGTCATGTCCCAGGTAATAGGCATTTTAATGTCATGGAGAAATCCAGTCATCACTATGAAGAATGGGTTACTTTTGCACAACAGTTCGATCTGTAGAGATCTTAGACCTGTACAGATCTAAGCCAAAAGTCTGGGAAAGAACAACCTCATGCCAGCCAACCAGTGTGAGACGGTGCAAGAACTGGTCTCTGTTCTTCACCCCAGGTAATAGGCAGATTTAGCCAAACATGTTATTGAGCACAAGAGTAGTTCGAGGAAAACATGACAAAAAAGGTGGTCTTAGCACTCCTTTCACCCTTCAAAACTGTGACATGATTTTGCCTTTGCTTTATGAATCTGAGAAAGAATGATCCATATTCACACATTTTTAAATGCTGTGCTTTTGTCTTATTTTTTTTCATCTTAGTTCTCTCACCATCATAATAAAGTATATACGTAACAGAGGGACAAAGGCTGAGGATCCTCAGGCTCAATTAACTGGCTTGTCTGAAAGAGCAGCAAATCAGTTTCTATGAACGGTTTCAAAAATGTGCCCAGAGTCTCACTGCTCTGAGAGTTCATAATCTCTTCTCATTTTCAGCCTAAAATTATTCAGGCCAGACAAAAGCAACTTTTCACTGTATAAGTTTTATCATTTACCTAATGAGCTCTTCTCCCTCCTAGTGTTTATCCTCAGATGCAGGCAAAAAGGAGTCATCACTCTCACAGAATCATTTTGCAATGCAGAAAGAATTAAGATCTTAATCTTTGTTCATATGGTGTGCTCTTCATTTCCCTTATCTTCCTGTCTTTCTTGTACTTCAGTTCATCTTTGCAGACTCTGATGGCTAAAAGATGCGTCCTGTATTCCTGATGGAGCCTCTCCAATATTTTCTGTGAAGGCAAAGGTAATTCACTCTCTTCCCTGACACATCCAATGGCTATGTTCAATGCCAGGGAATAAGGGTGTGCCCCCTTGTAGGCACTTGGAGGTCTCTTCTTGATGATTTGTGGATTTTGGAGACATGTAGGGATGAGGTTGGAGAGGGGATGTCCAAGTTAACTGCAGCAAACAGCACTGAGATATATCTGAGCAATACAGGAGGAAATTTAGGAAATCTGCCAATAACAGAGAACCCACAAAGTGTGGATTTCAGCACTATAAAAAGTCTTCTCCTGAGGTTCTTCATTTTCTTTGGGTTTCTGTACTTACAGAATTGTACTTACAGAATAGATATAATTTGCTCCTTCTTACTTTGCAGAAGAATATATCAAGTAGATATTAAAGACAGAAAACCCCAGACAATCAGGAAAAAAAAAAAATTAAAAATAAAATACAGTAAGTTGCCTATTTAAACCTTATGTGCTAATTATTGTGGAATCAGATTTTACTTACAGTTGGGGTACTGGGGCTTTGGTTTTACTTGCGTTGGCATACAGTGATGTGCAGCAACAAATGACAAACCTGTTGATGTACTGGGAAACTCTTCTTTCAGCTCTCAGTTAAGGACAATGGAATTTTATTTTGCTTTCTCTGTCTCTATTTCTTCCCATCACATAGTTTTTAGCTGTATTTGCAAAAACTTTGAGGAAATATTGCTACAAATACATATTTAAGATTTGATTACTCATTCTCATCCACTATTATGTGCCAGACATGCAGCCTACTCTAACAGATTACTGTTCTTAAAGTTGTTACAGGAAGGTTAAATAAAATGTTGCTTTTATGACACTGAATATCTTTATGATGTTTTAGCTAAATTATAGGCTGTTTGGTGATGCCACAGATGTGCCAGGTGTTAAAATCAAACTGGCAAAATGTCACCAGTCCCTTGCCCAAGTTATCGTGTCCCTGATTGTCAAGCAGCTATGATTTGTTTTCCAACACCTCAGGAACCCGTCCCTGCCACACTTCCTTTTGCACATTTAAGGACACAAAGCAAAATCAAAACATGCCAAAACTGCTCCAATAGTAAAATCAAAATCTGAACTGAAGCCACCAAAAATCCCGATTTTCCAAATTCCTGTCTGCTCCGGTTGTTAACCATCCTCTTTTAGAAGTCCCCTTCACTAATTTAGTTTGCTTTCAGAGTCTTGGGAAAAGACATGTACCATTTTGAAGTGTGTGTGTATATATATGTATATATTTACATACATAAAAATATCTATATCTATGAAAAAATAATTAAAAATAAAATATGTATCTTCCACAGCAAAAGTAGTGCCACAAAATCAATGAATGACTGATGCTTCAGTCTTTATGTGAGAACAGAAAGACTCTGAAAACAGAGGTTAAAGAAGAGAAGGAAAGTTGAAAATCTTATTCTTTAAAATAGACCCAGAGCTGGACAGTAATGCTGAATGGGACAATTTGACAAGTTCTTGGTGAATATTTCAAATTTAATTAAGAAGAATAGCAGTCTGAAATGTTTGCAGGTGTTTTTATTCTACTTGCTGCCTGCTCTAGTTCTTTCTGTTAAAATATATAAATAAATGTTTACTTGACACACTTTAAGTGAAAATGGGATTTCTTTTGGAAGTATATAAGCAAGAAATCACAATGCAAGTACTTTAAGGAGTTTTAGGTCTCAGGTTTTACAGAGTAATTCAAGCACAAAGAAAATGAACTTATTTTAAATATTTTTTAATCTTTATTTTTTTTGTGTTGCAATCTATTTTTCAGCATGTTTGAAATGTTTCAAGAGATGAAAGCATCTCATTTTTAAATCATTCACATTCTTCTACCTATCTCTTTTTTTGTTTTTTAGGACTTCAAGGAAAACCTGTGCTGAAGCTGGCTAGCTTTAAAAAAAGGTGTGTTATGAAGGTGCTGACAAAAAAAAGTAGGATATGTTTAGATATACATTATTTTGAAGGTATGAGAACAGAATAAAAATTGTCAATGGGTGCATAGGCTCTAAAGTTCTCTGCACCAGCTTTCAAACCTTTACCTTGTTGTATTGCTGTAAATTGGTTTCAGTATGGACTAAAAACAGGTAAAAAATATTTATTTGCCAGACTAAACTTAGGTATTGTGCTGCCTTCAAATATTTGTGATTGACTTACAGTACGTACCTCCCTTAGCCAAATAATATAGAAACGTGCTTGAATTAAGAAGCTGAAAGAAGAGAAACTTGTTTTGCCCACTGAGCTGAAGTCACACCCAAACCTTTCATGAATGTTAAATGCCAGTTGTGCAGCTTCACATGGTGACCTGTAAATCTACTCTCAAGACTCCAGAAAAGATAAAGGATGCCTCCACTTTTATAGAACACCTGCCACATTTAGAGCATGGAAGCACAGCAAGGATAATCACGCTTTATGTTTCAGAGCAGAAGAAAATTGGTTTATGGCCTGGAGATGATGCTTTTTCCCCTTGGGTATCACACCTTTGGGCTGTGATGTTACAAATTCTTCTCTCTGAAGTTCTAAGGACTTGAGCGCTGGACACCATGAAAACCATGATAGGGAGTTGACAGACCAAGGGGAAAACCACATCTTCGGAGTGTTTGATGGTTGTTTTTCCTTAGTCTGCACAGAGAAATAACCCAAAAACTGTTTTGACCAGCTCTCCTGAGTCACCCTACACCTGCCTCATTTATGGCAGATGAAGAACTTCTGAGGGTTGTGTGCCAGCTGAACTTCCTACCCATCTACAAAACTACAAAAATCTTTTTAGGGAATATTTCATTTTGCTTCTCCCAGCCAATAAAGAGGCTGGACCCCTCTTTCTCTTGTAAAGCAGGAAAAAGATTTCAGCTGGGTTCCATCTGAGGGTAAATGAGTGCTGAGAGCTGTATCACTTTTGGAAGCTTTACCTAAATGAATTCCACCTGCCATATGTAGACTATTTCTGTTAAATAATGGGTGATCTATTTCCCCATCATGTAATCAAATCAGTGCTCAAGTTGCTAGAAGCTGCAAGGAAATCAGACACTTTTTTCCACAGAGAGTCTTTACTTTTAAATAAAATTAAGAGAGAGGGGGAATGCAGCAACGAGGTGTTAACATTTAGCTGGAAATTGAGTGGATTTAACAAACCTGTGAATTTTAAGATGCACGGGAGATTCTATCTGAACATTAGGGAATTCTTTTTTTGCTGTGTGGGTAACTGAACACAGAACAGTTTGTCCAGAGGGGTAATGGAGTCACTATCCTTAAACATCTTCCATCTAGACACGACTGTGGAGAACTGGATTTTAGTTGCTGGGATGCTGGAGCAGATGACCTCTGGAAGTTGATTCCAATCTCCCTTTTGTGATTCTGTATGTGTCACAGAACTGCTTTGAAATTACTTTTGACATTGTACTACCTTTCAACTAGCAGATCTCTGTATATATAGTAGGCTTTACTAATTTGGTCTTCTCTTTACTATTTGCTGTTTCAAGTATCTTTTCCTTTTACTTTGCTGTAGAAATCCATGTTTAAAGCAGCTAAAATGTTGGAACATCAATGTGAAGTTCCAGTTCATGGGAGAGAACTTCTGTCTTCTCTGGTTTTATTTGTATTGCTCTCCCATTGAATTTCATGTCTGCAGACCCTGCAAGTTTAATGTTCAATCTCACAGTTTCCCCAAACTGATTTTAAAAAAGAAAAACATAGAGGGGAAAAAAATATGCCATTTTCAATTGACTTTGAAGTATAATCTGTTACTTTTTTGGAAAGGGCAAATAACTCTTGCTCTAATGCAGCAAAGATGCGTATTCATAGCTACCATTACAATGACAAACAAGAAGATGAGGAGAGGTAAGGCTGCTGAAGCAAACATCTTGTATAATTTGCAAGCAAATTCTCTCAATTTCCAGCTCACGCTGTATTATTAAATAGCAAAGACTTAGGAAACCACAGCAGTAACAGATAATACTCTGTACTTAGAGCCTTTCATCCAAGACTATCAAAACCCTTCAGAAAGGCAGACTTTGTTACTGCCAGACAACAGAGGAGGAAACTGAGGCACATAATTTATGTGGCTCAATCTCGAACGTAATGTAAACTCAACCACAAATTGAAGAAACTTAGGGGTTTTTGGTTTTCAGTCCCCTCAGCTTACCTTGGTGGCGTAACTATATTTACAAACTGACACTATACAGATTATTATGCTTGCTGAATGTCTGTCATAACACATAATGAATAGGAAATTATCTGTGGAATTACAAACAGTGGGTACAATAATAAATGATAGTTAATTCTGTGTAATAGATCTGATCATTTATTGCTACAGGATGTCAGTGATAAAATGAATTTTAAAAAAGTTGATCAACTTCATAATCTTACAAAACAAAACATATTAGCTACCTATTACCTTCCTTTCATGACTTGTTATTAATTTTCCATTGTTATCAAAATGCAGGGCACAATATAACACACTCCACTCTTTTCTAATTAGAAAAGGTCCTTGTGTTTCAAGTAGGTACAGGATTATTGACTCATACTAAATAGAGTGAATTTTCAGTTATTTTTCAGGATAAGAGGAAATACTGAAGTAAGGAAAAGGGAGGTAGGGAGAAAAGCAAGGAAAAATGCAAAACTCCCCAACAAGTAAATAAAAATAAGAAGAAAACAATGTGATATTTAGTATTTCGTTGCCCTCCAAAGAACCATTTGTGCTACAAATCCAGTTAGATTTGCATTTTTATTTCAACCCTTTAACCTTTTTGGGTCAAAATTATGCTTAGTTGAGGACAGCCTTGCATAGTCAGGCCGATAGAAACCCATCTTTTTAAAGTGAGAAATCATGTCTTAAAATTCTGCGGCTTCTTCAGGTCTCTATCTATTAAGCAGTAGACATTTTTGATTAAATTCAGTGCCATCAATCTAAGATAGTTTTTTCTCATCTCTCTTTTTTTTTTTAATAACGTCTGACAGCTTTTGTAACAAAGTTTTGCAGACAGGACTTCAAATTAGCTGTAATTTATAGCTAATATGAATAATGAAGTAGTGTGGATTTACACAAAGAGCTGCCATTTCATGTTGAACATCTCTGCTTGTCCATAAACACTTGGAAATGAATTTAAGGGAGACTTATGAATGAGACAGCAGCTAATAGTGCAGACTGGCCTAATTTGGCTTGAGTTACCTGATTAAGTATCTTTTTACTTTAGTGTATTTCAAGTGAAAAATGTATTGGTAACAAAATTTTGACAGTTTTCCCATTTATGGCAGAAATCCTATTAAAATTAGTCAGCCTTTCAATTTGAAACAGCCTGATAAAAATTTAAATCATGAAAACGCTATTCTACATTTAAACTATCGTTCCCTTAGCTTGTTAATGAGATCAAAAGTAACCACTTTTTGTGACACTTGATCATTTGAAAGCATGTCAAGAACTTCAATCAAAGACCTTTCAAATTCAATACATTTCTGTGGAAATGTATATCTGAGCCAAATTTAATACCTTTTCGCTCAAACCTGTGCATTTGTCCAGAAAATAAAATCCTGAATGGAACAGGAACTAATTCTTCACCCCAAAGCTTCTCAGCACAGTGAATATCTGACCCAAAAGTTACACACAGCTTAGCACAGGCACGCCTGGAGTACAATTCCTAATCAGATCTGGTTTTATAAAGAGGTTCAAGTGCTCTTTCTCTTACACAGCACATTTACTATGACTATCACAATACTCCTGTGTAGTGGCCGTCATTTTAGGGGCTTATTAGATGGCTTCACTATTTATGAGGAGAAAATAGAGGTGACTAATAAAAATCTTCCTAATGGAGTGCTAGTAATAACTTTATACTTCATTGTCAAAGACCTTATTTCTGTGTCAGTCTTCTATTTTGTCACATCCCTGTGAAAGTTTCACCCTATTTCCCATTTAAAATGCATTCAGACATTCCTATTCCACTTCAAAAAGTTCTCTATTTATTGATTAAGCAGCAATTAATATGTGTCACTTGAAACATGCATAGGTGCCAAACTGTGATCCAGATGAATATTAGTGTTGCACTGTTGTGCCTTTTAATGAATTACTAAACCAGAGATTATTCTTTTGGTTGGATGCCGTGGTTTGCAGGTTATTTTCTTGTCTGGGAACAGTGTAGTTATAGTTTGGTTCCTATGTAATATTCTGGGGCAGAAGTAGATTTCCTGGCAGCCAGGGTCCCCCAGACCTGAGTACTGCTGCTCAAGAAGTATTGTTTGCTCAGGTGAGCCATCAGCCTGGCCTCCAAATTCCCTCTGTAATAAGAGGCAGAAGAGCCCCAAAAAGAAAGAAACAGGAACCCGTGGGAAAACTGAGGAGCTGGGAAAGCCCAGGGGGATATCAGCCCCGGAGCAGGGAGGAGGAAGGGCCTACTGAGGACACAGTGACCTGGAGGGCAGCTCCGTTGGTGGGCAGACTAAGCATCTGCTCACCACCTGTATGAAAACCTGGCTCTTGTCCCCATCCCTTTGGTCACAGTGTGGGGACAGGCCAACTTCCTGAGATCCACCATCAGTAGGACCTGGTTTTCAGGGAAGAGCAGCCTATGGGGAGTCTCTCCACAGGCCAAAATAACTCATCACTGAGCTACTGGGGTAAAATGAGGGAGGCATGAAATGTCGTGGATCAACATCCAGGATTTTCAATCTGTAGATAAATCTGTACTGTTTTCTGTCATAAATTTGCAGTGACAAATTAGTATTCATTGTCTGCAGGCATCCTGGGATTCTTCAAAGTAATGCAAAGTACCATTTCTGGGAGGAATCACAGAGTGCATAAGTGGAAAAAAACACATCTGAAGAAACGGTTCACATCCTAAAAAATAAGCCTCAGAAACTACAAAATGTGCCATAATTTTGACGAGAATTCATTAAAATCACGTATTTGCCTCAGTTTCCCTCTGGAACACCTTACAAAACACAGACTTGCATCTGGCTCCAAAAATGCAGGGACATACCAGAGCCATGTTATTCAGTAGGTTTATTTATCTTAGGTTCAGTTGATTTGTTGCAGAAATATGCTAGACCCTTAATCCCAGTAGGAAGTTGAAACTGTGAGAAAGACAAAATCAGGCTGACCCCCTGCAAGAACAAGCAGCAAATCCTGCTGAGAAATAGCAGTAGCAAAAACAGAGGGAATTACCAGAGTTTTGTCTTGGAGGATGACAACTGTTTAAAAAATGCAGTGACTGAAGGAGTAATTCTTCTACACCCTCCCACTTTGTATTAAGCATGTAACAAATGGTGAATTGAAATCTATACTGGTAATAGTGTCAATGAGGGATCAGGATTATACATGATACTTCCTCAATTTGTTATGCCTCATTAGCATTGTGGCTTATTGCAGGGAACGACACAGTTCTCAGGCATTCCCTCATGGCCTGTCCTGATGGATAATGGAAATAAAGAAAGGCAAGGTACGGGTGACACACTGCTCTCACTACATTTATCAGGGGCATAGTTAACTGAGTTAGGGATGCTTCCTGTTCTCCATCAGAGTGCCATATTGATTGGAATTAATAGTCCTGCTCACTTGGTACTTTTCCAAGGAGCACCCCATGTGGAAGGGGCCCTGGTGCTAATGAATACACAAGTTTATAATCTGAAAAAATATTTATGGTGCTATGAGACAAGCAACAAGCATGGTTCTTTGCATCAGACATGCAAACTCCCCTCTGTTTAAGCTGTTCCCACTGACCTGGTTTCATTATAGGCAAAATTCTGCTGGTATGTGAATTAAATGGGTGTATTAGTCTTATCTGAGCTGAAACTTTAAAAATGGCTAAATAATTGTTTTAAAAGATGGGGGGGGGTTTGGTTCATGTGGAATCCAGATTTCATTTCTATAGCTCGTCTTTGCCACACTTTGGCACATGAGCTAAAAAACAGCCTCAGAACATGGTCAGGCCATTCTAAGAAAATGTATTTTCCTTCCTAGCTCATCCTGTGCTCTATACTATATTTAACAACAAGTTAGAAAGCAAAGGATGGGGATTTAGGAGAAAGGAATTTTTATCTGCATTCTCAAGATTTTTAGGAGAACCAGAACTTGAAGCTGGTAAATGTTAAAATGAGTCAGAGGAGAAAAAAGACCTGAAAGAACAGATTCATGATTAACGCTACCAGTAGGCATCTTGTAAGAGAAAGAAAGTGGTAAGCATTTTTCATCTTCATCTCTCGAGAAGGCAAAGAGCAAGACTGGTATGAAACCCACTCTGGAGCAATGGAAACCAACAAAAAAAAAAGAAATCCAATTTCACTCACATGGAACCTGCAAGAAAAAGAATGGAAAAAAATTTGAATGTATATGATCAGCTGATACACAAAAAAATCTGTGCTCAGATTGGTCCACAAGATGGTCATAGGATATATAAAAACCTCTTTTTCATCTGATTTTCAATACTCATAACTTTGCTTCCACTTCTTGTCACAACCAAGACAATCTTGGTCTATCTGCAGCTGGGCTATGCTTTTAAAGTCGAAACTGCAAAGTTTCAAAAAAAGGTAATTAAAAGCCCCCCCAGCTAAAATCAGAAAATGTAGACAGTGGAAAATCTTTATGGTGCTAGAATCATCATTCAAAGCCAGTTCTTAAAGTAGCTAGAATAGCATTAAATGTATATCTATATATCTTTCTAACCTTTATACAGACAGCAGGAGCACTGCATGCTCAATTTGCATTTCATAGTGGGAAACAAAACCATCCCACAAAGATATGATAAATCATCAGAGGAACAACGAGGTGCCCTCACACATGCATATGTTTTTCTAAAATCACAGAGAATGAAGATAAGAGACACACAACCCAGTCTCCATCTCAAAGGTTGATTAACTATACCCAAGCCTGACTACCTCACGAGCAGTATAACTGAAATTTGAAATGTGGATCTTTTTTGAACAGTTCTTCTCTCTTTCTTTTTTTATTATTATTTTTGGACAATTGACTAACCTAGTTTTCAAATCATAAGAATTTTTAAGACAATTCTTGCTATAGAGGTACAATGGTGATGCAGATTTACTTCTAGTGATATTTTGATTCCAGGGAGGAAGAAAAGTCTGTCATTCCTGCAAAGCATGTCATGTAAGATGATTGTTCATTCTGGTTCAACTTTGTTGACTTCTGTGAAGGCATAGCAGATACAAGTTTGGACAAGTCAGATTTTTTAAGTGAAACCAAATGAAAAATTTCTTCTATAGAGACCTTATTTCTACAAGAGACACATACACTGAAAAATTTCCATATTAAAATTTTACTTCAAACTTTAAAAGTCTATTTTTTTCCTATAGAAAACAAAAAAAAACCCCTTTATTTTTTTCTTATTATTTTACTTTGTTTGACCAAGATTAGAGTACTGGGAGAAAGTGGGTTTGAAAACCAAGCCAGATTGTTTTGAATCAACTGACTTGGCATAAGACTGCATTTCCTAGCAATGTATTTCCTTTGCCAATCATAGTTTCAGTCCCCTATTTCTTTTGGGCCAGCCTTCCTCAAAGACCAACTATCCTATACAGTAATAAATGGATTTCACTGACACATGGCTTGTCTACAAGATAATTAATTCTCAGTGAGCGAGGATCTGAATTTACAGCGTACTAGCTATGCTGCACTGACTCTCCATATGGACATCCTAATTGCATTGTGGCTTACTCTATCTAAAGTACATTAAGGATATAACTACACAGGCTTGTTATCAGGAAGGAAGCAAGGAGGAGGGTTTACTGCTCTTCTATGGCATTGGCTGCTACTCTTGAATTGCCTTGAGCTCTCTGTTCTTGCAGTGATGTGAGATCACTGAGTGTCCAAGCTGGACTCACTGCAGGCTGTCTAATGGGACACAAATTCACATCCTGTCTCACTCTTCCTCCGCTGGCCTCTTCACAGAAGTGCTGCTCTGTGTGAGGCAGCACACTCCAAATCTTCAAATAGCTTACTTGCTCTGTGCACTTTGAATTCCCGCCTGAATGGCAGCATATGGAAGAAAGACATCCATACACATCCCTTGTCAAAATGAAATGTTGTATTTACATTTTATCAGCATGAACTGCACGAGGGCCATATTCACCACTAATGCCTTCCATCCCTGCTGTGGTTTGGTCCTGGGTAGAACATTAATGCCAAAACTGTTTTGAGCAGACCTCAGAAGAGAACTGGTTGGGCTTCTGATACCAATTCAGCCTGGATACCACACGCTGACTTGACACTGCTCCAGGCTCCATGGCTGCCTCTTTCCAGCTGTGTTGGTGTGGGGAGGTGGTAATTGCCATCAGGTTTCGTGGGAGACACGTCCCCGTTGAGGTCAGGGCTTTGTCTATGCAAGCATAGCTGTAGAAGCTCAGGCTCCCAGTGTCAGGTTATAGTGGGCTATCCTCTTCTTCTAACAACTGGTTTTGTTGGTCTGTGCTGCTGAAACCACCTTACTCTGAGGAGGGGCTACAAGGCCATCCCACAGGTGAATCCAGCTCACCTGTACAGGTCAGCATTTCCATTGCTGAATTGTTTCAGGTTTTTTCATATCTGCTATATCAATTGGAAGGATTTCTTGTAAGGCTTCCACAAGAGCTGGTTTCCAGCCAGGACTAACCTATCCTAAAGTAGACTTCCTTGCCACAGAAGCCTGGAGCTACTTGTAGTGGTTTGATCACATCTATTTCGCTCTGTGAGATAAGGACCAGAAGAAATGCAAAGCAGGCCTAAACCTTTAAAGAATATGAAGAAGTTTATTACTAACAGAGTTAAAAGTAACAAGAAATAATAAGTTAAAGCAAAACCCTCTTCCCTCCAGCACTCCCCAGGCAAAAACCCCTTCCCCCCTCCCTTTTCTCCCTTCAGCAGCACTCCCCCCTCCTTTTACCACCTCGCACAAAGGGTAACAATTTTGGTCAGTGTTGCAGTCCTTAAAAATCTCTTTCTTATGCTTAGGGAGAAGGGTTCCCTTCTGCCATGCTGTGGAAATCTTTCACAACTCAGTAGTCCGCCCGGAAACTATCTACTGAAGTGAAATATCTCTCCCATGAAAATTCCACAGTATATTCATACTGCAATCATGGGCCATCACATGGGGTTACAAGTCCTTTTAAAGATGAATTCTTCCAGCC